>VWZV01015934.1:295763-342620 GCA_013397155.1 Irena cyanogastra | reverse complement strand
CGCGCTGCCCCGCCCCGCGGACCCCCGGCCGGACCCGCCATCCCCGCCCGCCCTGGGGAGCACGGGGGCATCGCGCCGCCTGTTTTGGAGGAGCGTAGCCAGGGCTTTGTCTCCGCGATAGAGTTTCTGGCTGTGCGTTCCGAGCAGCAGGGACCGCCTGCTGTAGACGGGTTGCATGGTGCAGGGGGTCACACGTCTGCGTGGCCGTGGGGTGGCCGGGGTTCAGGGATAGGCACCGTCCGTCCGCTGGCGAGACCTGGCTGTCGTCCCGAGCACAAAGCTGTCTCCTGCCACAACGACGTCCCTGTGAAATCTCCCAGGAACGTGTTCTCACTGCAGGAACTGTTCTCATTTGCAGCTCTGAGATGCTTTATTTGTGTAGAACTTGCTTGTGGGAAAGATAATGAAAATTGAAGCTTAGATAATGCGTTATTGAATGATGGTCTGACTTTTGGACAAAGTCCTGAAAGCAGTGGCGGAAAGAAATGCTGCATAATGCCCGGATTTTCTTGAACTCCTGTGTCTCAGAATGAGATGTCGTATAGGGGCAGCCTGGTAAAGGCTCTAACTCATAAGGTTATATCATTTTTTAGTGGTTCTGGTTTATTTTACCTTTATATTTAGGGGTCATTATGTGTTGGTGGTGAAGGCTGCCATTAAAGCAGAAATGATTGCCTCAGATTAGAAATAGAAGGGTAATTATTCTAGAAAATGCCTTCTGTTCAGTGTTTTTTGTCATGTGCCCTGTCCAAAAAAAATGCACATCCTCATTATATACATGTGTGAGTTACAGTTACAAATATTCCAGGGCTCCCTCATGTAGGATGATTAGACTACATAGTGATTTTTAATTTTTTAAAATTTTAACTTGTCTTCAGAAAACAGTAATAGTAGTCTTCCTCAGCCTTCAGCTGTTACTGGCTTTTCATTAAAAATGCACCGTGGAGTGATTGGATCTTATGCCTCAATTTTTTTTTTTGTTTGTGTATGTGTTATTTTAAATAAATATGTTTTCCTAAATTAATTAATTTCATTGTCTGTAGTTTCATAGTGGTTGGGGTTTTTCATTGATCTAAATGCTTGAAGCAAGAAGTGTTCATAGCATAATTTTGCACATACAGAAGCTGGCTTCTGGTAGTCTCTTTACTGAGGGTTTATTTTGAGCCACCTTTTTGATCCTTCTTAGATCCTTATCTGTTCTTATGATATAAACTCCATTAATACATTTTTGCTCAATCTCAGTTCTACTTTCTGAATACACACCTTTGGCATTATGTGAGGAAATCATCTTTCCTTTTTTCTATTGAAGATATTTGCTTAAAAGTTTCTTGTAGCTCCTGTAGCAATAATTGGAAAAGCCTTCTCTGTATAAGACCATGTAATAGGTGGAATTAGAGGTGAAGTATTTCTTTACTGCTTCTCTTCATTCTGTTGTATCAGGGTGAGCTCTTATTTGTGTAATTGCAGCACTTCATTTAAATTTATTTTTGTCTGAGTACTTTTTGTGCTAACTCTTAGTGAATTATTAATCCTGTGTTTTCTTTAATTCCCCTCCTCCCACACTTTCTTTGCAGGTGTTGAAAGCAAAGACTTTGGGCTTTTTCAAAGCATTAGTTCCTAGTTTTGTTTGTGTCTTCAAGCAGAAGAAGATAACTTGCTTAATTTGTCTGTCTTATGCTTGCCAAAAAGCATGGCACTAGAAAGTACAGTACATCCTGTGAAAGTGTTCATCTCTTGTATCCAATTTAAATATTAGAGCATTTAATAGTGTGATTATTTCTTCTACAGTAAGTAAGACTACTAAGAGTAAGACTACTAACTACTTGAAGCAAACCCCTTAATTTATATGTGCCAGCATTTTTGTTGTACTGTCCAATTAAATGGTTTTATTTAGAATCATGGTCTGATGTTAAACAGTAGTTTTTTTGGCTCATAAAAGATAGAAACAACTACCAGTTCATTCAGTGGGGGTGTGTGTATATGCATATAAAACTGTGTGTATATAGATGATTGTACATATATAGTTAGGGGTGCAAGGCTTTAGCTTGTGCTGAGGAACTGACTGGTGTGACACACTTGATGCAGATGTGTCGCTGTGTAGACTGTGGGACTGGGTCTGCTGCAGCTGCTCATTACTGCTCATTACTGTAGATTACTGCTTCCCTTGCTCTGTTGGTAAAGCGGTTTGTAGGAGAACTCCCTAATCCACTGAGTCGAATGTTCCTGGGTTAGCTCTTGCCACTTACTTGTCTAAACTGACAGGTTGATTTCTTGCCTGAAGTGGGTTAGGGAACATGGCCGTGGCCTGTGCTGCTGGGGTCAGTAAATTTTGGCAGGGAGGAGGAACAAGCATCTGGGACAGTAATGCTTTTGACTGGCACAGCTGTTCCTAGGCTCTGTCATGAGCCATGTACCAGATGTGCACGGTGCTGGATACCCTAGTAGTGTGTGCTTGACAGGGTTGCATTTCTGCTGAATTAGCTGGAGCACAAGATACAAAGTTTGTATTAGCTTTATGCCCTTCCTAGGATGTCACCTGGCATGAAGTTAAGAGTACTGCTTGCAAACAACTCTCAGGTAATGGCAGCCAATGATGCAAAACTAGCTCACTGACACTTGTTTGAGTTAGTCTGATGGTGGAATAAGTGTTAGACTGGATGGACACTTTTCATCAATGGAAGCAGATGTTTTGCACCAGAAACCCACTTAGTGTTAGGTCTTTGCTATATAGCACAAAACACCCAACCCAAATCACCCCCTCCTGAACAAACCCAAATCCTGCCATGAGCCAGTTGTGCAGAGTGTTTTTTCCTATATATTAGTATAGGAGAATTAGTCTAGCTCTTATTTGTTCAATCCATTTAAGGTAAATGGAAGTGTATTCAAACTAAAGTAGCAGTTACACAAATTTTGCACTGCTTAAATTGCTCTAAAATTCTCAATTAACTTTAAACTGCCATAGATCTTTCTGTAAACAAGTCTTCAGATTAGGGTACTCTAAAAACACCTAGCTAGAATAAAGATTTGTTCTTATGAGGGCAAAAAAGAATTATGCTTTTTCCTATCTATGTAGCATGCAGTGATCTAAAAATATTTTGTTGCAGTAGTCATTCTGAGTGGTAATACCAGATGTTAAGAGTTGAATGTGAATGTTTACCTTTATATGATTTTAGAGTGCATGTAGTAACACCTACCATATTTTGTTGCTTGGATTGGGGTTTTCTGTAGGATTTTTAATTTACTAGCTTAAGTCAGTCTGTGTTTTGCTTCAGAGCATTTTAGGCTGTTGTGTTTGGAAAATGTACACAAATTTGCAACTGTGGGTTTTGGATACCTCTGGTGTCAGCAGTAGCTCTGAGTGTGGTGCAGTTCTGGGTGCAGGCGGGCAGGAGAAACATTCTGCAGTATCATGTCTTTAGCTTTAGTGGCTAGGTCCTGATGCTCCTCAAGATAGGTTGGATCATCCCATCTAATTACATGTCCTTACTTTCCAAGCTGGAATTCACTTCTGTTTTCCTTACTTTCTGAATCATGCCCTTTATTTGACCACACTAAATCAAGAGAGACCCTGCTTTTCAAGCCTGTTCTCTGTCTCCCTTGACCCAAGGCTTGTTGTCACATGATGGACTGGGAGAAAGGATTCTTCTGCTGGTTGGCCCTGGTATAGAGCATCACTGCCTGCAGGGATACAGCTACCGACACATTGGAAATAGGTTTTTTATTCCTATCTTTGACAGGAATGCAGAGTCAGCTCCTGTCTTCTCTGTGCTGCAGTTTGGGATTCTCAGTCTTCAGGTGTGTTGTTAAGTTTTTGTGTAACTAGGACTGATGTACATTTTTCTTTTGCCTTCTGTATTTAGTAATGTATACAAAAATTTTGCTTCCTGAACGTGAGTGTTGAGGGCTTTCACCAAATGGAGGTTTTTTCAGATCTGAACTTCTAAGTTCATTAATCAAGTCATCATTCATCGATATAAATTGTATTGCTGTTAGGATAATTCTGTAAGTAGACTACAGAACATAAAATGACAGATTTTGTAGAAGATTAAATGATTCTTTTTTGAGTGGGTAAAGTTTATTTAAAGCTATCTAAGGCAACAGACCTTTGAACTGTTATTGCCAGTACTACTACAAGGGTTTTTTTTCTATCTCTGTTACTTGAAAGCAAGGAAAACAATTAAATAAAAGCCTAAGCATGCTATTTTAATTTCTAGGTATGAGTTTGCCTGATGTGTGCTTTCTGTTAATTTTTTTGTTAGAAGTTTACAGGTATATCTTAGCAGTAATAAGAATTAGTACTATGTTATTACTACTGCTATTTCTATATTTAAATTTTAATATTGTATATATGGCATATCTATTAGGGATAACTATTTTTAGACCTACTGTTAAAGTGAGATTTTGTATAGATTTTCAATTTGCTTAAAAAATTAGCTTTTAAAGGAAACTTGGAGTCAGCTATCTTGTTTACTACAATTGTTAATTCTTTTTCTAGGTTTTTAATACATTTTACTGCACCTTGTAGCTGCGTTTTGTCCAAGCTTTAAATTTCCACAGCAGGAACTAAGTTAAAGGTTTTGTTCAGGCAGGTGGTTTTTTTTTGTTTGGTTTGGTTTGGTTTTTTTTTTTGTATTCAGGTGTTCATTTAAATAGTTTGGCAGCACATTGCTCCTTCTAGATAAAAAACTGGGATTTGACCTTTAAAGTTTTTTCATTTCAGATAGCAAAGCAGAGTATTTGAGTCCAGTTTACCTATATACTTTGCTTATATTTAAACTACACAGAGGTTTTTGGTTTTCTTTATTGTATTTCATGTGTGCATTAATGACAGGGTGTAGAGTGTTTTTTCTCTGGTTTGTTATGGAAGCAAGCCCAGTTTCTTTTACCTCTTCATATCTTTCAGGTCCATAGTTTAAACCTTAACCTATAATACTGTAAAAAATATTTTTAAACTGTTTTCTTTTTAATTTTAAATTGTATATGATTGTGACTAATTGAATAACCCAGCCTTTAACACTTAACATTGTCTTAATCACAAACTGCAGACAATGTTTCAATTCCATGAAACTAGGTTGGCTCTGTCATTTCTTTCCTTTCTGGGTTCTGGATTTGCAATTTTTTTCTCAGAGTTTATTTTTTTAGCCATTACATTCTGAATTACTGCAAAATATTTAATACCATTTGGAATTTTCATTGCTTCAGACCTCACTGAAGATCAACTACCTTCTGCATGAAAAATAATTTAATCAACAAAATATGTATGCTTGTTTCACATACACCCCTTAAAGTCATAGCAAACTTTCCACATACCATCTTTCACTATTTACAAAGCAAGCAGATTTCTTTCTTCTGATTTGAGGTCAGTAAACTGTGTGGTGTGTCAGAATCTTAGAATGGCTTGAATTGGAAGGGACCTGAAAGATACTCTAGTTCCAATCCCCGTGCCATGGGCACCAATACCTTCTACCAAGACCAGGTTGCTCAGAGCCCCATCCAGCCTCGCACTTGAGGCTCAGGGCATCCACAGCTTCTTTGGACAACCTGTGCCAAGGTCTCACCACCCTCACAGTAAAGAATTTCTTACTAATATCTAGTCTAAACCTACTCTCCGTTTAAAGCCATTCCTCCTTGTCCTGTCACCAAGTGCTCTTCTGGTAAGTCCCTCTCCAGCTTTCTTGAAAGTCTCCTTAAAGTACTATAAGTGCACTTAAAGTGCTGTAAGATCTCTCTGGAGTCTTCTGTTCTCCCCACTGAACAACCCTAGCTCTCAGTCTTTCTTCATAGGAGAGGTGTTCCATTCCTTCAGTTGTCTTTGTGACCTTGCTCCAACATGTCTTTCCTGTGCTGAGGACCCCAGAGCTGGATGCAGTTTCTGTAGGGAAAAAAAAATCAGAGCAATTAATGTGCTTTGAAACTCTTGTCTTCAGGTGAAAAATATCGTCACGCATGATGGCATTATTTGTGTAAAGCTCATACAACCAGCTCTTGAGTGTGTAGCTTCATGTGATGTATTGCTCCGCTCAAAGTAGTGCTGGGATGGGCAGGTGGATTAATCTAACACAATGCTGCTACCACGAGAGAATATTGTGCTCCTGCTTTGGAAGCCTTTTCCTGTTTCTTCCTCTAACTCAGCTGGTGTTGCAGCTCCTTGGTGATCTGATTCAGCACTGGGATGGCAGGGTTTGTTTATTTATTCTGTGTATAAGATTCCAAGTGTAGTGGGCTGACCAAAGGGATCAGCAGGCGCAACTTTGGAGGCTGCATAAGCATGTGTGGAAAATTTGGGAGTTGGAGGGGAGAGAGTGTGTTCCTGAAGAATATGGTTGCAACCAGCTGCCCAATTGCTTGCCATCTTGACCATTGTTGATCAGTGGTATTTTTGCCAATTTCCCAGATAGTGTTATTTGAGTACGGGAGGTGTTAATTTTTGGATTTTGCTTCTTAAAAAAACAATTTTTTTTTTTGAAATAGACTTTTTCACAGTGGCATAGGATACTTTGTGTATCATTGTTGAAATATAGATAAAGCAAACGCTGACTCACTGACCAATTCAGAGACTAATCTGAACTGTAATTTAACTTCCCTAATTTAATGGATGCTCCTTGCATTTACTTTTACAACTGTAAAAGAAATCTGTTTTCAGTTTCAGATAATATCCCTACACTGTTCAAGCTTCCCCTGTGAAAGAAAGAAAACTTTGGACTCCATATTCACATGGTGTATGGTGTGATATCTCTTGTATTAGAACTGGAAAATATATTTGTATAACCCTGCTAAGTCCATCATAATTATGTAACCTATTTCTGAAGCAGCGGCTTAAAATTGTACGGATATTTTCGGTGGACTGTGTGTAAAACATACTGGCATGAGCTATGTGTTTTGGAGTGCCTAGGAATGTTTTGTTTGAATGGTGATACCTATATATATAATCCTAATTTTAGAGTATTTTTTTCAACCGTTTTTAAGAGTGCTGGCTCAAGTTAATATTAGATTAGAATAAAAAAATAATTGCTTAGGGTTCTCAGCTTCTTACCTCCAGATAAAAATCGTTTCTCTAACAACTCATTTTCTTTGTAGATTTTAGGCTAAGCAGCAAAGGGAGACTGTAAAATTCATATTCCAGAATGTTTAGTCTGATCTGCCAGTTAACAAATCAAATCTTATCTTTTAATCTTTCCCTCCTCAGAATGGCTTTTATGTTCCCTGTTGTCCTCATCCCTGTTTGCCCTCCTCTCCTTTTGTTTTTTCTCATTGCTTTATATTGAATTGAGGATTGACTAAGAAACTCAGGATTATTTTTTTCTTGCAGAATGGTTCTGCTTAGTATTGTTTGGCTAGCAAAAATGGAACTTTATTGAGCACTTAATGCAGGAAAAACTCTAGCATCTGTTCAAGGTTCAAGAGCATCCTGTTGTAGCTTGGTAAGAAGATCTGGATTGTCTTTGACTTTGTATATATAAGGTTAGCTAAAGAAATTGGAAATTCCATCTCTGGTGCTTCTGACTTAGAGCAGTTGTATTGCTGTGGTGGATTGGGGACAAGGCATTAAGAAATAGGTAGCAATTAATGAAATGGTACTCTGGCTAATATAATGAATGAAACGGATCATTCCTAAAAGTTTCTTTTGATTTTTTTTAAATTCACTGTGACAAGAGAATTCCACAGTGATGTGTGTAACAAGTACACTTAGAGCAGGCAGTTTCTTCAGTTCCACTTGTTAACTTCATAGCAGTGTAGTTCACTGACTTGGCAGTAGGATGTTTAATGATGACTCTTTGTTTATCTGGGTCATCTTAAATGTATCTTGAGAGCATTCCTTGAAATGCTCTGGATAGAAATAAGGGAATTATTCTTTTGACTTTCCTTGCATCTTGCATCAGCTGCTGGGCAAAGCCAAATTAAATGTGTCATATTAGAAATGCTTTAGTGCATTAGCTGGGTAGTGACACTAGGCACATGCAGAAGCTTTTCACATATAGAAGAAGTTTGCTTGGGATACTTTGCTTATCATACAGTACATTTCTCTAGAGTGTTTTGGCACGTGAGTTCTAGTGGGTAGCTAATTTATTTTTAGTTTAACTGGAGATACTCTATAGTAGTGGGCTGTCTTTAAGCGCTCTCAGCTGGTTTGTGTTCAGCTTCTGAGATTCTTCTTGGTTTGCCTGCTGTCTAGCTGTCTCTCAGCTGTTCTTTTGTAAATTACTTACTTTCCAGTGTTGTTCGTGCCACATTCCTAGCAAAAATAGGGAATTCAAAAGAAAGAGAAAAATTAGTTTCTCCCTCTTTAGCAACTGAAGCAAACTCAAGTGTTTTGTATTTGGAGCGTGGAAGCAAAATTAACATCTATGCTATGGCTTCTTCCAAGAAGTGTCAGAATATTTAATTATCAGTGTTTTTTTGCTCTTAACAGCTGCTGCATTGTAACCTTTGGTTTGTTATTAAAAAGCCATGTTTCAACTGTGCTAGTGTATTCTAGTCACTTATTTTTGCAAGGAATTTAGTATAAAGACAAGTACATGTGTATTAATAAAATCAGATTTTTTTAAGAACTAGGATTTTTATTAATGGTTTTAGAATGTTATGTGGTACTTAACTTGGTTTTGGAATAGATGAAACAGAAGGATTGTGTAACATGAAAGTTATAACGATTCCCAATGTGAAGGAAAAAAAGTTGTAATTATTTTTTTTAAATTTAGCTATGGTTAGCTATACTTCTGTTCTGCTGGGGGTCATCCATGCCTTGATAAAAATACATATGTAGGATATCTTTTTGCAGATTTCAGATGTTCTACTGAAGTGTTGAAAATGTCAGTGCTGAAAAAGTGTTGAGATGACTCTTATTTTATAGTTTCGTGATGATTTTATTAAATAGCCAGAACGTAGCAAGATCATGACTGCTGCATCTGGAAACCAGAAGTTTAAAATCCTTTTTTTTCCTCCCCTCTAGATTTTCAGCTGAATTCTCATCTATCAACGCTGGCAAATATTCACAAGATTTACCACACCCTCAATAGGCTGGTAATGACTTGCCATTTTCTCTTAGCAGAATAGCTAGGGCTTTGGTCCAAAATACTTAATTATTGAAATCATTAAGTGATTACACTTCTAAAAATTATAACTCCTTGTTGTATGAAAGGCTGTTAGGTTTGAATTGGTAAAGAAATAAGCAGTATTAGTAAAAGGTGAAAGATTATACTCCAGAGGTCAGAGTGGAGTTTGAGCTTTGTTTGAATTTTGGATTTAGATATTTCCTCATAAAAGAAGCTTTCTTGGATACATTGAGTGATAGTAATCATAGTTACCCAGTTTCTTGCAGTTCTTCTGGAAAACATTGAATGAGCAAGCTGTCCTCTTACACTTACGCAAAAAGTGAAACAAGGCTTTTGTGAAGACTCTTCCTGCTTATGTGCTGTGTGTTTACATTTGTTTTATTGCAGCCATAGCTGGAAATGGTGATACAGCTTCTGTGTGTACACTGCAAATTTAGTGGAAAAGACCCTGCCTGAAGAAGGGGGTAACTTGTTTCCAAGATTTCAGTTGGTTTTTAATCAGTTTCCTTTAGAATACATATATATGGTTATCCTTAAGCAAAGCCATGTCTGTGCTAAATAGTAAATTGAGTCTTTCTAATGCTGCATTTATTGGTGGAATTATTCAATAAAATAATGCGAATTCTCTACCTACTGGGTAGTCATTTCCACTCTTGAAAAAATTTGATATATTTTTGATTGAAAAACCTCAAAAATATTTATCAAATTCAATTTACTTGAACTTTCTAGATAAATTTGTAAGGGTAACTTTTTAGATAAATATGAGCTGAAAACACAAAGACTACAATCTTAGGTAAATGATCCTTAAGTAATTAAGATGAATATTAATATCAATTGAAAGTCAAAAATTGTACAGAAGAATTAAGATCACAATCTTGTTTAACTGTATCATTCCTGTTTCTTGCAGAATCTGACAGAGGACGTTGGTCAAGACGATCACCAGACAGGTATTTAATAGAGATGGAGTAAAAATAGATTGAAACAGTTTAAACACACTTTATTAAACAAATCTCTCTAACATAAATGAAAATCATGTTTTAGAAGGCTAAAGGAGTTTTAGGAAACAAGTGCCTGGGTTTCTTAGTTTTTTTCAAAATGGGTGTTTGTGCTCTTAATTTATCAAATTATGAAGGACTTGAACAGGTTTCAGCAGTATCTGTACTTATACTGTCTCTTAGTTTAGAAGACTTAATGAAAAAATTCTCTCACTCCTGGGACTCAGCCTGTTGGGCCACAGAATATCCATGTTCTTACAGTGTTTTGAGTCTTGAAAGAGCATTAGTGAGAGCAGAGCAGAAGCAAGACCTCTTCTGGCTGTTGTGATGCCTGTGACCGAGTTTAAATGCTGTGCTCCAAACAACCAGCTTTTTTCTTGACTGTGTCTGATGCAGGTTATTTCTGTTTCTTGTGCAGATTTTCAGTCAGTGTCTGAGTACTATCTATTTATGAGTTCGTATCTGTATTTTGTTCAATGAAGTGTCATCATTTTTTGAGGCATTCTTAGATGCTTGATACCCGCTTCCTGCCATTCTTGATTTTTCAGCATTTGGGCTTTGTGACTTGATGTTTTGCAAGAGTTGTTACCTCCTTTTGCACTGCTTTCAAGCCCTGGTCACTCACTCAGCAGAACTATTTTTTAAAACTGACCATGTCTGTCCTGCCATCTGACTCAAATCTTTTTCACTATCCTGAGGTGATGGCTATATTTGCTGATGTTACCTTGAGCATTTAGGAAAGTGGAGAGAGCTGTCAGCTCCTCCTGGAGATTTCTGGCACACACTTGGAAATCTAGCACACTCTTAGCCTAGAGCAACGAGAAGAGATGCATAGGGCTGCATTGCTTGGGACTGGACAGAGCTCACTTAGGGATTATGCACCCTCCTCTATACAGCAGCAGGTGACTTTATTTCATGCTTGAACTCTTACCCTAGCCACAAAAGGCTTCTCTGAGTACTTTCCTTCACTATGGTTAGTGATTTGATACTTGAAATTATGTAAATGAAAAGCTTCTGAAAAAGAGGTTGTGACCCATAATTCAAGATAGAGATTTTAATGTCCATATTTTAGAACTGATGTTCTCTCCCATCTTGTGATGGAGACTTAGAATTTTCTCCTGTGTGACCCAGGTGCTCTAAACTAAACAGCTACATACTGATTTCATGTATGAAAATGTGTTCTATAATCTTTGTTTACTCTTGATCACCAAGACCTGTTGTGAAGCTTTGAAGTAGTCCCCTTCTGTCACTGATCAGTAAGAGTAGATGTACTTGAGGTATTTGGAATTTGTCTTACCTCTTGCCTAGCACTTCTGTCATAAAGTATAAGAAATTAGCCTTGGTGCTCTCATTACCTCTA
Organism: Irena cyanogastra; assembly: GCA_013397155.1. Taxonomy (NCBI): domain Eukaryota; kingdom Metazoa; phylum Chordata; class Aves; order Passeriformes; family Irenidae; genus Irena; species Irena cyanogastra. The sequence goes on along the minus strand of VWZV01015934.1, from coordinate 331,215 downwards.
TTAGGAGGTTCTTGAGCACGTTACCATCAGCGTCAGTACAAAACTGTTCATCAAAGCCAGTGTCCTATTGCCTGCATGGTGTTGTTTGAATTAAGCTGTTTCAAAAGTGTAAATGTGCCTGTTGAATAAGTTGGAGGCACAAAATCCCACTAAAGAGTGTAATTTTTTGCAGCAGATGTAAAAGAACCTTTCAAACCAGAAACAAATATGAAATGAGAACCAAAAGTAAAGGTTGATAATGCCAGGTTCCCTCCTCATCTTCAGATATTATTTCCACTATTTCTTATGCTTGTGCCCTATTTTATGTCTCCTTGTAGGAAGAGATGAAGCCCAAATCTTTGCATAAGTTCCAGGCATATTCAATTGAAATGTGAGTTTGATTTGACTCATATGAGGACAAATACTTGGCTATTGTGAATGTAGTACAGTGAGGTCTTCTGTTTCTGTTTTGTATGGAACTTGACACTTCTGAAACATCTTACTTGGAGAGACTCACGTAAATCTATAGAGTTACTTTTGCAAATTGTTTGATTTCAATGTGCCTAAACTTTAGGAATTTTCTCTTTTTCAGTAAGAAGTTGTCAAGACCTATTAATTTTGTTGCACAATTTATAGAACTGTATAGGTGCTGTGAATTTGAGATTCTGTGTCTAGAACTCATTTGAAAGTCAGATTAAGAGCTGTTGCAAAAGGTTTCAGTGTTGCCAAACCCATGTCGAGGTTTTTTATAGTTCTGAGATTATTTTAATACTAAATCTTCTGGCCCAGGCCTTATTCTTAAAGATTGCTGTTCATTTTCTGACATAATTATCGTGGTTATTGTCATTATGTTGTGGACTTTGTTTTTGGGATGACTTAATGTATACATATCTAACTTTGATTGGGATTTCTAAAAGCTATTTAAAGAATCTTAGTTTCAGGTTAATATTTATTAATAATAGTACTGACTTTTAAATGTGTGTTACATTTACTTCAAAGCAGTTGTTTCTAAGCTAACAAAAAATGTCTTGGACATCTAAATTACTTGAAGCAAATTGTATTTTTCTAAGTGTTAACCAGATTTCCTTTCTAAAACCAGGCCTTAAAACATCAAAGAACTATGAGGAAGTGGCAGTTTCAAAATTCCTTCAGTGATTTGAGAGCTAAGATGGATCTTGTTTCAAAATTCCAGTCCCCTACAGTGACTGCAGTCTCATGTGCTGTCATTCAGTACATATATCTGTCTGAAAAATAAGATAGACTTCAAATGTGTCATGGGCTTTGCCTTTTCACCTGTTTGTAGGTGTGAGAATAGCAGGCGTTCAGATTCTGTAAACAATTCCTTTTTCTTTTAGTATGTATATGCATCAACTTGGAAAACTCACATTTGAAATAATGTTTTTATGTCATAACTACAAATCTAATAGCTTGTTGACAGCTTAAAGTCATGATTTGGTAATTACATTGTGACTTACTTACCCAGACTAAAAAGTCTTTAAAAGTGCTTCTTGTTGTCACCTGGCTTGTTTAAAACAGTGGGGTAATCTCTTCAACAAAAAGAAGGCTTCATTGCTGTTCATGAATCTTTGGAAGGGGAGAAATTGCTTTTGCCTTTGCTGTTTTTTTCTTTTGTTATATTAGAGAAGAAACCCCTCTTGAGTCCAGAGCAATTCTGTAGTTTGGAATTCAAGGCAGAGAAGATGATTTTTCCTTTTGCAACAGGATTGCAAGTCATTTAATGTTTTGATGAGTATCTTGGTTTTCTCATCTTGTGTCTGAAAACTGGTGATTGTTAACTGTGCTTCTGGTCATTTGGTTGCATTATTAAGTGATCAGCTAAATCTTCCCAATTGCTTCAGCATTCACAGTTTCTAATTATTTGTCCTTTGAAGCATCCTTCTGCTGAAGCATCAGAAGAGCAGGATTCCTCACAGGTTTTAGCTAGAGAAGGTGAAAATTCCATGCCTGTAAATAATTTCTGTAGGGACAAAGCTTGTAGAGTTCTTCTTTATTGACTTTTATTTTGTTTATTCTGGTTTTGTTGCTATTCCAGAACTGTCCCTCTCTTGTGAGTTTTATTTTATATATTGTTTTAAATTTCCTTGGGTGAATTTGGGCTCTCGAATTGATACTTCCCTTTGGAAACTGTCTCCTGCAAATTTGGAAGTATTCAATAAGATGTTTGGCAAACAGCATTTAAACTCAGCAGGCTTTTGGCTGTTGGTGGTCTGCTCAGCAGCCATTTGGTGGCCCTACCTTGCCAATGCTAGCTTCCAAGTGTCAAAAAGCCAGTGAGAACTAGGAGGGCTCTGCCAGTCTTGAATTGAGGCCTAGGAGTGAGAAACATTGAAGATAATCACATCAGCAAAGCCGCACTTGGTAAGTAAAATTCTGTCAAATTTGCATGTAGTCAGAGGTAGCTGCATGTTTGTTTGCAGAAGGTCAGGCCTTTGGGAAGTGAAATTAGTTGTGCACTGCTAGACCTAGAAATTACATTTAGAATGAAAAAGCTCTGTGTAGGAAAGTAATATTGCTATTTAGTGAGCTGTATTGTATTAGAAAGAAATTGCAGGAGTTTAAAGTAAAAGAACCCAAACTGATAATTTTTAGCTTTATATGAAAATGAAAGAAATATTCTGCTGCTGTTACAGAGAAATTATAACTGCCCTTCAAATGTAATACACCAATTTTAGTAACGAAAGAAATGCTTTGAAAGTAAAATCCTTACACTGTGTTTTTTAGTAGTTTGGAGATTATTCAACAGCTAAAGCCTGGTGAAGACTTGCTCCAAACCTCAGTTTTTGAGATCCTAAGTCTCGGAAAGCATTTACAATACGTTTGTCCACCTGGTGTCTGTGTGTTGTCAGTGTGTGAGGACGGTGTATGTGTGCATTTAATAGCCACCTACAAATTCTGAGCTGTCTCTTGTCTTGCCTTTTCTGTCCCTTTGAGAGCTGCAACTAGATACATTCAAACCAAAAAGGATGCGAGTTTTTCACAGGAGTCATTGGAGAAATTGGGTTGTAATGAATTCTGTGATCAGTTTAAGCCTTTAAAACAAGTTCACCAATCTTCTTAAAAATATCCTATCATTTAAGGAGGCAGAGAGTCCAAGCAGCAATTCTTGAGTTAAATTCTTTGGTTTGTATGGGGTTGCAGGTCTGACAAAATGATTTCTCTGGTCTATAACTGCTTTATTTTGCTTCTATTTATTTTTTTTTTATCTTTTGCTATGCTTCTTTTTTCACAGAGGCCTTGCGTATTTCTTTTCACAATCAGCTGACCAGTAAACTGCACAAATTTGTGGGGGATGAGGGGAATATGTTTTTTTTTTCTTCCATTTTACCAGCCTCCAATGCCTGTGGCCAACACAAATGGATTTTTACTTTTTTAAAAGAAAGGCACTTAAAAATAATCCATTTGCTCTCAAAGGAATGAGAGAGCACAGGTTATTCTTAAGTAGATGCATATTTTCCAAAAAGAGGTGTTCACTGTCCCATTTTCATTTATTAAGTTCAGTGTGTGTCTTAAGTCTGTTGGCTCTTTCTAGCCATCTGTTGAGTTCTGCTGTCATCTTAAGTGTTTTTAATCTGTGTAGGCTTTCAAAAATACTTACTGGCAGAGTCTTTAGAAATTTGATCTGAAAGATAGAGTATCACAGGCTCAATAACTTACAGGAGTACAGTTTTTCAGTATCATTAATGTGCAGGCATAATGAGATGGAACAAATGGCATTCAGCAGGTCAGATTCCTTAGTTTGTTTAATTTGCAAAATGCTTTGGGTGTGCTCTTAGTTTTTTATGGTCTCTGGCTTATCTGGTATTGTTGTGAAGAAAATAAATATTATAGTCATTAATTTCTTTTTGTAATGCATTCTGGACAGTGCTTCGAGAAGTATGTTTGTCTTACACAGCCATTATGATTTTTTTTGTGGTAATAGTGTATGGAGCATAATACTTGCAAGCTTTTTGATGATTAGTTAAATTGTAATTTGAATTTACAATGCTCTTAATTCTCTTTCAAAAAGACAGTGTATGGCCATATTCTCCTGGGACAATAATGGGGAGGGAGCTTTAGGGTTAAAAAAAGAAGAATATATAGGAAGAATTTTTTGAATTGAAGAATATTTCTTGAACTACAGAGAATAATTTTCTTCTTAGTAGATAGAAATTAATATAAAAATAAGACCAAAGGAGGCGTATTTCGTGCAAAAGCTTTATTAGTTGAAACCAGATTAGTTCATCTTGGTGTAAAAATTGGGTTGAACATCTTACATAATATTAGAGAAATCTGTACTTTCTTATGCATGTTTGAAATAACGTACATTTAGCAAAGCCTGTGAGGCTGTGAGGTTCCTTACATGTGTTTCTCCTATAACAGGAGAGAGCCTTTCAAAGATTCGAAGAATAGGTAAGCAAGATTGCTGTCAGTATTTGTTGGGAATTGGGCCTCTGATTTCAGTCTGTTCCCTTGGTGTCAAAAAGCAGTCAAAGTTTTATTGCTTGCTTCTGTGCTGTGATGCAAGATAAAAGATTTTGTGGGCATCTTAATTGAGCATAGCTAAACTTGGATGCTGTTGTAGCAAAGAGAAGATAGCTTAGGAATGCTGGAGTTCTTAACATTTTCTTGCAAATTTCTTTGGCATCGCTTTATGTCTGGATTTTTATACCTCACTTCTCTCTTCCTTTTCTTTCCAAATTCTCTGTGTAACACTCAGAGCTGTGATAGCTCTTTGAGCTGCTCTTACACACACCTTTCTCAAGTGCCAGTGTGGTCTTCAGCATATGAAAGTAGGACAAAATTATGCCCGGAGTGTTAGCCTACTGTTTTCATGAGACAGCAAAAGCAATTTAATGACTTGCTGTGGTCAAAAGGGCCGGTCCTGTGCTCTTTCTTGTGCTAATGTACAGAAAGTTGTTATTCTTTTTTCTTTGGTTAATTATCTACAGGTTTGGTGAGTTGGATTGGCACATGGAAGAGTTGCCAGAAACATAGGAGTATGTAACTGAGAGAAGGGGATGGAAAGACTGCCACCTGATTGGCATCAGTGCCTTGAATTGGCTATTTCTTATTTGGGGACCCTCATTTTTTGAGAACAGTTTGGTCCAAATAATACAGTCAGCCACTTTTTTTTTCCCTTGTGGTTGCTGAATGTCTCTTCCCATACCTGCAAAACAAAAAAAAAAAACCTCTCACAAAACAAAAAAAACCCTCCCACAAAACAAAAAAAAACCTCTCACCAAAGAACAAACAGAACCTTTCCTTCCTCTTGCTCTCTGTATCACAAAAAACTTGGGGCTCAAAGAGAAAGGGATCTGTTTTCTAAAAGTAGATGTTCACTCACATCTGTATTTCAAAAAGCAATGATCAACTCCTAGAACTCATGATTTGAATAAAAGACTAAAAATAAGGATGACCTTTTGAGGACCTAAATGCTTCTTCAGGACAGTGTCAGTTCTTGACTGCTGTTGGACTAAAGTAATGCTAATGCTACTGTAGACTTTGATATAGTACTTTTGACCTTAATGGAAATCTGGTCATAGAATACCATGTAAAAATGAGATGGATTTTGCTATTGAAAGGAGACCGATTCTTTTTTAATTTTTAAATCCCTAACTTCCTTCCCTTTCCTTTGTAATATGCCTATTAGTGGACGCAGTTTAACTGGTCTGCAACAGTTTCATTTCTTTGTGCTGGTGTTTTTAATTCCCTCTGTAGGAAGTCTTCGGTCTTGCAGTTCATCAGACTGCTTTAGTAAAGTGATGCCTCCAAGGAAAAAGAGGAGACCTGCAGCAGGAGATGATTTATCTGCTAAGAAAAGTAGACATGATGGGTATGTCATCTTACCATGAGCTAAGACTGATGGAATATCTAAAGTTGAATAGCTGATATATCATGTGTTTAAATACTAATGGAAATTATATTGAAATATACTTGGTTTCTCAATGTGGAACCATAGCTGGTGATTGAACTGTGGGATATTGATAAATATATGTAGGTTCAGTTTGCATCTCACCTTTCTCTAGATGTACAAGGAGCATGCAGGGAACTTCTCCTTGCTCTAGTTGCCAGCTGTCAAAGTATGTACTGGTTTGTTCAAAAACAGCTTCTAAGAGATACAGTAGTATTTTCACATATACATGCATAAGATCTGAATTGGGTATTATCAGTCTCTAGCCTGTCAAAAAAGTGAATGTAGTTATAGTCCACTCAGCTCTTGAAATCCTGCTAGTCTCTCCCTGTTATGTTGTGATTTGATACTGAACATATCAGGGGAAATTGCCCAGTAAGGTGATAGCCACTGGTTGAGTGGTTGTTGAGGGGCTTCTCACTGGACAACAGAAGCCAAATAGGTTATAGAGAGTACATGAGCAGTGTGTTCTTTTGGCATGAGGTATTGGATAGCTGAGACCTCTGCAAGTGTTGGATTTCCAGTATGTGTTGTGTGTTGAGTCATTCAGAAACCATTGAAAGTGCTCCCCATGTGCAAGAATCACTATTTATGTGGTCTAAATTCAGAACTTTAGGCTGTATAGAACTGCACGCTCCTGCATGATAGATGCAGGAGTGTTCTGATGTTGAAAAGTGGCTTAAACAACTAGGAAGTTTGCTTGGCACTGCACCAATCACTAGAATTTGAGCTCTACTTTGTTCATGTATTACTCATGTCTCAGAAAACACATGCTTTCGTAGCAAGTACCTTCAGGGAGGTTAAAAGAGGCATTTTTCTCCTAACTGTCAGCCTGAAATCAGGCTGGTTACTCTCCTTTTTATACTCTAATGTGAGTAAGAAAAATACTGGTAGCCAAATTAAGCCTCTGGTCATGCCCCTGTAACTCCATTGTGTTTAATAGGGTTGCACAACTGTAACTGCACTGGAATTTACTAAATGATCTATTGATGCAGAAGACAGACTTCAACTCTCTTTCATTGCTTTGTAACACTAACTAGAACAAAAACCAGTTCATGTTCTTAATATTTTTTGTTGCTTTTCGGAAATAATGAAATATAAAAGCTAAATAGTTGATAGAGGACATGACAGTTTATTCAAAGATAGGGATACAATGTGGAAGCAATATGAGGACAGACTGTTTCTAGAATATAGAGAGGTTCATAAAACTGAACTCTACCTACCTTAGTCAAGACACTGATGATAGAAAAAAGCAACCCCCTAAAAAGTAAGCTTGCCTATAGGTAAGAAATACTGATCTGTGTAATTACATAAAATTATAAAAACCTGAATTTTTGCTCTCTGAATACCAGGTATTTAATAGTTTTTAAAAGCTTGTTGAAAATGTAACTGGAAGGATTTTTCTTTATCAAAACCTAGTTTATAACTAGTGGATCTAGTCTTCATTTTACTGCCATGTTAGTATTTATTAAAAGGAAGACCTCAGCCTGCTTTTAGAATTGGAGGAGAAACGAGATCTGCTAGTCATGAGCCCTGGGGTAATAGCCTCTGATGTGTTTCTACTTTTTGTCTGACTGACTTCCTGTAAAGGTTTTTGAGTTTTCTCTGCTTCCCAGAGTGTTTTTTGTTTTGGTATTCAAGAAAACAGTTTTTTATTTCAGCATGACTGGCAATATGAAATTATTTGCTGGACATTCAGCCTGGTCTTGAATCTGTATTTTCTTTCAAGGAAAGATTTTTACCCCTGTAATCTTCTATGAACAGGTTAGTTAAAAAGCAGTCTCCTACTTCCATGACTGTTTTGTCAGGTGGAGTTCATACCTGTCAAGTTTAGTTTTGGGATCAGACATCTCAGTCGAGCAGAAATCAGTCTGAAATGAGGAAGCTCTACAGCAGTGTGCTGTGGCATACCTAGTTTGCAAAGCCAGTTCTGCTTACATTGTGTGCAGAGAATGCTATGTACAATAAAAACAGGATGGATAGTGGAATGCCAGTTTATAGAATAAGGAGCTCCTAGGCCTAGTTCCCAGCTTCTCTTTGAGACAGACTATCTAGAAGCTGCATTCTAGTAACTCAGGATAAGCCTTCACAGGACATTAGTCTGTGTGGATTCCATATTTAGTGAAGAAAGGCAGTCAGTGTCTGAAGGGCTACACAGTCCTCTCCAGAAGAGACTGTATTTCCTAGCAGAAGTGATTTGTCACCTCAAATACTTAATAAAATTACATAAATTTTTGTATATTTCTCAGCTACAGTGGCATACTTATAGGGTCAACATGAAAAAATTCAGTAATTGCAAGTCTTTTTGTTCTTAGTATGAAAATATTAGGTAACAGTCCAAAGATTTTCAAGTGATGTCATCATTAATGGTGTTACTGCAGCTGAGACTGAATGTTGATGATTTCTTCTGGTTTGTCTATTAAAAAAATGTGTATTTTTTTAAATCTGTAATGGAGTGTTTTGTTGGGTGATATTTTCAGTCTTCACTACTTTTGATTAATTCCTATAATCTCTTCAAATCTGATAGCAATATTTTTAGATATGCTTTCTTCCATAAAGTTTCTTTCAGCAGGTCTCTGTGCTGAAAGAGAACATAGTTTAAGACTCTTAAAGTCATAAACTTAAACATGTCTTACACCCCTTAATTCCAGGCTGTTAGGGATACAGCCTCTTCTCAGAAGCATTAGTGGAATGCACAGGCAATTGAGGAAAAACATTTATAGGAACAAATCTAGTTGTGAAATCATTTGGAAATGCTGATCTAGTGCATAAGCTGATTATGGAAGACTCCAAACATGTTCATTAGTATTCCACCCTTACATAATAAGAACTTGAATTCTCTTAATTAGTGTTTGTAGCATCACCATGAACCATGCATGACTGTAGTGTTTCAGTGAGAGGGAATTTTTATACCAGATGATGTATAATAAAAAGAACTCAGTGTTTTATAGATAACAGTAAGAGTTAACTTGCCTTAAAGAATACCTGTTGGAAGTAAATAGTTGAGCATGTGCTAACTTGAACATAATGACTTGAAGACTTAGTTTGTATTTTCATCTCAATATCACAGTCTTGACTTTATTGTACTTAAAACGATTACAGTATAGAGTATTCTCAAATTGGAGTTAAAATGACATTTTCTGTACATTGTTCTTCCATCACTATGTTAAGCATCTTCAGAAAGGTAAAGCAAGATTCATGTGAAGATACTTGCTAGGTAAAATGATAGACCTCACTGGGTAATTGTCTTATGCTGCTTACCTGTTACACAATATCTAGCCAAACAGGGAAAAATGAGCTGTTTAATATAATGTCTTATAATGTAATGGTTTGACAGTCTCATTTTAAAAATAATTCCACTTACTTTGGAATCACACCGAGGGCAAAAGTCTTGCAGGAATGTGTATTGTCACCTTAGGAGACTGAAAACTAGGAATATTTATGTTTTCAAACAATTAGATAAGTGTTTTGAATGAATTTACCCTTATGTGTGTAGGACCCACAAAAGGGCCTACTAACATGAAAAGTAGGTTTTCTTTATTGAATAGTAAACTCCATAGTCTGTAGTGGAAAAATGCAGTTTTTGAAAACAGAGTGTCATTAACATAAAGGTGTGCTAACTTCCAAAGTTTTCAAAACCTTTGGTGTTGAGAGTTGGTTTGGTTTTTGTTCTGCTATTGTTTACTAACTGCTTTGGTCCTGCCCCATGTAGTCTGCCTGTCTTCCCAGCTGTCATAGATGGGAACTTTTCCTTGAAGTAGAGGTTTTCAGGTACACACAAGTATAATTTTTCCTTTTTCTATGGCTTTTCAGTGCACTTCATTTAAACTGAACATGTGACTATCAGCATGTGTGCTGTTCCACATACTGCTCATTAAGTAAGCCTGATAAAGTTCCTAACATTTAACAGTTTAGGAATGATTGTAAGTCTTTAAACAGAGAGACGTAAGGTATATTCATTCAAAAACCTTAACAGTCAAGTTGGTCCTGAGGGTTGCTTTAAATGGTTTTTGTCATGTCTTGCAAATTGCAAAACATCTCTTCTCCCACCCTTCTGTTTCTGCTACAGTTTTTATGAAACTATTGCTGGAATCATAATTGTGAGTGAATAGATAAGGCTTTATTAAAACACTTTCATTGTGCTGCATTGATGAAAATTCTCAGCCAAAATTTAAAATAAATTAGTATTAATGAAAATAGTGTGGGACATCTTCTTCAATCAAAAATTGGCATATTTTGAAATATAAATAATCTGGAAGCAATTAGTTACTCAGTTCAAAACTCCAACAAAGTTCAGTAAAGTTTTTGATTAAGTTCTGGTTGCTTAGAAACAAAGCTTCTGTTGGTGAATTTCTTGGTGTCTTCATTCAGTAAGCACTGACCATCTGAAATAACCAGGCTGTAGATCTTCATGAGAGGTTAATTTTGACTTACCATAATAAAACATAGCTTTTGTCCCCTTCCCTTTTTATTTTCTTTTTCCTCCTCAATGGATTATTACCAGCTTCCACCATGAAGAGAATGTTTTGTGTGACCTAAGCTGCATGTTTTCACTGGTCTTGGTTTGAGTGTTCTGGAACTACGCAGTCCAGAGTTGGTGCAGTGGGAGGAGCTGTGGCTGGAGCTTTAACCAACTCCAGTACAGGTGAAACATGCTCAGAGCAGTAAATAACCCAGCTTTGAAGACTGCAGTGGGTTGAAGAGAATTGCCCTTACCTTGTTCTTTCTGCTGGCAGCAGCCATCAACTTTTTCAATCACTTGCCTAATCACCCATAATAGCTGGATGGAATTTTCATGCTGTTGCTTTCCCCCCAAATCATATAGGAAGAGAAGAAAATAATCTGGAAAAGATGTGGAGGACCGTGTATTTAAAGAAGCATGAAATGCCTGTACACTCTTTTAATTTTTTTTGTTGATGCTTGCGTATAGCACTTCCAGTTATAAACTACATTGTCTTACCTTTTTTGCTGGTATATTACAATTCCCTGGCTTACATGAATATTTCAAATATAAGTTTGAACATGGATATTATGAGTCAACTATTAGGTCATGATGGAGGTGCAAGCAGCTCTGAGAAAATTATTACATTTTGATGTGGTTAAGTAACTGAAGTCACCTTTATAAAATTTAGACAGGTTATCTCATGTTGCTTTTGCCCTGCCCTGTCCCACATTCTTTCCTCTCTCTAGCTGACAAAATGGCTGTTAGAAAGAGATAATAAAAATGAAAAATCTAAATGCTCCTTGCAGGGGTATTTGTTACAAATAACTTGTATATTGCTGTCGCTGTCCTGACACAGTGTCATGCTAAACTAAAAAAAAAACGCTATTTTTCAAGCAAAGATTTTTCTGAGTTTTTTTACCTACACGTGTGTTTCACCTGAGAGGCAAATACATACTTACACCTATAGGTAATACTTCTATTTTTCCTGCTGTTCCTGATGGATATCATGTCAAGATTCAGAAATGGAAGGGTAATTCTAAAAGGAAAGGTTCTGAGTTTAGTGTTATCTGGTAGTGACAGGTATAGAAGACACTCTGGGATAAAACTGCATGCACCTTTCTAACTGATGATGGAGAAAATACCCTTTAGCAATCCTGTTTCGGTGTCAGCATTCTTTGACAGTGCAAATTCTAGTACCAAAAGTGCCGGGTAGATTAATTTGATTTTCCTTTGTGGAAGGCATCTTTTTGAGTTTTTTACTTTCTCCCTTTGCCTTGCCCCCTTTCACCCCCACCCTCTTTTTTTTTTTTTTNNNNTTTTTTTTTTTTTTTTTTTGTGAGCAGTGTGTTGTTTCACATCTGGTGTGTGACTGACACTTTCCTGGCAGCTTCCTGTTACTGGCAGTTTTCTCTTACAGACCATTAATATAGCAGCAAATTACTAAGCAGAACTTGGTTGGCATAATGGTTGTGCATCTGTTTGAAAGTACCGGTGCTGGTCATCTTGACAAAGCTGTGAGCCATTGAGGACCTGCTGTTTGAAACTCAGATCTGTTCATTAGATGTTTGATACTCCCAGAGTACTCAGGTATCTACCCTGTGCACTCTGACAGTGTGTTATTCTGCATAGCAAGAGATGCTGTCATTAGAACAAAGACAAGGCACATCATCTTGCAGTATATACTGAGAAATTCCACAGAGATGAGGAATATTGCAAGATATAAAATGGATGCCAGATGTGTCTGGAAGTTTGTTTTTCACCTCTGCAAATACGGTTCTTGAGGTCATCAGATCCATATTAATCACAGTTCAGTGGATGTAGTCCTTGAAAACACCTTTACTCTGTGCCACTAGATTGCTCAGCCCAGGACAACTTGGTTCAATCTCGGGTACTTGTCTGGTTACTTGTTTGCATCTCCCCACTCATCTTGCTTCCCTAGGTGCTTCAGTGATTAGGACTCTCTTGCTAGTAGAAGTAGCTGGCTTGGCCAGGCTGGGGTGAGAAACTCATTTAATGTTTGGAATAAGCAGGGAAAGAAAAGGGTTTGTCTTCATACATGAGATCACTAATTCTGGCTGTGCATAGTCTGTTTTCATTATAAACGTGATACTGTGTCATCTGCACTGTTAATGCATGTCTGACTGATTAGCTTGTAGCAGAGAGTGGGATATTTCAAGATTATTTTTCTTTTGACTTTATTTTCTGAACTCGTGAACTGGCACAAGCTGGAATATCTGTAACCCGTTCTGGTTTCTCAAAAAGTGAACTCCAGTGGTCAGATATTGAGCTTTTTGAACAACCCTAAGTTTGAGGCAAGAGCATTTTCATTGGAGTTACTTGGCCGTATGTTGGGCACATGGACTTAATTTATTACAATTGCTATTTCCTACAGTTTCTAAACTGCGACCTGGGCCTTAAACACAATGACTTTCAATCTCATATCAGTTGTCTGAAATTCTTCTGCTATGTGCAGATGCAGAGAATGTATAAAAGGGGCTGGTTTTTCTGTTCTTGATCACCATTCCTATTATACATACTGCTGGCACTGATGTCTTGTTTCAGGCTGCAGTATTTACCTCTGCCATTTGTAGATGCGGGGAAACCTTTTTTTCTAAATACCTGAATGACTTACAGCTCTGTCAATAAGTATTGTTCTTGAGAAGTCGTTCTTAAATGCACTGTTTGCGTACGGACAGCTTAATGTGTTGATGATTTACATGAACAAACAGGGCAAGGCAATTGGTTATCATCATTTTGTAAGAAAAAGCATTGAGTCTTCTGATAAATACCTTTCTTTGTGAACCTTGTTAGCTTTGTCATGTCCTCGGTCCCAGCAGTACTCTCACAGACTTCTTGAATAAAGAGAATCGAATAAAGATATTGACTAGCTCCTGCTACAGTTTCCAGCTTGGTATTCTACTTGGTGTTTGTCACGTTTGTTTGGGACAAAAAAGGGGATACTGAATAATTAAGACTTTTGCCAAAGTAGCAGAATGCCTCCTTTCTTTGTCTTGATTGCTCTGAATTCAGAATAGCCTAAAAATTATCGGATAAGTCTTTTATAATCACAGTTCATTCTGCAAGTATGAAAATGTTATCAGACCTATTTAAAAAGAAATTTATTCCAACTCAGACTTATACCTTCTGGATTAGCTCGTACCGAGTGATGCTGTCAGCCATTTCCTTTGCAGCTTCAGTAAAGCTTACACAAAATAGGTAATTCAAATAGGAAAAGTGTGTTTTCAAAATGAAAAAAAACCCCAAACTTAAAATTGTGAGTATATGAATATGTGTTTGGAACACATATGGCTGATATTTCTATGCAGCGTTCCAGTTTGTTGCAGATCAGTGTGTTTCAGTACAGCGTCAATTTTTCATAAGAAATTTCTTTAGAGTCTTATTTGTATTTGTCTTCCAATTAGCAATTTATCATTGTGTTCTGACTAGTATTACTTTTCTAAAGGTTAGCTGCTTTAAAGGAACTATGGCAGTAAACATGAAATATTTCATTGAATTCCTGTCAGAATGATCTGTGCTGTTAACTTCTAGCTACACTTCCTCACAGCTGATAGCTGAGCTAGGTGGAGGATAGTGGGGTCAGTGTCTTCTAAGTTCATAAATCTAGGTGTCTTTTACATGTCTTTCTAGAAAGACTAAAAAATGATGCAATCAACTCCAAATTAATTTCATTATTCAAATAGTTTCAAAAATGTCCTTGAACCAGTTAGCCACTTCATTGTCTTCCCCCATCAGGATTTGACATTGTGAGAGGAAACTCTGCATGCTTGGAACACTTACAGAGCTGTTCTTGGCTACCTCCTCTAGACTAAACCATTTATTTGTTGCTCTTTTCAGCCTTTATGAGCCCAAGCTCTGAAGAGTGGTGGAAATGGATTAGAGCATGCATATGCAGCAGTGGATAACTACTTGGGCTGCTGAGTCTCTTTCCTCTAACAGGCACAAATGATACTGTCTCTGTTTCAGATGGTCTAACTGGGGGAGTAACCCTTCAAATTCTGTCATGTTTTATGTGCTTTAGGTGTTTCAGATACTAAATGTGTTTCTTTAGTGTAGTTAAAATTCCTTAAGCTTCTTGTTGAAGGAGAAGAGCATTGCTGTGCTGGTAGTCTCTCGGGGAAGGGGCCAGCTTTTCAGATGGTGCTGTACTCCATGGTGAATGATGTTCCTCCAGTTATTGTCAATGAGAACTTCTAACCTTTTTTTCTGTGGTTCTTTTGTGTTACCAACTTACTGGCTTTAGAATAATATAAGTGTAGGTCTTGCCTCTTTTGGCCTTTTTGCCTTTTCTAGAATCTTTTCGAGGTGGCTAAAAGAGTATTTGCAGTTTTCTTTACTTAATAGTTCAAAGTATGGGTGCACCTAGAGGTAGGACCTGTGTTGACTGTGGCCTGGAATTACTCTGGCCTTAGATCCACAGCTGGATTGCAGCCCATCAGTTGACTGTGGTAACTGGTGGTGTAAGGCAGGGCCTTACTGTGAACTTGCACAGAACAGTTGGGGGTTGAATTTGAACAGACCTATATTCATTTTAGGGGAAGGTAATTTACATGGGTAACGATTATGAATCAGTGGAAGTATGACAGAGTGAGCAAACAAAGTATTTAGCTTCAGTGATTGTTAAGCAGTCTTCCAAATGACTGAGTATAAGGACAGAATGTTGAGTAAACTGGAAGGAATAATGTTTCTGCTGAGAGTGCCTGTTGACTAAAAGATTGCTTTTAAAAAAATGTTGATAATTACTTGTTTCTCTTTCTTTTTTCTAAGTATGTATAGAAAATATGATTCAAGTAGAATAAAAGCAGAGGAAGAAGAAGTCTTTTCAAGTAAGAGATGCTTAGAATGGTTCTATGAATATGCAGGTAAGTCTGAAATGCAGATTTCCTACCAATAAGAATGTAATTTATATTGGAATATGAAAATTGCATTAACAGAGCTTTCGAAAGACTGAATAGAAAAGATTTTTTGTTAAAGTCTTAGAGAAACTTTCCTTTATCCTGTGTGATGTGAGGTTGAAGAGTTCAAACTTCAGTTTTGTCTTTGTTATATCCTATAAAAAGAATACAGAAGGTGTGTAATTGGAAATGTTTTGGAACGTGTATACTTTACTATTCAAATCTACAGTTAAAGCTGTACTTCATTGAAAATGTTGTTAACTCTGTCATCTGCCATGTTAGTGCTGCCTGGTACAGAATTAGCCTCAGAACTGGTGTGTCTTTAGTTAAAAAAACCCAAAGGGTGAGAGAGGTAGTAACACTAGTTTTGTTCCTGCTGATTCTGGTGCTTAGTGTTTCAAGCAAAGAAGTGAATGAATTCAAATATCTCTTACTAGTTTTATCTGATAGTTTTTCATCACAAGGCATGGGGAAGGTAGCCTGTATTATTTATTCTTGCCCTTCTGTATGAGAACTTTCTTCAGGCATTACTTCTCGGAATGTTAATTATGGTCTGTGGTCACAGAAGGTGATCCTTTATTAGTGGAGTTGGTATTTGTTTTCCTGCAAATGTGTTCTGAAAGGAAGAATTTGATGTGGGGGGGAAAATGATCTCGTGACTGTAAAGACCAAAAAGAAATGAAATAGATATTTAATGTCATCTTGCAGTTTTTTGATGATGTCTTGGATAACATGTCTAACAACTTGTTCTGTTTTGTCTAGTTTTTAAACATAATGAAGAGTGACTTAATTTGATGTAATAAAACATTTTTTTCCTTCTAATAAAATTATATAAATGAAATTAAATACTTTGAGATCTCACTTGTCTGTGGCAGTCTGTGAGAAGAGATTCAGACAATTTCAAGCCAAATCTAACCTGTTAGATTGTCTGCCTTTCTGACCAGCTTGATTTATTTTTTTACTCTAGCAACAGGCATGACTCATTTTTGTCAAGACTTTCATGGAAAGAAAGGATGAAAGGAAGGCTGTTTGTGAAAGAACTTTGGGGTTTCCACTGGATGCACACACCAAGATAAAACACAGAAAAGTGGAGTACGATTCTGTTTACAGTATTGAGTAACATTCTAAAAATTGAATTTTCAAGGAATAATCTCTTGTGTTCTTGCTTCATAAGTCTTCTTTATGTAGGCAGACAGTTGACACTGCATTTGGGGTTTTTTTCTCTCCCTTGGTGTGTTTTTGCATTACAGAATGAGTCTTTTTAAAGGCTGTTGTGTACACTCTGAGACCTGAGAGGCTGTTACGAGAAGATGGGAAAAGACAAAATTAAACCTTGTTATTTCTAGAATAGATTACCTAATAATAAAATACAGATTGATCTTCTCTTCATAAATCCTGTTTTTCTTGCACGTGTGGTCTTTATATTGGAGGAAAGTAGGCATTTTAGCCTGTGTTTTTTCAAATGAGCCCTTTTAAACATGAGTCAAATAATTCTAATAAAATAGTTCAAATACTTAAAGTGTAGAATTTTACAGTACAATTCTTGATGTCTGTATAATTTTCTCAGGAGTGTTATCGAAGTTACAAATACCTTGATTTAAGACCATGTTTTATTAGTGGTGCAGTTTAATAGCATTTGAATTTTGAATCCTTTTTTTTCCTTTTAAGTAGGCAAAGAAATAACTGTAATTCATTATTTCCTTCCCGTTGCATTTACTATTAGTGAGATGATGTGCAGCCATGGTGTAGCAATGTGAATAAGCAGGATAACATTATATGAAGATAGTATATGAGACAATGAGGAATGAGATTCTGGGAGCGGTCACGTCTTGTATCCTGTATAGCTGTGCATCACATTTTTATGTGATTTCATCTTGTGATAACAGTAGAGATTCCAGCCAGAGAATGAGTTTCACTGGCCGTCGTCCACTCATTTAAGTGTGGTAATATTATGTGGGTGTTCTGTTAGTCTTAAGTGCATTATGAAAAAATCTTACTAATTTACACTTCCAAGATTATCTCAGTAAACGAGTGGAAAGGTTGGCAGGGATGAAAAGTTATTTTACAGTTTCTCTGCTTTCAAAGGTGAGATAAAAATTTAAGTGGATCTAAGTCTGGTAGTAAGTGTGCAAATATTTATTTCATGTCAAAACAAACGAACAAACTGTGTGGAAGTCAGGTTGCCCTATGTGATTGCACTGCTTTAGAGGACAGGCTATTTTAATTTTTAGAGATAAGTAAAATGCATTTTGTTTGCAGGCACGGATGACGTTGTAGGCCCAGAAGGTATGGAGAAATTTTGTGAAGACATTGGAGTTGAACCAGAAAATGTAAGTTCAGAATCCATTTTAAAAATGCATCATCTGCTATGGTGTACATGAGCTAGTCTTACAGTTCTTGCTTTTCCACCAAGAATTAAAAAATTCTTGAGAGGTTAAAAAAGTTCAAGAAATATAAACCGGGGAGGTTCTGAAATGCATTTGGGAGCAACTTGCCATTATTTTAAACCCTAGACTGTCAACCTGACAGTCAGCCTAAAACCTCAGTTTGTCTTTACTGCTACCCCTTCTCTTTCACTTTAACATCACCAACCATCAGTCTCTCCAGAAAAAGAGAGATCTTAAAAAAAAGAAAGAAAGCTGATGATTGTCTTTTCTGAAACAATGAAACTACATTAAATATTTAATATGTGAACTAACAAGCAAGTAGTGTTTCCTTTGGGTTTTCTGGGACAGCAAGAGATTTCACGTATTATGGGCGGTAGTGGCACTACCATTGTACCATTTCAAAAAACAAATAAGGAATATAAATATATTTACAGATACATATTCTATATGTGAGGTCTATGTGTGTATATATAAAATCTAAAAAACAATTGTGCATTTTACAGGCTTTTTCCTAGTGCCTAATTTTTGTTCTTTAAATGCATTTGGAAGTTCTGTCTTTTGCAGAATTCATAGGGCATTATAGAAGTAAATGAGAATTGTGGCTTTGAAAGATCTACTGGAAAACGAGATGTAATTCGCTAATTTCAGAGTTTAGAATAATAAATGTTGTGATTTATGCAGACAGTTGGAGATATAAGCAGGAATTCTGATTTTGCATTGTAAGCTGTATAGAGCTGCACTAACCTTAGCTAGTTAATGACTGAGTTGCAAATTTAAATGACTTGATTTTTTTTTTTTCTCCAGGTTGGCAGGGTTGGTTATCCTGCAAGTTTTTCTTTCACGTATTTGTTAAAAGTGGTTTCTTAATTTGATGAATAAGATAATAATAATCTTATGGTATTGCTTTATCTAAATTCTTTGTTGCTTTGTCTTCTGTGTGAGATGTGAAAAAGACTGATTCATTTTGAGCAAAACTGAAGTATTATGTATCAGCCTATGTTTTAATGTGTATTCATGTTAGTTCATCTAGATTTAGTTATCAGCTTTAGTTGTGGGATTATTATTAGCTTTCAAATGATTTGTGGATTGCAGCTGATGTTGGTTGAGGTGAGGGTTTAACAAATGTCAGGTATAGCTTGTCAAACTGATACTGAAATTTTGTAGTTACTTTGGGAAACTTTTTCTGTAGCCTTTGCACCAACTGATCTTCTCCCTATTGTATTGCTCATGAGATGACTGATAACTTGGGTAAATGTTCACTCTATATATTTGCACTGTTACCTTCTCTTCATTTGGATTGTGTAAAGGTTTGCCGCTTACAGGGTTTTTTTAACTTCTAAAATAGTGTAACAAAGTTCTGAACTTTCCACTTACACAAGTAAAAGCATTTGTAGCCTACTAAACAGTGATTATTTATAAAACACGTGGATCTTTTTGTTAAATTCTCAATGTCCATTTTTTTCTCTTTAAAACAGGTAGTTATGCTTGTGCTAGCATGGAAGTTGGATGCACAAAACATGGGCTACTTTACATTACAAGAATGGTTGAAAGGAATGACATCACTACAGTAAGTGCCTTGAAAATTCTCTTGAGTTTGTTATAGTAAACACAGCTTTTCAGAAAAGACACACATTAGTGTTTTGACCCATAACACCTAAAGCAAAGAGCTCTGCCATGTAGTAGAAATCACAAGTTTTTGGCCTGATTTATGGTGATATGTTCACTTATGTTGCACATTTAAATACAGCTGGATTAAAAGATCTGCAGTCTCAATAATAAGAGAAACGTCATGAGGTTTAGCGCTCTTTCTGTCCCCAAGGACACCTGTCTTTGTTGCTGGATTGCAGGTATCTTTTAAATATTGCTATGTTAGAGTGATTTAAAACACTAAATAATACAAACCCTTTCTGTAACTTTGCTCTGTTCTTTCTAAGAGTTGCTTTTTCCAGTTAAGAGCTTAATTTTATGGCAAAATTAACATAAATAAAATTGAATAGTCATGTTTCATAGAGAGTTGGAGAAAGTATGAACTGTTTTGATTTACCTTCCAGAAGAGAATTACTAAAACTGTGTAGGAAGTTCTATAGTTTCAGCAAGACTTTAGAAGTATTTTTCACTGCTTGGATTTGATGTTTGTTTGCCATGCATGGACAAGCTCTTAGTTTTGTCTGTTGGAGAGTGCATTTTTTACAAAGCCAGTCAGTCCCAGTGTAAGACTTTGCTACTTTATCTAAATTTGTTTCACACTATGGGTTTAATAAGGCATTTTTTGCAGATATACTCAAAAACATGCAGAGTGATGTGTTTTGAACAGGTTAATGGGAATACATATTAGAGATTCTTTCCTAGAACATCAGACATCTCAATAAGAATGCACACTCTAAACTCACTTGGTGCTTGTTTTGTAGGTGTGATACTACAGAAAAATTGAGAAATTCTCTGGATTACTTGAGATCTTTATTAAATGAGCCTACCAATTTTAAACTTATTTATAGATATGCCTTTGACTTTGCGCGGGTGAGTACGGTGCATTTGAAATTACAAACTTTACTGTCATAAATAATAATTGAAAGACTGTATACTTCTAAGTTTGTTTCTCTGAAGATGCCACTCAAAGTTGCTTCTAACAAATGGAGCAATTTGTGTTCTAAAACAGTATATGCAAGATGTCAAAACTAGAAGAGTATATAGGATGTGTAAGGCTTAGTGGTTTAGTGACATCTTTTGTGACGTCTCTGCCTCAAGCAATTTTATGACTTCAGGGAAATAATTTAGGCCCCATTCTCTTGTATATTGGAGCTGTATCACTGAGTTCCCCTGACTTTATAATTACTGTGGTTTTTCTTACTCTGAATTTTGTAAGTATAAACGTGCTTAAAACAGGAAGACACTTCACACATTTCAGTAGCTGGTAAAGGGGTAACATGATAAAAGCTGGATATATAAATACTGATTCAGAAGATTTTTGGAATGGCTTTAATGATGTTTTCAGTATTTATTAAAGAATACCCTGATATTAGGCGTCCTGCTATAAAACATGGCTATGATGAAATTTTACCTGTAATGGAACCAATATACATAAGACTATTCATACTTGGAAGGAGTAATAAAAGAACTTTATTTTCTGAAATAACATTTTTAAATAGAATTTGTACGTCCATTCTGTTAATGTGATGGAGTGTACCGAAAGTTTAACGTAAAAAGGTAAAACTGAACTTTAGATTTCAGGGCAAGAAAACTAAAAATACTAAGAAAACTTGCACCAAAAAAGTAGCATGAGAAAATGAGAAAAATTAGAAGAAATTGAACTGATAGCAGTTCTCATAGTCTCTCATTAGCAACTCAAATTTTTGGTACCTCAGTGCTTTCTGCATCTCAGCATTCAGATTTGTGGTAGTTCACTTCTGAACAAGGAAACTTGCAGCTGAGTAGAAAAAAATGCATGGGACTAGTTAGTATGTGAGGAAGAGAAAAGCTGTATCAACCTCTTAATTCCTCCTTTGCTATATGAAGCTTTATTCTGCCAGTTTTGCTCAATGTAAAATGCAAAGGCATTGCCTAAGAAGTTCAAGATACTGATGAAATATTTGGGATAGAGAGTAAACCTGCACCAGCTGATGGCCTATCAAAAGTAAGTGCAGATAATTAAAAGTTAGATAGTGTATGTGTTCTTTTCAAGAGGTACTAAACTGGTGTGACTAACAGTGGTCTCAAAAAAAAATTTACACATTGAGACATAGGTGCTGTGACTTCATTTGTGACAAAAAGCCCCTACAGATTATAGAACTTGAAGTCAATGACATATAAACTGGGTAATATTTGGCTAATACGATTATTGAAATTTTTCATACTACAGACTTGGGGAAAATCTATAGGGGAATGGCATCTAGTAAGAATAGAAAAGATCAAAGGCAGATATATTTATAGATGTCAGATTAAACTGGGCATAACTTCTTTCAGGATCATTGAGGTGATTGATAGAAAAAAGCTGATGGTTTCACATTCAGGAGGCTGAATAATTTCTGTCTTAAAGGTAATTCTTTCAGGGCAGTGCTCTATGGCAAAAAGCTGCTTGTCAAAACTTGCTAAGTTTTAAGAGAATTTTTTGAAAGAGTCTGTTGATTTGGCATTTGAAGTTAGTTTGTGAATAAAAATGTGTCATCAAAGTTTTATGTGGCATGCACAATTCAAGTCAGCATAGATTTGAGGAAATAATTTATAACACCATATGTTGATATTAAGCACAAATAACATTCCTCAGTCCATATTTGCCCTTGTTATTGCCAAGTTTGAGAACCTACAGATGCATCTATTACATGGCTTAAATCGATCTTTAATGTGAAATATTAGGAGGAAAATCTCAGGAAGACTGTCTATCATTAGTACAAAACAAATACTCAGATAAAACAAAGTTTGTTAATAAATTACTTCAACTGTATCCAAGGAATGGAAGTGTCTAGAATGTATGCTAAGAATGCAATTACATCATCTGTCATGGCAGATGTGCCATTAGGCAGTTGGAGGTGGGTAGAAAGGGCTTATGTGAACAATTTGTTCAGATCAGTAGTCTGAGAGAGAGAATGTCAAAATGTAACAATATAAGGCATGAAAAACCAGTGTGGCCAAAGTAAAGGCAATAGAGCCTGATTTCATTAGTACTTGAGTGTGTGGGAAGAATTCAGAGTATGAACAGTAGGTAAAATAAACTGTATTCTGACAGCAGCATTATTTCTGCTTTAAAGGTATTTGTGACAGAAGTGTAGATGGGCTTTGGAAAGAGAATTAGTTTTTAGAACTTTTTGGCGTTGGAAATAAGTGAAAGATTTATATCATACTAGTACAAAAATGCCATTGCAGGTTTCTTTTTCATCTTTGTTACTATTTGAAAAGCTCTGTTCATCATGGAATTTCTTTTTTTCTTTAAATCACTCTTGGATTTAGTGCCCAGAATGGAAAACAGTTTCTCATGTTTTCATAATTGCTGGTCTCTCCACTTTGCTTTCAAAACAAATCTGCATTAAATTTTGTCTATACAATTTTAGTACTAAGGAGTGTTTAGAATGAAATGAGCATAACCTTGTGACTAGGGCATTCAGTTGTTGACTGAGAACTGGGGTCTTGTTCTGTCTCATCCTTCCTATGTGATAGAAGACAATTCAGTTATGATTTCAGCTTGTTTTTAAATAAAGATGTGTTTTCTGTAACACACAGAACTGCATTGGTACAGATGAGACATAGGGCTCAATTCCTTTCGTCATGGGCACCTAGCTGTCCTCTAATGATCTGTTAGACACTCCCTGCATCCAGAATATATCCCTGTGTGGGATATGTCCTGGTGGGCAGCAGGCTGTCCATGAGTCAGCAGTGTGCTCTTGTGGCCAGGAAAGCCAGTGGGATCCTGGGGTGCATTAGGAAGAACATCAGGAGTGTTGTGCCCAGCTCTGGGCTCCTCAGGGCAAGAGAGACATGGAGCTCCTGGGGCAGGTCCAGTGGAGGGCAATGAGGTTGGGTAAAGGATAGGAGTTTACCAGTGTCTGTCAGTATCTGCAGAGAGGGTATCAGAGAATGAATCCAGGCTTTCCTCAGTGGTGCCAAGCAATAGGACAAGAGGCACTGAGCAGAAAGTGATGCACAGGAAGTTCCATCTGAATGTGGGGAAGAACTTCTTTGCTGCACAGGTGACCACACACACTGGAACAGACTACCCAGAGAGGTTGTGGAGTCTCCCTCACAGGAGATAGTCAAAAACCACTTGGGTGCAGTCCTGTGCCATGTGCTCTAGGGTGACCCTGCTTGAGCAGGGGGGTTGGAACTGATGACCCACTGTGGTCCCTTCCACTTACCCATTCCATGATTCTGTGATACCTTGTATTTTCCTAATTCAGACTTTGCAGTCCGCTGTCATGAATACATACAGAGAGAAAGCATTAGCTAATATGGAAATTTATTTTTTGTGATTTCATTAACTTGTGAATTTGTAGCTCAGTGCTAAAACCAAGGCATAAAAGTATGGGGGGTTACGTCTCATCTCTTAGCACAGTTGGTTTAATTTCGTGATAACAAATGTAGATGAATAAACTACAAACAGAACAAAATGGAATCATTCACATACATGTTACTTTGAGATGTACAGAAGTTATGTTATTAAATATTTGCCACTGATTAACAAACCTGCTGAGTACAAATGCTGCTGTTTTTACTTAGCAGAAACAAAAAAAATCAGCCCTTAAGCTTAAATATACTGTTGTTACATCGAACTAAAACTGGACAGTCCAGAGAGGAGTCTCAGTGTGCTAGTGTATTATGTTCTGTCTGCTCATTTGATAATTTGATCTGAATTTCATGTAATCAGAATAACAGAACAAAGATCCTCCCTTGGCTCACTGTCACATAAGGAATGAGGTGTCAAGTAGCACTGAGTGTCTATTGACAGTCCAGGTAGTTGTAATGATAGGGCAGGAGGTGGGTACAGCACTGCTATTCTGGGAGGTGTGGCTGTGCACAGGATAGGTGCCAGCGTGCCTGGGGATGAGGTGGCCATTGCTTGCTAGGGAGGTCTGAAGTCAGAAATGACCTTATGCCTCATCTGCCATAAATAGCAGTGATGTTTTTATTGGGAACATCTATAGAAAGCAACATCTCTCTATAACAAGCTGTTACCTATAAGGAGGGAAATTTTACTGGCAAGTTGTGTTTTATTAAAAAACACTGTTAGATACTGCTATATATTATTTATTTGTTAATTTATTTTGTCCATAGGTGAGCTGTGAGGGAAGTGAAAAATCTGGAATTCATATTCTGTTTTCCTTTTTGACCTTTTCGTACAGGAAAAGGACCAGCGCAGCCTAGATATCAATACTGCCAAGTGTATGTTGGGCCTTCTTTTAGGAAAAGCATGGTCCCTTTTTCCAGTGTTTCATCAGTTTCTAGAGGTATGGAATTGGAAACAGAATTATGGGGTTTTTAAATCTGTCTTCTCTGTTACTTTTAACTCAAGGTAGAATGAACAGCTAAGAATGCTGTGTTCTGGTTTAGGAAATAGTAACCACCAAAGCAGCACATGCAACTGGTTATCTTTCCTTTCTTCCCTTTTCCCAAATTCCTATGCTGTTAAGATTTGTGTAATGCAGAACAAACTATAGAATGTTATTTGCTTTTGGACTTTATTTTATTGCTGTATGTTTAAGACATCTAGAAGATGTCTTAATTAGAAGCATGATTCAACACTAGTTTCAATACTTGCTGGTTTAATCCTTTTTAGTTTTAGATGGCATACAGATTAAAATAATAATGCATCACAAAGTTTATATTTTCTGTAAGAAAATCAGAATTTGAGACAGTTGAAAATACATTTCTGTAATTTCTGTTTCTTGCCTCAAGCAGCAATCAAAATACAAAGTTATCAATAAGGACCAATGGTGTAACGTTCTTGAATTCAGCAGAACAATTAACCTTGACCTCAGTAACTATGATGAAGATGGAGCCTGTAAGTACTACCATATGTTGATGTTCTAAAATAATTTATTTCTCTAAGCTTAATCATTCAGTGTCCTTTTACAAAATTTTGTAAAATACAGTTATTTGATCTCTCTACAGGGCCAGTGTTGTTGGATGAGTTTGTGGAATGGTATAAAGGAAAACAGATGACGTAGGAGTTTAACTATGCACAGCCACTCGAGAGTCACTGTTACCACAGTTATGTCAACCATTAGCCATAAACTGCTATTTGTATCAAAGTGCATGCTGCTTTTCTTGCACTGCATCCCTTTGGCAGGGAACTTTCGATGTTTGCTATTTAACAAGCTAGCTATGCTTGCTGTTTAGCATTGTTCTCTTTGAAGGCTGCTTTGCATTTTGTATTTACACTACGAATTGGTGAACTTGCCAGAGTCTTCACTGTGATTATGTGTATATTGCTGTCTAAATTTTGTATATGTGTATAAAAAAAGGCTTCACCTAGGAATTATTTCTGCAGAAATGTATTGTAAAAATAATTTTGTGGCATATTTCTAATCATCACTTACATGTCTGTTGAAACTTTAGTCATTTTGTTTTTCTTTTGGTCTCAAATGTAGCATTTCAGACTTTCTGGACATAGTTATGTGAAGAACTATTTACAGTTTCAACGTTACTATTTGAGATGCCAATTTCTGAGAAGAGAAGACATGCTGTGATTTCCTTCACCAGAATTTGCCAAACCTGACCTAATGCTTTATAGGAATGAAACATTGGTGTCTTAAAAAATATATATACATATAAATATAAATATTTAAGCATTGTAATAGTTGTACATGCCACAGATGATTTCCATTTGAAGAAAAAAGTACTGACTTTTTAATGTTAAAACTGCAGTAGTCATTACAGGTACAAATGAACAAATTAAAGTACCTTTTAAAAATGGGTTTTAGACTTTTGTAAATTGCCTTTGGCATACTCCTTTGAATTTTTGGTGTACCAAGAGTGTTTGGTCTGTGTTGTGATCTAGT
Organism: Irena cyanogastra; assembly: GCA_013397155.1. Taxonomy (NCBI): domain Eukaryota; kingdom Metazoa; phylum Chordata; class Aves; order Passeriformes; family Irenidae; genus Irena; species Irena cyanogastra. Next base: position 305,095 of record VWZV01015934.1, on the reverse strand, counting down.
GAACCAATGACATTGAAAGTTCTAGCTGGAATTAGTGGTTTGGGGAATGAAGTATGCTCACCCCTAGCACAGATATAATAAAGGTTTTGGGGATATTTTTGTTTGTAACACTAGTCTTTACAGGAGCCTCCAGCTTCATGTTTCTAAGTACTTAAAAATATGATATCAGAAAAAATACTATGTTGAATAGTCAGAATACTACTTTTTCTTTCCTGTTGGGGATTAAAGTTTCCTGACAGAAAGTCCATTGCAGGCAATGGGCATGTGAGACACCAGCATTAAATGACAGTACTTTTTAGTAGGGCCACTGCCTGTTCACTCATCTCTTTATCGGTATGGGATGGTTCTAGTGATTATTTTGGGAAAAAAAATGAGTGAATGGAATAATGTTTAAGTTCCGTAATTTTGTTGTGTTGTCTTTGCCTTACCCTTCTTTATTAATGTTAGTGTTGATATTTATAAATAGGTCCTTAAAGTATCAGGTGCTATTAAACTTTTATCCCTAAGGATTTATTAAAATGCTATCAATTCATGGAGCATTTAACAACAAAGGGCCAGTGGGGGTTTGGAAACAACAAATAACATTACTTTTCTGTAGAAATATTTTACAAGGTATTGGCAGTTTTGTTATTTCCAAGGGAACAGGAGGAAAGCGTTTTAAGTTGCAAGTGAAATTCTCCTCTGTGTTGAAGGTTCTATCCTTGCCATCAAGTGAGGAACAACTGCCATTGACTTGACTCCACTCAGAATTAAGTCTAGTTTAGCAAAAACACATTAGTTTGCTGCCCTGGGCCAGGAGGTTGTAATTGTCGTGGTACAGGTGGTCAGTTGTGTTCAGATCTGTTCGTTGTTGTTCTTGGTTTTTGTTTTTCAAGCTCAGCTGCCAAAGACAAAAACTGTGTGTCTCTTTGTGTATATTTGTATATACGTAAATATACAATGTACCTGCATATACGAAACCTAGAATTCCATGATGCTAGGAAGAAAATACTACCTTTCCTGTGAAATAGCTACATTTGGATTTCTGTAATACTAAATGGTGCTTTTCAAAGTTAGTAGTGATAGAACATACACAGTCAGTGCTTTCTCATGTACTAATGCACATAACCTTAATTCCATGTTTGATGCCTGTTTGCACAAGAAATTAATTGAGTGGAGTGTGGTATTTAATTTTTACAATAAGCCTCTTAAGAAAACACCTTTTATTAAGACTTCTGATGTAAATGTGTATATTACAATAGTATTACTGTAATGAAATACCAATGGAGCTGCTGGTTTAGTTCTTCAGAAAAAAAACAAACTTAGAAAAAATATAACTTTTAACATTAGGCCAAACTGTGATTGCCAAGCTTTTAAGTGAAGTAGGTGTAATTGTTCTTAAAACATTAAGCTAGCTGTTGACTCTAGGAAACTGTTCAGCACAAATTGGTGTGAATCCTGCAACAAATACAAGTTTGTATGAAAGATTTTGTATGTCGCAAATAACTGAACTTCCAATAATGGAAGCAAGAGCCAAAGACACTTTTAATCTATTGCTGTTACAGGTATAGCTTTCATATAACAGGGTTGACAGAAATTGGTTCAGTCAGGTGTTGGCAGTTTTGCAAATGTTTATCAGAATAAAAAATTTACTTAGAAGCAAAGAAATGGGGAATGAAACCTCAGAAAGTACTTGTAAAAGCTGTGTAAGTAAACAAACTTGTTTTTTTTTAATTTGGGTAAAAGTAATTGGGAGTGATGGAAGGGAAGAATATGTTTGCAAATGAGTCATTATGCTGCAAATTTTTTCTTCCATTTGAAACAGTATGAATCTGTAGCCATCAGCAGGTTTATAAACATGCATCTTCATAAAATAAACCATAGATTCAATTAAAGCTAGTAGAGACAGCTTTACTGACATTTTTAGAGAACAAATGGACAAAAATGGACCTGTGTGGTTTGATGAGCTTCCCTGTGCTATCCATCCTGTTGGTTTTGCTATGTATGCTGATAAGCAGACGATCCTAACATGGCCTGCTCCTGTATATTGGAGAAACTTTAATAGTTGTGGAAACTTAACTAACATACTCAGTTAATCGTGTATTTAGTACAAGTGTAACATTTGCTTTTTTTGTTTATGATGCCATCAAATAACTGATGTAGATTTTTTTTGTTTGATTGTGGGCTCCCATCCCAGCGCTTAGGAAAAGTAATGTACAAAATATGCTGTTTTCTGGGACAAGACATTGAGAGGTTTGTTCCTGAAAAAGTGTTATGGTTCTTGTGCTAATGTTTCTGGTGTACTGTTAGTGAACTTTCAGCAGAAACTTGATGATCAATCTACAGTTCATTTTTGGTATTTGGGAGATGTAAGTTGGAAAGACAGTGAAAAGAAAACAGTGTCCAGAGACTACAGCAGTTGATGTTCTTTGATAGTTGACAAACATTTGGAGCTCTTTGCACTCGATAATCTTAAGGATTTTTTCAACCTATTATAGTAACCAAAACAGTCCATTAATTAAATTTCCTTCTAAAGCAAAGTGATACTAAGTATTTAAAGTATTAATATAATTCTCTATTACTGTTGTTTCTTCACTTTTTATCTTTTCCAAGGAAAGCAAGCTGAAGAATATAGAAATTACTGAAATTATTTATGTACTTGAGTTTTCAGTTAAAACCTCTTTAAGGTTGTCTTTAAGCTATGATAAATGCTTGGGTTATCTTTGTGCAGCCATTTCTAATTCTGTTGAGGCTTCTCCCATTTTACCACAAACATGGGTGTTTATTTCAGAAATATGCTCACACAATCAGAATTAGTTCCAGCTTATTGCTACTTGATTAGTGTTCCCAAGTTACTATTTTGAAGGACAAGAAATGGACTTCAGTTTCGTTAAAGTTTTCCCAGATTTGGCTTGACCCTTAGTCACAAGTCTAACAAATTGTTTGATACTCTTGGAATTTATATAGGCAGCTTTAAAGGCTAGCTTGTGCCCTGATTTTATTTATAGCTGCAAACATACCTCTTTCTAGGCCTTATGTTTTGTCTTTTCATATTGTTGTAAAAGTATATAGAATCCATCCACAAACGGAATGGTTTGTTTTCTGTAATTGAGACCAAAATTCAGCTTAATTTTTTTTGTTTGCTTTTATTTTTTAAATCTTAGCCCACTCCCCCACTGTGTGTGTGCATGTGTACATGTGTTGAAATAGCACCTACTGACACTGCTGTTGCAGGGACAGCAGTTAACCTGTAACTGTGAATGCTTTATGTCTTAGTTACTTGGATATTACATAAATAAGGTGTGCCAAACTCCTGTGACTCACAATATGATGAAAATACTATTATACCACCTAACGTGAGTTAATCCAGTTGATTTTTTTTTTAGGTCTTTTCATAGTGTTGTTGTAAAATGGCATCCCACAAATAAACAGTATTTGTGTTGGTTTCAGAAACTGACTTCAGATTTTTCTGTGATTTATACTTCAGAAATTCTCATATCTGAACATATATCAGCAGGCAGCCTTTATCAAGTATTAGCAGGGAGTTTGTGTGTAGGGTCTTGTCCCCCTGGTTTCTAATAGTGCAGCAAATCAGTATTTAAAACTGTTGGGAATAGATACATGTTTCAAAAAGGTTATGGTTCAAATGGACTGTGTCAGTGTAAAATAGTACTGTAATATGAAAGTTTTCAACAATAAGTGAATTTGAGCAGAAATGTCTCAAGACAAAATTTTACAGAGGTGTAATTGTTACCCACTCATTGTAGTCCAGTCTTTTGACCCACAGGGTCCTCATAGAAAAGCTGTTGATGTATGGACTGGTTGAGCAGATGGGTGAAAACTGAAAATTGTAGGGCCTAGAGAGTGGTGGTCTGCAGAGCAAAGTCTAATTGGAGACCAGTAACTAGTGCTGTACCCCCAGGGTGAGAGCTGGGTCCAGTCCTGTTCAACAGCTTCATTACTGACCTGGGTGATGGGGTACAGCATCTCCTCAGTAAGTTTGCTGATATGGCAGAGCTGGAAGTTAAGGATGATAGGCCAGAGGATCATACTGCCTTCCAGAGGGGCTTCAGCATGCTTGAGAAATGGCCTGACAGGAACTAAATGAGTTTCATCCAGGAGAAGTGCAAAGTCCTGCAGCTGGGGAGGAACAGCCCCCTGCACCAGCATCTACTGAGAGCCCCCAGCTGGAAAGCAGCTTGGCAGAAAAGGGACTGGGGCTCCTGGTGGACACCAAGTCAGAGACAGCCAGCAACAGGTCCTTGCTGTGAAGGTGAGTGGTTCCTGGTCTGATTCAGATAAAGTGTAGCCAGCAGGCTGAGGGATGATTATTCCCTCCTGCAGAGCACTGATGAGGCCACACCTGAGTACTGAGTCCACTTACGGGCTTCCCAGTACCAGAGACACTGTGACATTCTGGAGAGGGTCCAGTAAAGGGACATGAAGATAATGAAGGGATGGGAACTTCTCTCCTGTGAGGAAAGGCTTGCAGCTGTTTAGCCTGGAGAAGAGAACGTGCTATGGGAAGTCTTACTAAAGTATTTAAATATCTGAAGGGAGGGTGTAAAGAAGACAAAGACTCTTCAGCCAGTGCCCAGTGACAGGACCAGAGGGAGTGGGCATTAACTGAAATACGGGAGGGTCCATCTGAACCTGAGGAACTGCTCTCTTTTTCTGTGAGGTTTGCCATGCTCTGTTACTGAGTCTGTCCTCAAAGATACTCAAAAGCCATCTGAACATCGTCCTGAGCAACTGGCTCTAGGTGGCCTTGCTTGATCAGGATCCTTGGACTAGGTGACCTCCAGATACTGCTTCCAACCTTGACTTAAAATATTACTTGAAGTGAATGTATTTACATTATGATTAGAATATTGTAATGCAGAACCCATCCTGAAGAAGTTTTTCATTGTGTTTATGTTTCTGATGAAGGCTGGGATTGGCTTTGCCAATTCTCAGAATGTAGACTGTTGCTTATCTGTATTTATCAGAGGGGGTGAGTCACAGTCTTCTCTACCATGAAAAATTTACTACCACTATCCAAAAAAGTTTCTTTTGTTGGTTATGTGTATGTTAAATGTGCACATCTTCTCCTTATATTTACGGGTTATTTTCCAGCCCAATTTTCAGCATATTCAGAAAAGATTTAAATGCTTTGTACCTACAGCAAATAACCTGACAATTATCAAACTATTATATGTTTGAAAATGGGAGTTTTGTTTCATTCTGATTACTGTATTTGGAGTCCTTGATCTGTTCTTAAAACTCCTGTATTTTTTCTTGTCCTGATCACTATAGTCACAGAGGGATTCTGTGTCCTGTCAATTGCGGAGCACAGCAGGCCATTGCCCTGTGAGAAGGGTGTGTCCAGACTATGGCCAACATCCTCTGTGCTGATTCCTCATGCTTCATTTACAAATTCATACAGCGTACACTCAGGCACCTTTTTTATCGAGCTTATTCTGTGAATTTGTCTGATTACCCACAGTCAACTGGGATAGTAACACCAGTGGGCATCCTACTAGTATAGGTGTCCTAGAAAATTCTCTGTGGCCAAATAACCTAAATCAGTTTTCAGTGTGAACAGGATGCAGTGGATGAAATGCAAAGAAAAGTGAGGGTACAGTCTTGGAGTCAGTGTGTGTGGGACTGTGTAACTAATTGTATACAGAAGGGCATGCTAACATGGGGTGGGTAGAGAGGAGCAGAGTATGATAAGTACTGTGTGGAAGTCACAGAAAATACAAAGGTTTTGTATTAAAGAGCAATTGCTAATGAACTAATATGAAGGCGAAGCAGCTGAGTGTTTGAGTTTGGATGAAGACATGATAGTAAGACTGGAGAGATGAGAAGCAAAGGACAGTGGCAAGATTAGGCAGACATACGAAGATAAGTTCGAGATGAAACATAATATTTTGACAGTAGAATGAATACTTTGCCACGTTTTAAAATCCCACTATAAAGGAGTGAATTTACTTTGTCTGACAAGAACAGAAACTTTTCCACAACTTTATAGCATAAAGGGAATCTTAGAAATCCTGCACAAGTAGTATACTGTCTGCCTCACCACTGCAGCATTCTCATGGTCAGAAAAAAAAGATGAGAAAATATTTTTCCAGTATGTATTTCAAAATCCTATTGGACTGTTGCACAAGCAAATGGCAAAACCTTTCAGTGTATGAGTTATCAATAGAGCGCTTGAGTGGGTTTTTTTCCCCATGATTCACAAAATTGCCTCGCTTGTATAGTTAGATTTCTTAACATGTTACCAGCTGCAACAACCCAAAGGTTCACAGGCCTTGGAGAGGTGTTAATGGTGTTTGAAGAGCCATAGATACCAAAAAGAGTGAGTCAGTGCTTTTTTCAGGCATTGCATTTTTTTGAAAGTTGTTTTGGCCACAAAGAACTTGTGTGGATAATGAGCTTTACTGAAAGCTGGCAGTGGCACTTTGTTCTTAGTTTTTTCTTCAAATGCAGTTTCAGTGATGTAGTGTGCCATTGGACTTGCTCCTCTTGTGATGGAATTTAAATGTGCTCCTTCTCAATGTGTTCCTTCTCTTTGGAGTTTTTAGAACTTAGCTGTGTCTTTGTGAAAGAGTTTTCCCAGAGCTGTAGCCAGTGTCCTGTATTTTCCCAGAACTGGTCTGCTCCCTTGCATGATGACATTTCCCTTCCAGGACTGCATCAGTGGTACTGAGTCTGTCGAAAGGGCCTTGGGCTATATTTAGAGGTAATTTTACCTTACAATCTCCATCTTTTGGCTACTGATGCTCCAAAATAGCAGTTTTGAACTGCTCTTGATTTTTCTCTCTTAAGTAAAATTCTCAAGTGAGTCTAGGATCCTTTGTCTCTTTTAAAATTACCCTGCCTGTGTCACACATCTGCAAACTTCGAGTGATGTCCCATTATAGCTACATTTCTAGAACTGATGTTTCTGCAAGAATTGAATTATATTGTGTCTTTGAGACAGGTGATTTTCTCTCTTTTGCCAAGTCAAAAAGTATTTTTTGAAATGTAATTGAACACTGCTTGGACTTTACTAATCTTTGCAACACTAGGAATTCAGAGATGATCCACGAATCTGGGTCAAAAAGCAGAAGACAGTAGTATGTACTATTTCACTGTATAGGTTAAGTCCCATAAGAAAACAGAATAATAGTAATAATGTAAATTTTCATATTGCATTTATTTTAGACAAAAAGACAAAATAGTGAGTATCTGAAGCAAATTCCAGGGGAAGTGATACAGTAGTATCAAGTACCAATAATGAGAAAGTAAATATAATTCAGTAAAAGCTTTATTAATATTCTGGTGTAGCTTTTTATAAAGTCTGTTATTGGGTTTTTTACAAGTACTCTTCTAAACAAAAGTAATTTCACTTTAAAAAAACCAATGTTTGCACCTGCTGTAATGACATAAACACTGTGGGAGCTTAGTATTACCATTTTGTATTTCAACTATTGAAGTTTGTTCTCCTGCTTTGCAAAATATTAGCAAATCCATCAAATGCTCTTTTCTTCTTAACAAAAAACTGATCCTGTCCTGAATTTCTCTGGCTTTTTTGGCTGAGATTTTTACTGGAATTTTGGAGGTGTTCTACAATTGTTGCAGAATGGTTCTCCAGTTCTGTCAGAGTACTGTGATCCTTCATCTTGCTGGAATCAGTGCTTTCAGAGATTGTGTTTCCTGTAGGCTTTTGTGGGAAGGAACATGAACTGTATGGTGTGCTTTCATTGAAGAAACCTTGTGGGATTGAGAAGGAATATGCATCCTCATCACTCTGATCCAGTTGGAAGCGATCATCTGTTGTGAATTCTGACTCTGTTTTCCCAGAACTAGGAAGATGCAACAGAACAGCTGCAGGATTACAAGACTGCATTTCTTCAGGCAGACTGCAGTTGCTGGTATCCTGTAATTCTGTGACTCCATCAGAATTTTTCTCATCAGAAACTCCTTGTGTTTTATCTGCACATGCCTGCTTCTCCTGTGGTAGCAAGTCATCTTGCTGTGTAACAAACATGAAATGTTTTTCAGCTGTGTGTTCAGGCAGCAAATGAAGAGATGATTCTTGGCTGGAATGCAGCAGTGATAGTTTTTTTACAACTTCATTCAAACCAGTATCAATGGGAGCAAAAATAAAGCCATTGTCCTCAGATGTACTCATGTTTCTTCTTAATGTAATGTCTGCTTCACCATGATTCTTTTCAGGGAAGTTCCTGGCTATGTGCTCTGTGTCTGTACTTCCTGCTGGTGCGTTTTCATTTTGTTCTGTGTGACTGAAGCTGAGGGAATGCTGTGGTTCTCTGGGAAGCAGAGAAAGCTGCAGTTCTTCCTCTTCAGAAGTTTTCTCTGTGTCAAATGTGGGAAAATGGTTTAACTGGAGTACCATGTTACCAAAATCTGTACTTTGATTATGGAAAGAATCAGAAATAGAGTTTTGTACTGTTGACTCTGCATTCATGTCTGCTTCACCATGATTCTTTTCAGGGGAGTTCGTGGCTATGTGCTCATCTGTACTTCCTGCTGGTGCATTTTCATTTTGTTCTGTGTGATTAAAGCTGAGGGAATGCTGTGGTTCTCTGGGAAGCAGAGAAAGCTGCAGTTCATCCTCTTTCTCCATGTCAAATGTGGGAAAATGTTTTAACTTAAGTACTGTGTTACCAAAATCTGTACTTTGATTGTGGAGAGAATCAGAAATAGAGTTTTGTACTGTTGACTCTGTATTAGTAAAATAATCAAATGTATCTGGAACTTCTTGACTTGAAGAACTAACTGTGTCTGGATCTGACACGCTTACGTGGCCACTGCTTTTATCAGTGTGAGGGAATGCTGTTTCATGCATGGTGGTATCTGATCCATAATTAATAGTGGTTTCAAAATAGGCACTGTTCTCTTCTTCATTTTTCCCAGTCTGCTGAAGTTCAGCAGTAATGTTTGGAGACTCTGGCGGTGTTACAAACTTCTCAGTTCCACTGTCTGTGTTGGCTTCATCTAGTGATGACTGACAGAGTGGCAGGTGGTTACTAACACCAGGTTGTTCCAGTTCGAAGTCTGCTAAAGAACTACAGTCACTCATTGTAAATGGAGTCCCTTCAGCTGAAGAACTGTCACCAAATATATCAGCTGAAGCATCTTTTTCATCTGAATGTATCCTTCTACAGTCATGCTCTGTCAGGGGAGAGTTGTTTATTGTTCCATAGATGCTTAAATTCTCAATATCTGCATCTCTTCTGGAGATACTGGGTGAAATAAAATCTTCAACATCACTAGGTATATTTTTGTTGCCAGTTAGACAAAGTTGTTTTTCACAACTTTGCCTTCCCTGCATAAATTTTCTAGTGCGCCTGGGTTTATTA
>VWZV01015934.1:226591-295032 GCA_013397155.1 Irena cyanogastra | reverse complement strand
AAGCTGAGGGAATGCTGTGGTTCTCTGGGAAGCAGAGAAAGCTGCAGTTCTTCCTCTTCAGAAGTTTTCTCTGTGTCAAATGTGGGAAAATGGTTTAACTGGAGTACCATGTTACCAAAATCTGTACTTTGATTATGGAAAGAATCAGAAATAGAGTTTTGTACTGTTGACTCTGCATTCATGTCTGCTTCACCATGATTCTTTTCAGGGGAGTTCGTGGCTATGTGCTCATCTGTACTTCCTGCTGGTGCATTTTCATTTTGTTCTGTGTGATTAAAGCTGAGGGAATGCTGTGGTTCTCTGGGAAGCAGAGAAAGCTGCAGTTCATCCTCTTTCTCCATGTCAAATGTGGGAAAATGTTTTAACTTAAGTACTGTGTTACCAAAATCTGTACTTTGATTATGGAAAGAATCAGAAATAGAGTTTTGTACTGTTGACTCTGTATTAGTAAAATAATCAAATGTATCTGGAACTTCTTGACTTGAAGAACTAACTGTGTCTGGATCTGACACGCTTACGTGGCCACTGCTTTTATCAGTGTGAGGGAATGCTGTTTCATGCATGGTGGTATCTGATCCATAATTAATAGTGGTTTCAAAATAGGCACTGTTCTCTTCTTCGTTTTTCCCAGTCTGCTGAAGTTCAGCAGTAATGTTTGGAGACTCTGGCGGTGTTACAAACTTCTCAGTTCCACTGTCTGTATTGGCTTCATCTAGTGATGACTGACAGAGTGGCAGGTGGTTACTAACACCAGGTTGTTCCAGTTCGAAGTCTGCTAAAGAACTACAGTCACTCATTGTAAATGGAGTCCCTTCAGCTGAAGAACTGTCACCAAATATATCAGCTGAAGCATCTTTTTCATCTGAATGTATCCTTCTACAGTCATGCTCTGTCAGGGGAGAGTTGTTTATTGTTCCATAGATGCTTAAATTCTCAATATCTGCATCTCTTCTGGAGATACTGGGTGAAATAAAATCTTCAACATCACTAGGTATATTTTTGTTGCCAGTTAGACAAAGTTGTTTTTCACAACTTTGCCTTCCCTGCATAAATTTTCTAGTGCGCCTGGGTTTATTATGTGAAACAGCACTTCGTCTTTCTGGAGAATCTGGTGTAGCTTTTGTGATCTCAGACTGCAGCAGAACAGAGTTCTTTCTTACTTTGCTGTTTGGTGTTATTTCATTGCTGTTCTGGTAATCTGTCCTTACAGAAAATAGTCCAGTATCATAAACATTTATACTTTCATTATTGTCAGTACTAGTTTGGACTTTGGAAAATGCTGGTATTTTCTTCATGTTGATCTCAGTATTGCCTTGTTTGTGGTACTCTGCTTTGGGGTTTGGTGAACGTACACCACTGCCAGTGACATTTTCATACACAGTAGAAGTTTCTGTAGGAAAAATCTGTGTGTTTCCTAAAGAATTATTATCACAAAATAACGTATTATGCTGCGTATTTGTTGGCTTGCTTGCAGAAAACTCTCTGCTCGAGGTTTCATCTGAAAAAGCTTGATTAGAATACGTGTGTTCTGAACCTGAATTTTTGTTCCTGCGTATGAGTCTCCACAGGCTCTCCAGGTAGGGTCTAGCAAAAGCACCCAGACAAAAAGCACAAACGAATGTAATGATTACAGAGAGGGAGACAGCCAGTGCAAAGTTTGGCTCTTTCTGGCTAAAAACAGTGTTAGTGTCCCTGGCTTTTCTAACCAAAAATGCTGAGACTCCTTCTTTCACCTCTAAATTGTAAATGAGATATTTCTCTTTTGTTGTATTAAAAAGACACAAATATAATCCTTCAGCAGTTTTCTCAGTATTGTATATCACTAAATTACTCATTTTATCCAGTGTCATATGAGGAAGACTGTGATTTTTTGAAATTCTGCCCTTTGGTGTCCACCAAGAGACTCCATTGCCTGAAATGAAAGAAAATACAAAATCAGTCTTTGTTAAGGGCATAGTATACTTGGTTTACAGGGTCCAGTGATGTTTTTAAGGATATACTCTGGACTATCTCTCATAATTTAATAGTTTATTATAAACCCCATTTTCCTTTTATCCATCCTAAGTAATGTTTTTATCCATCCTTTTACATGTTTCAAAGTCTGTTAAACCACATTACAGGCTTGTTCCCACTGCCTCCCATCCAAAACCACAGTACATGTGGGGTATTAATTGCAGACTTTACAAGAAAAATGGTAATGTGAGGAAGGAGGTCAGTGAAATCATCTAAGCAAGTTCAGTACTAGAAACACCTTCTGATCTTCCTTGTGGAAGAGACATGTCTACAGCCAGCTGCTCTACAGCCTGGCCATGGTCACTGTGTGCAGCTGTGGGATAAAACATCACATCTTAACTGTCAGTGTTTCAACCACTGTGATTTTCCTGTGGTGTAGGTACCTGGTTTGTGGGAATTGGGAGTGGGGCTGCAGCCGAGCCTCATCCCCAATGGGCTGCAGCTGTGAGAAGCAGGTGAATGCTATTGAATGCAATGAGACCTGGAGTGCTGAAATGTACTGAGCTATCACCAAAGGGAACAAAGGGCACACGGGTGCAATGTATGAACCATCAGGGGCATAAGAGGTTGGGCTAAAGAGCAGGATGAGCAGATGCTTGCAGCCTTCTGAAGAGGAATGATGTTACTCTGTCTGAGTAGATACCTGAAGCCTTCAGATGTGGTACAGTGCTGTTCTGTTTGTGTGAACGCTCAGAGCTTTCCGAAATGATGTGATGGTATTGTGTATTGATATGATAATATTGTGTATTGTGGCTGTCTCAACTACAACCTGTGCTGTGGCACATGCTGCAACACTGTGGTAGCTGATCTGACTGCAGCAAAAAAAGTCTTTAAATCAAGGGTATTTGTACAGACTGAGCAATTGTTCCAAACCTGAGCTAGTGTGGGCCATGCCTGGTTGTTGGCTTTTAGCAATTTGTTTCAAGGTTGTATTTTTGGCTTTGTCTTTGGATCAGCTTTCATTCCCAGCTGAGTTTTGCCGCAATCCAGCGTGTTGATTTTAATCCAGGTTTCTGTGACTTTTCTTGTAAACAGATAAAGCAGGTGGCATTTCTGAGAGGTCCTACATATTTCCATTTGGGGATGAAGTATTCCCAGGGAAAAGCCTTAGCACCTCCAAGTGCTATTAGTCCATTAGAATTAAACCATTTTGCCTTACGGCACAGGACAAATACACCTTCTGCTCTGAGTTTGGTCTTAGTTTTTCATCTGCATGGTAAGTCTTCGCTCTCTAGGTTTTGTTGCTTATACCCTCAGTGTTCTCTATTAATTTTAAATGTAAGTGGAATGTGTGCTACAACAGCTGTACTTTTTTAGAAGAACTAGAAATCTTATTCCCTGCAAATAAACCTTCATTTCATTTTGCTGTAACTGAATACTGAAAAATATTGCATCCTTGTTAGTTTTCTATGTGCCTTGGAAGTGCCACCCCACTATTTGGTCCTTTGTTTCAGTCTGAAATGAACCAATACATTTGCAATGCATTACTTACTGAAAATTACTTACATAATTTAGCATCACTTCCTCCTTTAATGTAAATGTAAAGAAGGAGATGAAGCTCAGGAAACCTAACTTTCAAATATTCTAAGCAGAATACTACTTTCTAGTGAAATATTTTTGCACGTTAAATTGTTATTCAGTTATTTTTAAACGGTGTCTTTAGAAATACACTTTTAAAACCAGATTTATTTGATCATTCTGCATTTGATCATTTGGATTTTAGTAGTATTTGGATGGAGTGCCTGATGTACATACCCCTTACGTTGTCCAAGTTACAGGTCAGCACTGATGTGTTCCCTGTTGGGACTGTGGCCCTTTTGAGCAAAACATTGTCCTTGCAGTTTAAATGGAAACTTGAAAGATACAGCAGAGGTTTCTGGGAGTTGTTGGCAGACTTATTGTATGAAAGGCTCCATCTCTTCCTTGTAGAGTCAATGATAAAATGAAAGAAACGTTTAAAAGCATTTAGCCTGCAGTTAAATATCCAGGCATTCTTTGACAAATACACTTCAAGTTGAAAAAAGTTCAAACTGACTAGTATCTGTGGCAGAGGGATCGTCAGAGCATTTTCACGGAGATCCACGACCTATTTGGAAATAATACAGAATTAATTTGATAAGGCTTACAATGGAATCCTTATTGCAACATTTTACAACAGTGTTTTAGTGTACAAGCACTTCTGTAGTTCTGTGAACAATACATCTGCTTAGGATTTAAATAATATTGTTGTAAGCTTTTTAATGTAAATGACAAGTTTAAATTGTGTTTAGAATTCTCCTATTGTAGACTTACCTCTGTGTGAATAGGGAGCTGCAGAGCTCTTGCCATGGAAAAGATGGGGGTAGAAAGGGACATGTATGTGTTTAAGGCAGTTATGGATTGGTTTGTGGCACAGAGAAATTGTGAATTTATAGTTTTATCTATTACATTTCATCATGTGTGTTTTCCTACATATAAAAAAATAAATATATAAAATATTATTTTCACCATTTGCTCTAGTTTTTTAATTGTACACTAGTATTATAACCAGAACCATATAATCATGCTGAATAGTTGGTAAATAATATCTTTAATGATTAACATAAAATATTGAAACAGTTGTATTGCTTTACAACCTGTAATTTGTTGAGATCTCTGAAGGCATCTGGATGAATTTTAGTTATCTTGTTGTTTCGCAGGTCAATGTCCTTCAGCTGTGAACAGTTTTGAAAATCCTTTGAGTCAATCTGTTGTATGGCATTGGATGACATATGGACAGTTTGTAAAGACTGCAGGAGGCCTAGTCCTAGGAAGAAAAAACCCTATTTTACATTCTATAGTCTTGTTTTCCCGATTGGATCAAGTGTCTTTATAAAATTCTTTCCAACAAAATTCCTTCCTTTCCTCACTATTGCAATGAGTGGCTGCAGCCTTTGTGTTATGCCTTTCCTGTTCAGGGGTTGTCCCATTCTAAAAGCTGCATAGCATCAACAGCTGGCACATTAAAACATTCACAGTCAATGAATGCCTTAAAAAATGACACTTCCATAAAAGCACTAGCATTTCTTTGTGCTGTCAAAATTATTCTGACTGATCTCTGTACTTTGAGCAAGCTTCTCTGGAGAACTGGAGGTAGGAAAGGAGTGTGAAAAGGGTTCAAGTAAAAAATAGAGATGCAAAAGGTGATACAATGTCTCCTATCCATTTGCATGGGCAGTTTCATGGGAGCTTTTCATATGTGGAGTTACTTGAACTGTATTCATAGGATGTAAAACCAAATGAAAACAAAACCATGTTGTTGCTTATGCTTATCTGCCTGTGAGTTGTGAAGCATGACAGTATATTCTTCAGTGTATCCTAGTTACAATAACATCCACCGTGCATAAGGAACATTTGTGTTTGCTAGAGACACCTAATTTTTTTTGAGCTACTGTGTGAAGGCAGCCCCTGAAGCTCCAGCCTGCAAGGTCCAGTGGAAAGGAGGGCACCTGAACACTCAGCATGCCCACTTGATGCTGAGTGTTCAACACCACAGTGTCACTCTAAAGTGATTTTTGATCATACAGCATTGTTGAGAAGCTACTAGTTCTTAAAAATCTTACCCTTGGTGTCACCCTGTCTACCAGAAACCTCTTTTCTCAGATAGCAGCTCTCTTTGCTGAGTAATTGATCTTTGGGTTTCTTGTGAAAAGCAGAGGGAATGATTCATTTCTGGTATAAAACTAGAGGCAGGTGATAGGAAAGGCATACAGATATTCTGCCAGTTCATAAATTCATCAGTGTACCTGCATGAGGAATTGTACTGTGGCTACTTCCCTGAATTTAAGTTTGTGCCAAAAATATACACTGGGGTGGCAGCAGCCTTACTCCTGGGGGAGTGAGGGGAGGTAGGGGAAGGGTTTCTCTGTGGGAAACCTCTGCTATAGAACTGCAGTTTGTGTTTTCTTTCCAGAGTTTAAACCTCAGAATTTTAGTGCAGTATTTTGGACAAGAATAAGGTTCTGAACATGTATTTAAATGAATATAGAATTTAAGTATAACCTGAAGTAGGGTGATACCATGCACAGGAATTTGAACTTAAAAAAACTGAGAGTCTTTTATAGAAGAGGATTGATCTGTCTGACCCTCTGAGGTATCCTATAATGGGCAGTCATATTTATCTGTCAAATCAAATCTTCACAGATTTTAAAATGTAAGCTTTTCTATACTGTCTATACAGATACCTTGTCTATACAGACACTACAAAATCATTAAATGAAATGGGTTTCCTGTGTGCCAGAGAATTATTTAATAGCATAAAAGGAGAAAAATGGAACTTTCATGATCCTGTGTAGGGGCAAATATATTATCTTTGTGTGACTTTGTGGGAGTGGTGTTTTTGTTTGTCATCACTTGTCCTCCTGTATTTTCAAACTCTAATGAATCTGATGGTGTTATCAGACATCAATAAATACAACATATTGTATAGGACAGGGTTGCTTATCTGGTAGCTTCTGCTTCATTTAAACCATCTGGCCACTGTGAATCATCCCTGGGTAAAGGCTAAGCTGCCCAGCATAGTTCAGTGACCAGCAAAACCTTTCTCAAAGTCTCTTGAAACCTTACAGCCCTCTCTCGTTACACCAAGGTGTTGCTGTGACTGAGTATTAAATGGCACTGAACAAAATTTTTTGGAATTAGCAAAATATATTTTCCCGTCTCTGAAATACTCAAACTGCAGCAAGTTTTATTTAAGAGTGTTGAGTCCCTTCTAAAGGGTAGTATGAAATTAATGATCTGTAATTTTTTTGACCTTAAGGTCCACAACTGGGATGTGGAGGCTGGTGTTTTTCCAAAGATCCTTACTCCCCCTTTCTATACAACAAGTAAGAATACTGTTGGTCTCTTAAAAGGATATATCCTTAAGATATCTCTGGTTATATTTGACTGCTATTAACACAGTACAGTTGCTAAGACTGTGTTAAAAATATCTAACAAAGTAAACAAACAACCAATTTACTTCTGTATTTGCCGATGGAACTTTCCCCCCACCTTAATGAGAAAGTCACATTCTGGATTCAGTAAGATGTATGAATTATACCCAAAACCAACCCACCCCTTGGGAGTCAAGCCCTAAAGATTTTTTTAAATGCTTACCTCTTGGAACTGTATTAAGATTATTTCTTTCAACTGACAGTACTTTCAAAGCAGGCAGGAGACGATCAACAATGCTGTACCTTTTAGACCCACGTGCAGGTATGTCCAGTGTGAGAGTGTGGATGGCATTACCACTGAGGTTTAGAGTTTCTAAAATGGGTAAGTTTGTACAAGTAGTTAAAGAGAGTTCAGAAATCAGGTTGTTACTCAGGTTCAGGTGTTTTAGCATCCACTCTTCATTTCTTCCATCAGAGCACACGAAAGTTTTAATTTTATTGTAACTCAAATCAGCTGTTACTGCTATTTGTGATATATCTTCTGGAATAGTAGATATTTTGGTAAAAGAGCAGTTCAGTACGAGTAGCCCATCCCACCGGCACTCTGAATGGTGATGTGTAGCAGGAAGGATCCACTGTGACTTGGTTCCCACTGATCCAGGAAGATTAAAGTAAAGGACCACAGCTATGACATGCAAGTGATAGTTATCCATAGTATCTATGTGTAAAATGTAGAATTATAGTTAAATTGAGCACAACAAGAATAGAAAGCAAAAACAGTTTGACATTAAAAAAAGTCAACACCGAATAACCACAGCATTACCAACATTCTGCCTTAAACATTCAGTTTTGGAGTCTTACTTATTTTCAAAAAGAGCATTCATAAACTGGTAACCTCCCTCCTCCCCCCATCTATACCAAAAAACAATTAGAACCTTTTTTTTCTTCTCCAGCCTTTTGGTCGAGAAGCACAACTTCTTGTGAGCTTGAGATCTAACAACAGTGGAGACTTTTGAACTCTGCTTCAGGTATTGCACACAATTACACTGAGCAAAGTCCGCCACATACAATCTAAGACCAACAGGTGTGGAACAATTTTTATACTTCCAGTTGTCATATCAATAACACAACAATGTTATGTTTAATGAAAAACTATATTCTTACAAGTAACACTTCTGAACTGCAGCTGCATCTTAGAATTTATTTTATTTCAGAACAAGCATTTGAAATTCTACTGCCTTTCTCCCATTGGAACAACCACCACACGTAAAGATGGGGAGAGCTTTTCACATGCAAGTTGTTTCAGCATACCCAGTATGGCATTTTATAGAGGCATGTAGAATACACTTTATACATGCAGAATCTTAAATGCATCTGTGGGACTGAAATAAATAGTGTTCCACTCAATGTTTTAAATACATATAGAAAAATGTACCTTAGGCAGTTAAAAGATAAACAAGTAAATGCTCAACAGAAGGCATGTGTGGTGCCAACATTTCTCAAACTGTGTAATATAAAATATATTAACAATACATAGTGACTAGGAAATTTGATAATTTATTTCATTTGGTATTTTTATGATTGGTTTTGCTACATTTTGACAGAAAAATCCACACTTCAAAAACAATTCTGCAGATCATGATTTAAGAGTACCTTTGTGACAAATCTTTCAGCTGTACATTGCACACAGTATTTTAAAAAGAACTCTTGATAATAACAAGAATCTAATACTCTCATATAGGCATGTCAGTATTAATCAGAGAAGAGCTTTAATATGTGTTTAGCCTACTTGACCAAGGCAGTATCTGTCATTTTCAAGATGCACTTCAGCTTTGAGGATACTGCTCTTGATGTTTTTTAGTATGTGTTTGCACTTGTATACATAAAGTGACAAACTTCCATTAGCATGAGAGTGAAAATTCTAAAAATGTTAGTTTATTTCCTCCTCTTAACTGTAACAGATACTAATTGAGGCACTGCTTAGCAGCAGAGATGGGTGTAAAGCAGCAAAATGTGTGTTAAAGTGCTCAGTAACTATTAACTCTGATAAAACTATGAGGTCCATGAAGGCAGTATGCAAAACGTTGTAGCTTCCCCAAAATCTTTAATGTAATAACTTTTTTTTTTTTGCTACATAATATTCTGCCTATTCTGATTTTGTCAGAGCAGCTTCACTGCTGTCTAGCCCCAAAACTGCAACAACTGAGCATCAAAATCTGGCTTTGCCTTTGAGCAGTGAGGGAAACATGACTCCTCTGACCTCCCCTGTGTGCTGTAATGCCTGACTTATGAATACCCCTCCAAAAATCACTTCCACCCATACACATTCTGCATGAGTGCTTACTGCCTGCCAATAAATTCAGAAATTGAGACCTTAGATCTGAATTTCTTGCTGCAGCAGGAGCTGATTTGTATTTTATGGAATCCTATGTACTTTGAGCGCTGTAAAACAAGGGTAGATAGTTTATCTTCCTATAACAAATAATGAGTAATAATAAAACTCGCACAATTTTTAGGTAAAGAAGTGTGTGCTTATCAAAAACTTGCAAAAAACTGTTACAAAGTCACTTTGAGACCTCCAGTATTAAGGTTACTGATGCTACTGCAAAACAAAGCTACTTTAAACTGAAGAAATACAGGGGGTGAGGAAAGAAGCAATCTTATAAATAGCTGGTCTATTTTTAGCACAAAACACCTCACTGCTGCAAAAGCAGTTGGAAGGCAGTAAAAGCCCCCAGTTCACCATAGTTTCACTGCTGACAAATTCTGATACACATGTATTTACCCTGATCCTACCACCACATTTAGAATTACAGACCTGCAGTTCAGAATTTAACTTCAGAATTTAATTCTGATGTTCTCAGTAATGCATCAGTACTGACATTTGTGAGGAAGGAGAGATCTGACTTCAGACACTGCTGCAACAGTTATGTTTAATTATTACCTATTGAGTAATGGACTCAGATGCTGTTCACATTACAGCACCCAGGAAAACACTATTTTTGGGTAGTGAGCAAGTTGTAAGTGCATCTTTAAAAATGTACTTCTAATATAAACATGTTTTTTAAGTCCTTCACATAAATTAAGCTACTGCAGAATGCATTAACTGCACAGATAGAATGGAAGTTCAAGCAACACTTCAATAACCACAAAACTACTTCAAAATTCAAGTTATGTTTCCATACTCAGTATTACTTTGCAAAGATTATTTATGATAGCATAATTTTTTAACAACATGAGAATGAATACATGGCAGAAATAAATGTGGTATTTTAAAGTGAATCTGCCATTACCCCTCCTAGTACACATCTGGTAAACCACCTAAGTTTGGGGTAAATCAGTGTACCAATAAGAAAGAAAAGTCTGCCACTTCAGCAGTCCTAGGAAAATCTATTTCCAACAAAAAGTTGACATTCCTGTTGAAGTACTTCAGACTATAGTTGTGTTCTCAGCAGTCTTCAAGGTCTTGGGACGTAGGACAAAAACCTCCTCTAGAGACAACTGTAGGCAATAGAGCTGTTGCCAAGATCATATTCTTTACATATATTCTATTGATCTCAATTCAAGAAGGTACTTCAGTATGCATGTACACTGAAAGCTTACAGATTCAGTGCCACTAGTGCAGCTAACAGGATGATAACCTAATACTGCTGACTGTAACAGCCTTTCCTTAAAAATACAATGTAAGAAATGTTAGTATAAACTACTGTAAAAAAAGAAACCCTTGAAGGCATGCAATTACTTCATACAAATATATGTAAACACAAACGAGACCTGTCCCAGCTGCAGTTTGTTTTAGTGCGTGGCTCCGCAGGGGTTGACAGAGGTCTGACAGCCCATGTTATGCCCTGTCACCTGGACCTTGAACAGCGTCCCGTCCGCACACATGCAGAGCTTGAAGCGCAGCCAGTTGCCGTTATTGAACTGCTCCCCGTAGGAAGAACTTGGCAGTCGTGACGGGCTGACCATCACAGTTCCGTTCAGGATGATGCTGTTTTCCTATCAAGGAGAGAGGAAAAAATACCAAGTTGTAGAATTAGAACTTCTAATGTAAATAAGGCAGATTGTTTTTGAGAAGGACAAGCTGGTTTAATGGATAAATAACATCTCTAGGATGGTTGTAGAATCAACAATAATAAAAAAGGTATGCATACAAATGTTTAATTTTTTAATGAAAATTACAGCGATGCCTATGGATTTCTTGACTATAGTCAGCAATGTACTTTGCTACTCCAATGATGGATCAATATTGAGAAAGACAGCAGTAGGGTGACTTTTCACTTTACATTCTTACTGAAAATGCAGTAAATGTGAAATATGGACAGGAAACAGAAAAATGAATTCATACATGAAATTCATTCACATTTGAAAGTGCAAATATCTTTATTTTTATCCTTTTTTTCCATCGTTCCATATATACTGTCATCTTAATCTCCAAAAATCTTAAAGGAATGCTAGTGAGTCTTACAGCAGCAGCACAGAAGGTAATGCTCCAAACTATATGCTCTGCTCTCCTGGCAAAGGCTGCCAACCCTTGTTAAGCTTCCAGAGGAGGTTAACTCCCTTTGGTATTCATGTCAGTACAGAGGCCAGTAGCTTAGCTTTAACTGCATAGTAGGTTTTTGGTGACTTAACAGTAGTAAATCAATGTTATCTGAAGCTACTCAACCACTACTTAACAGCAAAGTAATAAATCATCTCTTTAAATCCTACTAAATATACTGACTTTTATGCATGAGTAATTTACATACAATTTGAAATTGTATAAAGCTACATCAGTTTACTATCAGTCTAAATTTGAAACCAAGCTGTTAAAAAATTGCTTTGATTTGAAATACTTACTGCTTTAAGTTCCATGTTTCCACCCATTCGAAACTCAATTGTCTTGCCTGTGATGAAAACACCTTCATTTCCCCGGACAATGGCACGACCATCAACCTTTATGTTTAGATCACTGGTTGCATTGCTGGTAATCTAAGAACACAACCAAAAAAACTGTATTACAGATTAGTGAAAATGTGCCACTTGTGTTTGTGTAACAGACAACAAAAGTACCTTAAAAGTAGTGCTATGCAATTTAATAAAAAACTTGAATGTACTTTTTTCCCTTCTGCCATTAACTTCTGCATATTTGTTATTTTCCATGTTCAATTTCAAAACAGGATTACTGAAGTTTGGAAGGTATGTAAAATTAATTTTTGTATAAAGAAACAATTCATGTGACAATTTTATGGGGTACACAGCTAACACTTGTACCAAGTACAGGCTTCCTGTTAAGACGGACTATGTAAATTTACCCCTCTGTTTTTACTTAATCTGTTCCTGCTATGTATTTATAGTTGTGGGTGTTTTTTCCTGCAACAGGATTGCTCAGTGCTTCCAAAGGCACACTTGACCCTCTATAAAACCACTAACCTCTACTGTTACACAAACAAAAAATGGGCTGTATTCTCATTACTTACAAAAAAAGAGACATACCCTCTCTGTAGAGGCCTTTTGTACATTCAAGATTTTAACTCCATTTGGCAGATGAAATTCATGACTTTCATAGTCAGTGCTGAACAGAGTATTCTGTGTTCGTGGGTCAACAAATTCCATGCCAATATCACTGGTAATAGAAGTTTTGTCTTTTTCCACGCTAAGCTTAGTTGTTCCTTGCTGAAATACAATCTTCAGAAACAAAGACATGAACTTAATGATGTTTCAAATGTAACATTTATTAGCAATGTGAGTGTAATTCTCTAGTGCTGCTCACAAACTTTCAATTCATGGTATAACTTACAGGCTGATTATTCCCAGTGATCACCAAGTCTTCATTCCGTCTCCCTCCTACAGTGCTTTTATATAAGGGATGTATAACACCCATGTCAGACACTTGCTTAAACCGCAGCAAGCCACTCTCGTGGAATTCCATACTGTCACAACCATTGGGACCAATTCTTATCACTGCCCAGATAACCAGGGTAATCTGAAAGAGAAACACATTTTCAAGGATTATGTTGATTGTTCGGATCTTCCTACCACAATTATTGTATTAATCAGATGTTTTATTTGAGCAATTATTAATGCCAGTGTTTAAGTGAGCTTAAAGTGTGAGTTGACTTTAGTCTGTTCCGACTGAAAGCATCATAACACATTTAATTATGAAAAGCATTTTAAATTATTTTTAGACTTACTTGAAACAGTAACTGAAATGATTTAGATATATATGAAATATTAAATCACATCCATACTTACATATTTTTTCTGTTTAAGGGTAATAATTAATTAAACAAATTTCCTGAACAGTTCAGCTTGGTATGTACTTAATGTTGAACTGCAACAATGCATCCTCACAGATGGATGTGCAATTATGAAAAATAATTTATTACTTCTCATTGACCAAGCAATGAAAATGTGGTTATTAGAACAATGAAGCTTTAAATTGCAGTGGCTGGTTAATTCTGAATGTTCACATACAGCTCTGTAATGTAAAATATAACCATGTTTTATATGCCATATATCCTGAATGCATATGTAGTAATAACACTTCTCATGGGGTGACCATGATAATCATGCCTGAACTTACACCATTATTCCATCTAACCTTGCTCAGACTACAAAAGAACTAAAAATAAGGGAGAAAAATGAGAATCTCCTTGAGTATGTTTTAAGTCCTCAGCCATACTGGAAACGTTTTTTTTTTTTTTAACTGAACTGTCAAAATGAAATATGACCTGATGTTGCTTACACTATAGCTATTATACTCACAATCAGATTGATGACGGCCAAAATAAAAAGAACAACAATCACACATATGGCCAAGTTGCCTTTCCTGCCACGTAACCCTGTCTTATGGAGACGGTCTTCATCAATTGGAATGTATCCAGCTTTGAAGTTACTGTTGTGCTCCTTATTAACATTCCTGCGTTCCACAGCCTTCTCTCGCATAGACTTCTTCACTGGGCCGTTAGAACTTTGCTGTAACACAAGGCAGGGGTTAGCTTTAAAAGGCATGTCAATTAGCTACAATGGCACACACATATGTATGCAAAAAACGTAAATTGACTAGTGGAATATATTGGATATTATGTTCAGTATGACATTTAAGGCTGCCACCTGGCTGTCAGAATACACACTTAGAACCACAGCAAGCTCTGCTAGCATAATGACTAAATTTAAAATCCAGATACGTTCAGACTATATATGGCTTTACATCTCATTTTATCATGCCAGATAGGAATTATTAACTACATTGTTACAGTTAAAAAACTAAAACCAGCTACCAAGAAATTAATCAAGTTTTTACCTCTCAGGAATGATACAGGACATAATCCTGCATGTCATCTGCCAATACACAGGATTTTGTTTCCCTCCATGCTCATAGGCGATAGACTCTCAGTGACTATTCAAAAAGAGTGTGGTGGATACAGTTCTTAAATTAGTTTGACAGCACAGGGTTTGCATTCAAATCCTGTTGCTTGCATGCAGCATTGAGAAAGATACTGTGAGGCTTCAAACTTGGCATAGAGAATTTGACCAGAAT
Source organism: Irena cyanogastra (assembly GCA_013397155.1). Classification (NCBI taxonomy): domain Eukaryota; kingdom Metazoa; phylum Chordata; class Aves; order Passeriformes; family Irenidae; genus Irena; species Irena cyanogastra. The sequence goes on along the minus strand of VWZV01015934.1, from coordinate 280,602 downwards.
AGCTTTCAAGTGCTAATCTGAAATTATGAGATTGACAAGATATCCCTTACAATGTAACATATTAATAGAGAAAACTCTTGTACATATTCATAGTGAAAATAAACCTTTAATGTATTTTCATAGCTGTCCAAAATTTTATTCCACTTCCCTTGAACAGAATGGTTTGTTATTTAGGGATTCACGTCTTCAAAGAAGGAGCTTGATCTTTTGGATGGAATTAAGTTTGTTCACTTGAAATGAACCCTAAAGCTACGCTTTAAGTAACTGCACTTGCACATTTCTTCTGCTGCTGAAGAACTAACAAGAGATGGTGTTGAGAACAAGTGCTAGACCTGGACGAGTTTGTGAAGGCTTCGCTCCCTCGGAGATATTCTGAACCCACTGTGACCCTGCAGAACCCACTGTGACCCTGCAGAACCCACAGGAGCTGCGGGGACCCGCAGGCACCCACCGCCGCCTCCCGCTCCCTCGTCAGCGCCGCTCAAATGCCAGGCGCCTCACTCCCAGGACACGAGGTATTTCTGTCTGTCACACACCCACGCCTGCGGGCAGGACGCCGCCGCTCCGAGCCGCCCCGCCCGGACAGCAGGCTCGGGCCGCTCACCCCGGCACGGCAGAGCCCGTCCTGCCTGCACGCTGCCGGGCACAAGGCGGGACGCGCCGCCCGGGCGCGGCTTCTCCCCTCCGCAGCCGGAGCGCTCCGGCACCACACCAGCCTCGCCTACCGCGGCGAAAATGCCGCTCCCGCCTGAGCCCCCGCTCCGCAAGCAGCGCCCCCGGCCGGATCGCTTGCTCCCCGCGGCCCCGCTCCCCCATGGCCCGGGCGGGGACAGAGCCGCCGCCTCCCCGTGCCCGCGTCCCGGACCTGCTCGGGGGCAGCCGCCGCCATCTTTCCCCGCCACCGCCGCCGCTGCGCAGGTGCCGCGGGCGCCCCCTGGTGCCGCTCCGCGGGCCGGCTCCCTGCGGCCCGCGCTCACTGGCGTTAGCCGGCAACGTCCGCGCGCCCCGCGAGGCGCCACCTGCCCCCTCCGTTACCGTGGCACCACCAACGCCGCGCCAGCCGTCGCCACACCACCGCGGCTGTAGAGGCCCTCAGACGCGGCCCAACCCAGGGCAGGGGACCGGGCTGGCATTACCATCTCCGTGACACCCGCGCCGCCCGAAGAGCGCTCCCGGAGGGACAAGGGAGCGACCTGACATCTGACCATGTCCAAGGACTTAAAGAATCTGGTGTGCGCTGAAAGCGCCCGGGAGATGCAGGAGAAGCTGGAGAACTGGGAGCAGAGCTTCGAGGTGGGTCCTGCCGCTCCTCGGGGCCGGAGGCAGCGGCCCTCGCTCGGCGTTCCGCAGGCCGGTTTGGGACACTGCGCGGCACGCGCATCCAGTTAGCGCAGTTTTAACACCTGTTAAGCACCCACAGCTTCGGTTATTTGGCTTTTTTTCCGTGACAAAAAAACGGAAACAAGGGTCGGAGGTTAAAAGTGGGTTTGAGCGGTACCGGGGTCGGACGTTAAAAGTGAGGTTTGAGCGGTACCGGCTGCCGTTAGAACAGTAAAGAACGTTGAAGACCCGCAGGTGGAAGGACGGCGGGTGGGGCTGTGCTCAGAAGGAATCCAGCTGGGGCCCAGGAATGGCCAGGAGAACGTGAAGAAAAAGGCTGCTAAAAGTGAGAACGGGTTATCCGGCATCCCAGCTCTTCTGGGTGGGGAAACCTGGGAGGGCTGAAAGGCTGCTGCAAGGCAGCACGGCCGCTGAAGGGCTTCGGAACGGCGGTGAGGGAAGAGTTTCGGTTACGGGGCGGCGGCTGCAGATGGGTGTAGCGGAATCCATGAAGGAGTAACAGGAAGCTGAGGAGGTGAAACAGTGGAAGCAGTAGAGAAGGTGTAAAATTAGGGAAAGATGAGGTGAAGGAACATGAGACTTCACAGCTGTGACTTGCTCAGTGGAAAATCTTGACAGAGTTTTCACTCCTGCATCCCCAGGTTTCTGTACCTTCAGGATGCAGATAGTTGGTCATGAGCCTTTAACCACCTACTGTCTGCTGTGGTTGGTGAGAAAAGAGATGTAGCGTTTTCAGGGGAAATCAGTTATTTTATTTCATGGTTGGATAGGAGTTACAGTTACATAGCCAGTGTAACTCTCTGCAAGATTCATGGCAAGGGACAGTTGTAAGTTTGAGAGTAGCTGGTAAAGCTACCACAGAGGAGGCCAGAGGAGGAACAGTGCCATGCATTTCAAAATCTTGCAAATGATTGGTGGAGGTAGACCTTAGAAGGGCTGAGCAGCAGTGGGGGCTGCCCTCTTCATCCTAAATTGGTTGGGAATAGTCTTTGAGGTCTTGGGAAATGAATATGAATGGTTTCAGGCTGCTGTTGCAGAAAAAGAGGAGCTGCCAGATGGAAACACCATGTTATGTTGCTGTAATGAGCTGTAATGAAAAATGCACTTTGCAGCCGTGTTCTTGTGGAGGTGAGCAGGTTTACTGCGCTCCCCAAGGCCGGAGGAAAGCATGTTGCAGCAATCAAAACACAAGGTGATGGGGGCACGGGTGGGAATTTCAGCTGTTTTGGAAGCTTGTAAAAACCATCTGGAGTCATTAAAACCTGAAGACCTAGAGGGTGATCTATGTGGAAGGTGACACACAGATTACAGGGAAAGATAAGGGAAGCAGGTACAAAGTGTGTATTCTCCTGCCAGGTGCAGTAGTATTTTGGACAGATTTACCCCATCAACTCTTTTTCAAAATTGCATTTGTTGAAAGTGATATAGTTTTTCTGTTTCCTAGGGATAATGCTGGGTTTTGCTCCTTCAGTAGTATACGTTTCAGTTTGTAACTCTTAAAAATCAGGTGAAATTGCATGGAGGCTTCATGTGACTGCTGACAAAGCAAGATAAGAGCCTTATATGCTTTATTTCAGCTAATACGGAAAACCAGATTTTGGACTATTTTTTTTAATCCAACAGTCTGCTAGATTATTATTTTAATAACTGTTGGCAGATGTTAACTTCAACTTGTGGTTGCAGCCTTTTTATGATGGAAAAGGAATACGCTTTCTCAAGTAGTGAATGAACTGGGTCATAGAAGTCCTCATGTATTGCTCATTTGCCTATTAAAAATGTGAACCTTCAAAAATGAATGTTCTAATGGATCCAGTAAGAAAAGGTTGGGAAGATGTAATTATAGGGGGCGAAATGCCATGATTGTAACAGGAATACCTTTAAGTAAGAAAGCCCATACAGATGCAGTAATGCATATTAATTTGCAGGAGAATTCAGCTGGTGAAAATCTGAGCCAGTGCTGTGAACTATTAGAACTGAACACTGCCATTCAAAAGCAGCTCTTCTCAATTCTCAATAAAACATCTCAAGGAGGTAAATTGGTGCCTTGTCTAATTACTAACACATTTCACATGTGGCATTTTTTCCAACACTGGCTTTTTCTGGGTGTTCACACCATTTCTTAATGTATGTGTTTTCTTAGATGAATGTGCTGCAAAAGTAAAAAGCTGTCTCCTGCCAAGTTTATGCTGTGCTGCTTCTGTATGTGAAAACCTCGGTCAGGTGTGTAAGAAACATTTTAAGGGAACAGAACTATGTGAATTTATACCTGCAGAAGAGCTTTAATGACTTTCTGTTAATATTAGCCTCCCTCAGATTTTACTTAATGAAGTATGTCCTTAGTTGCTTGTGGAGACACCTATGGAGACAACCATGTTATTGTGGAGGAATTTGCTTTGTATAAGAAGTCTATGTTATTATAATGCTTTCCTTTTTTAGGTAGAGATTTGATTTTTATATTTACATTTACATTTGCAGAGACTTCATGAAAGTATTTATGCCATATCTCTTTTAGAAAAAATAACACTGTGAAAATACATGTGTAAGCTGAAGGTGTGCATAAACTCCATGCATTCATCTGTGAGCTCCTTTTACTTTTTGAAGAAAAAAACCTCTTAAGAATATCTTAACGTTATTTTATTTCCTAGAGTGTTAAACAAAAGAAGTGTTCATGTGTGTCATGATACCACCATGCTCCTGCCATGATATTTGGAGTTCATATGTATTTGGTATTTACTGAAGGGGTTGTAATGCTAACAGTTTGGTAGACAGATCTGTTCTGGCTTTCTGGTTTGACAGAAAATAAGAGTTGGCTAATTCAGGCTAGGGGAAGATCTTTGAGATCCTGAGATTTGACAGTGATGTCTCCATGTTCTTTGGTTTCTCATTTTTACACCTGCTCTGTCAAAATATTTCACAATTAAAATAGCACAAATAAAAAGTGATATCCCTTAAGAGTCAGAGTCTAGTATAAAGCAGCAGTGGTCTGCCAAATCCCCCACAAAATATAAAGTAACGATGTTATTAAATGACAGTACTCCAGGCATACCAGTGACAGATTTGTCATTGCATGTGACATTCAAAATTTAAAGAAAAGCCTGTTGCGCAGTTATTTATTTAATTCCAGTACTAGCTGGCCATTCTATGGGTTGTTAAAGTATATATGTATAGTAGTGTGCTTTCTGGAATGATAATACTCACCTCCTGTGCTCTAATAACTTTTTCTGTTGTTTTGTGTACATGAATTCCCAAAAAGTTCACTTGAGTTGGTGATTTAGTCAATCAGAAGTTGACTAACTGAAAAAAACCATCTGTACAACAAATCTGCAGAATGCTCTGTTCTGATGATTTGGGCAGTAAATCTGTATATGCTGACCTTCTGTAATTTCTACCATAAGGTATAAAATAAGTGAATATTTTACTTTATATAATTGAGTCTTTCTTTGGTGTGCCTGAAAGGTATTGCTTACGTCTCAAGAGAGAATGTCGTAGTTTTTGTTCTCAGTTTCTTTAGAGATGGTCATTGCTGAAATAATTAGAAATACATCTGCCCATAATGCTCTAGTACTTTGCTGAGGGAAATCTATAAGGTAGAACACTGAAGCAGTGTGACTTCATTTCTTGGTAGGATTCAACTGGAGGAGAGCTACAGCTGAGAGATTTGGCCTGCAAACCAGACTGTCAACTGCAAGACCTGGAGGACAAACTATCTGAAACTCGTGTGCAGATCAACCAAATGGAACAAGAGTAGGGAGATTAACTGCAGTTCTTTCTGTTTGCTTTTTGGGTTTTTCTTTTTCCCTTGACATCTAAATATTGATGCAGATTTGTAAAACGTTTCATTTCTGGCCTAAAACCAAATTTTCAAGGTGCATCTGAGCTCTGTATCATGTGTATATATATCCAAGTGGGGTACAAATGATCCAGTCACACCCACACTTATAAACTGACTTAGCAGGTTTTGCTTTTGGCAGAGGTGTTTAAAAACATGCCAGTATTCTACATAAAAAAGTTTTGTACAGTCTATGACAATCCCATGTGGAGTTAGTCAATGAAATGTTGTATGCTGAGCAAACCCTAAATAAAAAATCAATTGAGTAGCTACAGTACCTTCATTTATTGAAGGACCTACAACATGTCCCAGTTAATTATGCAATGTAATTGATATGTAAATATCTGAGAAGATAAAAGACACTGTCATAAGATGGAGGAAGAGAGCTGGATTTACAGATAAGTGACTAGGCTTGATGAGTTTTTGCCCAGTTGCATAAAACATATTTTGTGGAGAACTATAATGAAAAATTACTAAATTGCTTCAGATACAAATTTGTGCAGTTATTACCAGTTCCAGGGCCATTTAAGAGGTAGCTCCAAGTGGCAGACACATTCTCATGCATCCTATTAGCATGAGAACAGTGAATGTTCACAAGTCTTGGGTCAGTACATTAAGTGATATAATTTCATGTCCTTACTAAGTGATTCCAAGAATATCAGTTTGGATTTTCCCCATGGCTATTTCTAGAGCTCGTGTCCCCAAATCTGCTTTTCTTGCCAAGTTGTCCTTTTTAGTAGAGTTCTTAGCCCTCTTTTACTACTGCTCTGCTAGAAGTCCTTCCTGAAGGAGCTGACTTAGGATGGAACTGGGCCATCTTTCCTCTTAGCAGATGTTGCTGGCCTTATTACCTGTCATCATCTCAGTCAGCTTGTTCCTTAAAAAGGTGGAACAAGAATCCTGTCAATTGATAAGCATTAGAGCTTTTGTTGATTCAGATCCTCAAAAATCTCACCAGGGTCCTCCAGTAAAGAAAAGGAAGGACAGAGTGAATACCTTCAAAATAAATAGAAAACAGTTTCTATTTTTTCCTTCCACTTTTGGTAAAAGAAAAGAAACAGTAATACTGGTGTTTGGAGGGAAAGCAGTGATGTTGGGATAGTTTTTAATATTAAGCAAGCATAAAGGACAGAAGATAAACTTGCTTACTGGTTGTCTGCCAATCTTTAAGGAACACTCCTCCTTTTGGAGACAGCAGGAGAGGAATTGTCAGCTTTTGGTATTACATGAATAACATCTGTGATATCTTTTGACTTACTCATATATTACAGCAAAGAAAAGAGCCAAGAACCTCATAGAAGACAATACCTGGGTTCTTAATCTGTAGAAAAAAAAACCTGAGTTGGTTTAGTTAACATCTTAAATATGAGAAAGAAATTATTTCTTTTAGACCTGATCATCTGAGCTAGCATTAAGACACAAAATGTTAACCAGTGATTTTTCCTATAGTGACTCTCCTGCCACAATACACTTATACAATTTAAAGTAAGATCAAGGGTCTGCTTTGTTTCATTTGTTTTTAAACTTGATTTTTCCTGTATTTCACCATAAGGAAGGCATGCTGAAATTATTCAGCAAGCATAAGAAGCTTGCTCAATAATTTTCCTCTTTTTTTCTGCTCCTGTTGTTTGATGATGAGGATTAACTGATAGATGGTTTATGGTGATAGAAGGACATCTTGTGACTGACTGTTCTGTGTGATTAAGTCTGAAGGCCTCCCGTGCTGAACAGTGCAGCTTAAGGAAGTTACAGCAACTGGATGACTATGAGCAGAAGATTCAACAATTGCGGGAAGAGATTTCTATACTGGATTGCCAAAAGTCTGTTATCCAGAGCAGGTAGAAGCCTTACTCGGAGAAGTCACTGAATCATAGAAATCGGTCATGTTAGGTAGCATGAATTTCCTCCTCATTTAAACTGAAATATAAACAAAAACTAAGATTTTTTTACTTTGTTATGAAGGAATATAAACTCTTTAGATGATTTGTTCTAGTGCCCAAATATGTTATTTTAAAGCAGCTGTGTTAGGTTTCAGACAAAACAGCAAATAATTCAGCTTTACAAAATACATGGAGAGCAACTGTATGAAACAGAGATTTTTTTTTTTGGTGGTGAATCCTCTTTTAAAGAGTTCTGCCCTGTAATTGTAGTGTCCAATTTTCACTTGTTCGACTTCAGCAGTACTCTTCAGTGGTACTGAAAGAGGAACAAATCTCCAAAATATTACTAGTTAAAAGTGTATTTCCTAGGAACAAAGTGATTGGCCTTACATGCTTTAGCAGTTACTTTATTTTTACCAGTTATGCTTTAGTCCATAAAACATATTATGAAAATGCCTTCATATTAGACTCACCAGTTGTAGCTTCTTTAATTACTTTCGCTGAAAATCTCACCTTACCCCTGTAAAAATTAAACTGACAAAGAAATATACCTTAGGCAAAAGCATGTGAGGATGGTACAGTGACATGAAGCTTCTTTACACGTCTGTCGTAGGTTGTGTCCGCGGGGCTGCTCTCCTCCCCCGTGCCGTAGGCTGTGCCGGCGCGCCTGCTCTCCTCTCCCGTGCCGTAGGCTGTGTCGGCGGGCCTGCTCGCCTCTCCCATGCTGTAGGCTGTGCCGGCGGGCCTGCTCTCCTCTCCCGTGCCGCAGGCTGTGTCCGCGGAGCTGCTCTCCTTCTCCGTGCCGCAGGCTGTGTCCGCGGAGCTGCTCTCCTCCTCTGTGCCGTAGGCTGTGTCCGCGGGCCTGCTCTCCACCCCTGTGCCCTAAGCTGTGCCCGCGGATCTGCAGTCCTCCGCCGTGCCCGCGGATCTGCAGTCCTCCGCCGTGCCCGCGGGTCTGCAGTCCTCCACCGTGCCCGCGGGCCTGCACTCCTCCGATGTGCCCGCGGGTCTGCAATTCTCCGCTGTGCCCGCCGATCTGCAGTCCTCCGCCGTGCCCTAAGCTGTGTCCGCGGGCCTGCTCTCCTCCGCCGTGCCGTAGGCTGTGTCCGCGGGCCTGCTCTCCACCCCTGTGCCCTAAGCTGTGCCCGCGGATCTGCAGTCCTCCGCCGTGCCCGCGGATCTGCAGTCCTCCGCCGTGCCCGCGGGTCTGCAGTCCTCCACCGTGCCCGCGGGCCTGCACTCCTCCGATGTGCCCGCGGGTCTGCAATTCTCCGCTGTGCCCGCCGATCTGCAGTCCTCCGCCGTGCCCTAAGCTGTGTCCGCGGGCCTGCTCTCCTCCGCCGTGCCGTAGGCTGTGTCCGCGGGCCTGCTCTCCTCCGCCGTGCCGTAGGTTGTGTCCGCCAGCCTGCTCTCCTCCGCCGTGCCGTAGGCTGTGTCCGCCGGCCTGCTCTCCGCCGTGCCGTTTAAAGAAGTGCCGCGCCCTTTGCGTGAGGCCGTGTTCACCTCCCCGGTGCAGGCGGCTCAGCGCTTCACATCGCGCCTGTCTCATAGCGCGCTATAACTACATTTACTGTAAAGAACGCTTGGAGGCAGAGTGCGCTCTGAGGCGATTCATCTGTGACTTGGAGACCGTGCAGAGGATCGTATACATTGCAGTTGTGGTGAGAAAGAAGTATTATTCCTTATTTTACAGGCTGGAGGTGTGTTGTAAAACACTATGTCTGCATTGGATTAAATTGTGGGTAAATTAGCATTTCTGTCAAGTGCAGAGAAGAAAAGATTTCTTCCTTTTTTTTACTTTGATTTTTCTTTCTTCCCCTCACTCTTCTACATTGAACTCTCAATGTAGCGTCCTACCTGACCTGTCCCAAGATTGGAACAGGGTCAATGATATATCGTACGGGTACTAAAAGAAGACTGATTTGGTCTGAAAAATAGATGATATCTGCAGTGATGAGCATTGCCTTAGTTAGAAAAATTCTTTTAGGAATGCTCCATTAAATACTACAACACTACAAAGCTAAAAATCTTTCTATATCATGCTTTTTCATATGCTTGTAGCTATGTGTTTTTTTGGTTTAATTGGGTCCCTTGAAACCACCTATATACCCCACATTTACCATGAACTCAGTTTGAAGGAAGTCTTCATTTTTTCTGCATTGAATCTTCTTTTCTGTAAAATGATGTAATACATACCTGTATTAGAGAGGCAGCGTCTCTTCTTGTGTGTAAGACAGCACATTTTACTTACTGAAGATTTTTCCTTTCAACTGTCATTCAGTTAACACTCTCCAATTCAACCTCTATTCCCAACAAATGAGGTGTTCCTGTCTTACATGTTAGGCTATGGCACATAAAATGCTGTTACTCAATGATAACTTTGAATGTAATTGCATTGATCGTTGGGTATGTGATGGAATCCTGTGCAAATACAGAAGATTAGGTGGGAAGCTTTTCAATTTTATCTTCTGCCAATAAATTACGCTCAATCAGAGAATTCCTTCCTGATGAGTTAACTTTCTCCTTTACAGCAGTGTATTATATTCCTCCTTATTTTGATGACAGTGGGTTAAATTAATTTTCTCAGATAACTGACAAAAAATTAAACTTGGTCTTTTGTATTTAACTAGATTTCTTTATATTTGCAGGAATCTTTCCGTGCAGCAAAGATGGCCTTCTGGAAGGTCAAAATAAACGTAAAAGACACTTTCCTTGTATGTCACAAAGGCGGACCTACGGCACTTGAAGTTGCTGTCCTGGATTATATAGCTTGCCACAAGGATCTGTATGATGTTTGTTGCAGTATCAGTGTAAGTCAAGGGCAGTGGGGAAGTGACGTGGTGATCTCTTTCAGGAGCTAGTAAATTCAGAATATGTAAATTAGAAATGCACTGTAACCTGAAGGAGAAAAGAGTTACTGTATAGACTTTGTCTTGTAGCAGTTTACTTTCTAGAACAATATTGCTAGGACTAGTATATGTATGACTTAGTAACAGCTTGTTTGGTTTGTTTATAGCAGCATATTCTTTCTGAAGTTGTTGTTTTCTGGAACAGTCCAGGGCAACATTACTATGAGCTTTTTATACTAATTTTTAAATGTAGAAAGCTGAGAGGCATATTTAGGGGGGATTTCTATACTTGCTTGTGAATAAAATTGTTCGTGAGTGCAAATTACTCTTGTATGTTTATTTTCAGGAAGTAATTTATGCCATGAACAAGAACCCAAAGCTTCCATGTCCAGGAGATGTTGATTTCCAAGTGATCAGCAATTTGATTCGAGAGTTGTGCTGTTTAGCTTTTTCAATGCAGACACTCATTCCTCCTCTTGATATTGCCTTTGGTATTGATGGAGAATGTTTCAACAGGAGCATGTAAGAAATCTTTATATTCAGTCAGACTCTTACCATTAGAGGTTTTGTAGTCTACTTTTTTCCTAATTAATATAAAAGTTCAAGATTGCTAAACATTAATTTGGGGCAAAAACCCCTGGCCTGTAGTGAATTTGATATGTCTTTAAAGTTTAGGATAGTGCATAAATACTAGCATGTACACAGGCGTTAACAATTTCTTTTTTTACTGAGCAGAGCAATTTTTTGGATACACTTCAGTCTCAAGAACATATTTAATTTATCATTTAAAAAGAAAATGATCATCAGCTTTCCCTGTTTAGTCTCTATCTGCCTTTTTAAAAGTGTTTGCATTTTTGTTCCTCCTTACTGGCCTGTTCTGTAAATGTCATGTTTACTGAGATCTGACAGTTGGTGTCATTACCAGGATCATCAACATGTTTGCTGCAACCTCCAGGCTGTGGCTGCAGTACAACATACAAGTATTAATATGCTCCCATCTCTTCTGTTTTAGAGCTGGGCAAAACCAAAACTGCCTCTTAAAAATGGGAATTTTGGTAATAATTTTTAATAACTCTTTTTTCGATAGGGTCAAGCTGCTTTTTTTAGCAGACGGAGAACTGTAGGATGCTTTCATGTTGTCTAGAAAATTAATGGGATTGATAGGTCATAAAAAATTGCTCTAAAAAGCAAAACATCACATCATCAAAACCTTACATCACTAAGGAGGTTTCTAGTAATAATTTAGAATAGAATGGAACCCAGGTCGTGAAGAGCTTGAAAAGTCAAGGAGAGAAATAGAGAAGATGAAAGTAGACTCAACAGGAGAGTGCAAAATCATACAGGAGTACTCAATGATCCTATCCAAATACAGGACAGTTAGCTTTTGACACTCAAAGCTATTGGCTAAATTAAGAAGCACCAACACTGTGGTATAGTCTTGAGATGCTTTCTCCACCTACTTAGTGTGTATGGCCTTAAGAAACCACATGTAATATGTTTTTGTGTGCTGCTGTAGGAGACACATACTCACATCTGTCTATCTAGCTAGATAAATATGGCATTTGTGTATATTTACATGTATAGCATGTATATGTGGTACACAGAGATGAAGCAAATGAAAATGGTAGAAATTAAAATATCTCTTTTTTATTATGTGTGATAGCATTCTTCAAAGGGCCAGCCAAACATCGCTGTACCCTATGCCTTGCTTCGTGCCTGTGGTTACGACATTGTTTTCTATAACTTGCTATTGTAATACATTACTGCAGTATAGAGGCATTGCTTTTAATACAATTTCTGTTATTTGGTATTTGTTCTGAGTTTGAATCCATAAATCCAGATGTGTTGTTTAGCCAATATTCCAGACTTAGAGAGGTAGTATATATACCTTTGAATTAATTTTTCATAGCTTAAATGTTACTATTTCATTATCAATATATGAGGATCTTGCTAATCAAGTTGCCTCATATCTCATAAGATACTTGGATGTAACTTTATAGTTGAGTATTTCTATAATATCCTTATAGGAGGCTTGTTCTAGCAAGATATTTTGGGAAGAGGGGATGACTGTGTCTGCCAAATTGCTGCTCAGAAGGTTTAATCTGTCATGGACAGAAGGGCCCTGGCTTGTGTGGGGCTTATGCAAAAATTAAGGTCTGGTGGCCTTCTGAAGTGTGAGATGGCTTTATTAGAATGTCAGTATAAGTAAACAGTATGTTCTGCTAAGTCTGTCTTCCAAATCCATTTCTTTTACAGGATCACATAAAGAATACATATTTTTGTGATGTGGAAAGATATTAGAGCTGTAGCTACTTTTTATCAACATTGATGATTTGGAACATATTTATCTTTTGGCACTTACATGCAGACATTTCCTGTACTGTTTGTTTCAACAGGTACTATCGTAGTTTTGACTCAGATTTCGCAGCTCCCTTTGTGGCCTATCACGTCTGGCCTCCTCTGTTAGAAGATGGTCGTATACTTGTGAAGGGAGAAGTAGTCACTAGAAAAATGAGCGTATGTATTTTGTTAAAGAGATACGTTAAGGGAAGTCATTGAGTTTCAACACTCTTTTTAAAATTTAAAAAGATAAGTTCTTAACTCTTCCCTATGTGGGTGGAGTAGTATATCAAATATCAATTAGGTTTTAGTGCCTCATCCTGTATATATGATGAATAGTTCTATTTTCCTTAACGTATTAATTATGTAGATGTATGGCTGTTGTCAGAGCCTGTTCTAAGGAGAAAGCTTGCTGTGTTTCCTCTTTGCCCTCAAACCTTGTCTCCAGCATGGCAAGTCTGCTTGCAGAGTCTGTCTTTATTAAACCTTCTCTCACAGAAGTTTGTCAAACTCTTCTCTTGTAGTGTCCTCGCAGATGCAGAATTAGAAGCAGAAGCTGCAGCTGTGGCCGTCCTCTCCTGTGTGGTCAAGTAAGCCTCAGCTGAATGTAGTGTTAACAGCATCAAGTATTTTAACTAGGAATGTAGGCAACCTCTTAAAAATGCTGATGTGCCACATGTACATTTTAACACTGGGAATAAGTGCCTTTGTTTGATGGTCTTGAATGAAGTGAAGCTGAACGGACAGATAGTTATTGCCTGGTATAATGATCAGTAGAGATACTGTATGAGAAGTAGATCATAGTTAAATTTTCAGAAGTATCAACTGTGTATCTTGGAATGCTTTGCCCCTACTCCCCTTGCTTTAGTGCCCTTCTGAATAAATAATTGCATAATCTGGAAGTGTTTCAGTCATTTTGGAGTACATAAACAGCACATAGTTCCTGCCTCCTGGAATTAGTAACCTAAACTTAATTTACTAAATGCATCAAAGGAGCGAAAAATAAGTGTAGGGTGAGCAGGAAGGGAAGGTAGTTCAAATAAGATATGTGAAACTTCAGCAGAGTTCTGCATGTTGTATGCTTACAAAACGTTTTTAATTATTTCTGTTAAAAATGTGTATATATTTCTAATTGTTAGCCCATCTTATTAAATGGGCATAGATGCCCTCAACTTAAAATGTGAATACTGAAAATGTGAGAGGCTTTGGGTAGGACTCCCTTTTTAGTGTATGTGCAGGCTGGGAAAACAAACTAGAAAGTTGTTGAACTTGACTTAGAGAGTGTAGAGCTGCACTGATAGACAAGTGCAAATTTTCTGAATGTTGATGGGTCCCCAGGTGGCTGTCTTGGTTACAGTTCTTTAGCACACCTGATTTTCCTTTTCTGTTTGTCTTGCAGGTGCCCCGAAGCCGCAGTCTTTCAACAGTGAGGGTCAAAAGTAAGTGGGCATATTGGTTCCTAGTGACTCATGGTTTTCACATTAAGCCCTTGAACAACTGAACAAAAGAACAAAATAACATGTTGAACATCTCTGATTCTAAAATACTTGCTGAGGTCTTAAATTGGGTAGCCCTTTTTTTTAATGTGTGGAAAAAGGCTGAGATTTCTTACTTGGAGAAGAGCTTGTTTTTTCACTCTGCTTGGACCATTGTCATCGTTTCTCTCTGCTGGTTGCCTTCACTGTGGCCAGTACTGTAGTAAGCAAAAGTTGCTTCCTTCCCTACACGGGAGACAGTTTGCTGCTGCACAGCTGCTGTCTTCCTGCCTTTCAAATTCCAAAGAGATGGCTAAGTGGTGACAGTGAAGTGAGGGATTTCAGGCAGTATGAATGTGTACCTATCTTGAAGCCAACCCAGTTTAGAGATTTAGAAAATATAGTTGCACTGAAATGTACCTTTTTCTTCCGTAGGGCGTTGCTAACAACATGTTCCTGCGGTGCAGTACGTCTGGACTCAACAACTTTGCTGGTGCCATTTCTCTTCAGAAATACGTCAAATCTCTCAACAATGCGAGTGGCAATTGTCACTTCAAATGGTGTTGTGTTCAGTGTGTTTTTTAGAATCATAGAAGGCTTATTTATAATTTTAGAAACTGAACCCTTTTGATTTAAAAAAAAGTGCATGCAGTACAGGATCATTTGGCAAAATTTGAAAAGCTCTCAGGAACCCATGGTATAATCTTGTGGATGGAGATAGAATTATTGCATCTAGAATATTTGCTTCCTCCAGATTCCAAATGATGCAGTTTATCTTGATAGGATATTTAATATAACCTAAGTGGTGAATGTTGCAGAATGTTGGGGTTAGCTGTTACTTGAAAATGATGTAGTCAATTGGTGCTTATTTACAGTTTTAGAAAATAGTGATAATCATAGGATGTGCCAGTCTCACACAGCAGCCTTTTAATAGATCCTTGTGATAAACTGAATTTTCTAACTACAATGCAGAAGTTGCACAGAGCAGTCATAAACTGCCAATACTCCAGCAATCCCCAGGGCTTTATTGACATTTATGGATGAATGCTCACGTGTCCTTTAGCTAGGGATAGTCCTTGTTTAAATACATTCTAACTTAGAAATTATTATAATAAAAATTTGTAGTTTGATACTAGAACTATTTTGGAAGTGTGCCACTGAATATTTCTAGGCTTGAAATATTTGATTGAGGCCTCTTCAGTGTTACACTTCATGGGCTTTCATACTGTGTTAATAGATGAATAATTGTTGTGGATACAGGGAAAAATCCTCTCCAGTTATCTCTCACTGTGGACATTTATTGCACTTTAAGTGTAAAAATTGGAGAGACCTGAAGAGATTTAACAGTGATAAGATGTGGGATGACATGCCGTCTCACTAATGCTAGTTGGTTCTCTGAGCCAGAAAGAGATGGCCAGATCCTGGAGAGGGTGTGCAGGTCAGTGGAGAACACCTGAAGGAACAGCACCAAGGAATTCCAGCCACTGCAGGCAGAGAGTCACCTTCACCAGGGGCTCAGCTTAAATCCTCTATTCTAGGAAAATGAGGTAGGATGGGAAGTAAACAGGAGCAACTAGAGACATGTGCAAGTCTGCAGGGCTATGGACCATATTGGCATCCTGAGAGGTGGTGGGATGGCTCCTGTGTCTGGAGGGCTGGAATGGAGGGCAAAGGCACTTTATGAGGGAAAGGCAGGGGAGATGAATGGTATTTCCCTCTCTGTCGACTAGCTGGAGTGCATGGAGCTCTGCCTGGGCATGGATGAGGAGCTAACTGAGAGCTTATGGGTAAGGATTAAAGGGAGGGCAGGGACAGGTGTCATTATTAGTGCGGAACTGGTACAGGCCACCTGGCCAGAAAGACTGAGTCAATGAGGCCCACTACAGACAGGTAGCAGCAGCCTCATGTTTGCCCACCTTGGTCCTCATGAGGGAGTTCAACCACCCTTATACCTATTGAAGTGACAACACAGCAGGGCTCAGGCAGTTCAGGAGGTTCCAGAAATGCACTGTTGGTACCTTCCTTCTCATAAGTCACAGAGGAACCAATGAGGGAGGTATATGCTGAACCTCATTCTCACCAGCAAGGAGCAGCTGGTGGGGAATGTGAAGCTCAAGGGCAGCCTGAGCTGCAGTGACCACGAAATGGTGTATTTTGGGATCCTTGAGGCAATGAAAAGAGTGAGAAGCAAGCTTGTTACCCTGCACTTCAGGAAAGCAGGCTTTGGTCTCTTCAAGGATCTCTTTGATAGAGTGCTGTGGGATAGAGCCCTGGAGGGTAGAGGGGCCCAAGAGAGCCGTATGATATTCAAGGGTTGTCACTGTTCCCAGAGGGTGAAATGAATGACTCCACAATTCATGATCAGAAGGCTTTATTGAACAAGATGTCTCTTTTTTTATAGCGACTTTCGCTAACAGTTATGTGGTTGGCTGACTGGCACAACGCCTCTCTACTACCGTTGGTTGAGGCAGAGAGAGCATGTTTTGAGAAAAGACAGAAAGGGAAAAGTAAGCAAAGGGGAGACAACAGCTGTTGTTTTTGAGAATAAGGGAAGCTTACAAAAACCTTTTATCAGTCCGTTTCTTGAGAACCAAAATTCTCCACAGAACTGTCCTTGGAAAGGAAAGCAGCTCTCTCTTGGGAAAACCCAGAGCCTGTGCTGGGTTTTTTGAAGTCCCACTGAAAGTCAGCCCCACAAATGGTTGTCTCTCCAGGATGAAAACCAATGTATTTCTACAAAGATGAAATCAGGGAAGAATACCAGGAGACCTGCATGGATGAACAAGGAGCTCCTGGAAAAACTTAAAACAGGTAGCTTACAGAGGGTAGAAACAGCGAAAGGTAGCCTGGGATAAACACAGAGAAATTGTCCCGAAAGGCAAAGATCACTTTAGGAAAGCAAAAGCACCAGCAGAAGTAAATTTGCCAAGGGCATCATAGCTAACCAAAAAAGTGCCTTCAGGTGCATCAGCAATAAAAGAAAGACTAGGGAAAAATGTGGATCCTGTCAGGGAGAATACAGGAGACCTAGTTAGCCAGGACATGGAGAAGACTGAGGTATTCAATGACTTTTTGCTTCAGTCTTCACCAGCAAGTGCTCCGGCCACATTGCCAAAGTTATAGAAGGTGAAATCAAGGATTTGGAGAATGAAGAACTATGGGCTTAGAAGCCCACTGTGATCCCCCTACTTGGCTTAGCTGGGAGAAGCTGGCTAAAAAAGAGGAATGGGAGTGATGGAATAGCCTGGAAAATAAAAATTTTAATATCGAAAATAACAAACGTGGCACAGGGTACAGAGGCTAGGTTCCAAAGATCCCTTGAGCAGGGCTAAAGCAACCAGGTATAGGGGCACAGGTCCATTCAAGAAGGTGAACTCAGAACATAACCTTATAAGAAAAAAGTCCTGAACAAACGGAGAAGGAAAACTAGAAATTTGATCAAATATAGGAAGGTTCTATTAGCATACTGCTCCCAAGAACCCACTGTGACCCAACTAGGTGCCCCCACTCAGTATACTGGCTGCCATGGTCTGAGGTCAAAACCCTCTGTAAAAGCACCTGAGGTAAAGATTCCACAGGACGAGATTCCACAAAGAACTGTCTGCTGTAGGAGGAGAATGAGTTTGAGAACATCTCAGGAGCCTGAAGGTGCAACAGTCCGTGACATCTGATGAGTAACATCCACAGGAACTGGTCAAGGAAGTGACTAAGCCACTATCCATCATCTTTGAGAAGTCATGGCAATCCCATGAAGATAACATAGACTGGAAAAGGGCAAGCATATTAAAATGCTTATTTAAAAGGAAATAAAGAAGACCCACCGCTTGTGGAAAACCCAGATGCATCCTCATTGTTTACACTCTGCAGGACAGACAGCATTTTAAATGTAAAAGTGTCTGGTGCTCTCTGGCTTGTGAGATGTTTTTGTTTTGACTCTGCAGAAACTGAGGGAGAAAAGCCATTAAAAGGAGAAGAGGCACAAACTCAGATAAAACAACTGGAAAATGTTGCCAGGAGAAGCAGGGTTAAGATGTGACTGGCTGTGGTGTGTATGTGTGTGTGTAACACCTGCAGCAGAGCCAAGGACTCACAGCATGGACTTGGTCGGCAAGGCCGGTCTTGCTGGACAGTGCAGAGTAGCACTACTTGCAGTTGGGCTGGATGCTCTTCCTCCTGCCCATGGCACCCTCCTGGCAGGGTGCAGGAGTTGTGCTCCCTTGGTGTGTACCCAGACAGGGGCTGTGGTTTGTAGAACACTTTGGAGCAGAGCAAAAACCTTATGAAACCTTACCAGAGTGACTAGAAAGGGCTAGTGGGCATTTTAGATGAAAGTTTATGTGTTGATGGAAACAACTTAGGGGAAAAAAAATTACATCTAATTTTCTTGAGGAATTGTTTGTCTAAGAAAGGCTCCGGGCTCCTTTGCCCAGCATAGGACATGAAGCTGAATATTTCCCACGAGATGGCACTATTGCCTTAAGAACAGAAAAAATTGGCTTTTAATTTCAACGGCAGTTTTAAAAGCTACTGCCATCATGAGGTTTGACAGTAAATGCATAATAGTCACAGACTGAAACATTATCAACAGATGTCAAATGGAGAATTAGCTTGCTGATTGAACTATTGAAGATTATTGCCCGACAAGAATATGAAAATCCTGACATACGTGTTGTAAGATGAACATCACTATCAATACATTATTGCATAAACTCTTTGAGTTTAGGTTTTTTCCCTGTTGAGGGATCAATTTTTCAAAATTAAATTAATGAGTCTTTCCAAAGTGAATAGTATTTATCTGGTTGTATTCTGACCAATCTTCTCAAAGAACATATATAAAACCAAATCCCAAACTGAAATTCAGATTGAAAATTCACTTCTCTTAACATTTGTTCTTTTAAAATTGCTTATAGTTCTTATCTAGTTCAAGAAAATAGCAGCTTGAAAATTGTTATCTTGTGTGTGATTTTTCTGTTGCGATGGCTGACTGGAAAGTTGCTTCACTATTCCTTTTGTCTATGACTGAAATAGTTCTTTTTCTAATGAAGTCTGCAAAGTCTTCGAATCAGGAATGTACTCCCTGCTTTTAGCTGCACCTCTGTTCATTTTCTGATCAAAGACAGAGTCAATTGCACCTGCTGAACCCTCAGGATACAGCTGGAGGGAATGCTGCTGTCACAGCAAGTGGTTTGGATAATTATGTTCTTCAACTTATTAATTACTGTTTAAAAAGAAAGTTTGTTTAGCACCATGCTCTATCTTTAACTGCAGTGTTGTTCCAGAATGTAATTTCTCTAATGCTTGGAAGTTTTCTTCTGTATCCAACCCAAATTTATCATTTCCTATAGCCAAAGAGGCTATACCTCTTTGTTCTTCTGCCAGTGTGATTATCTTCAGAAGTCCTTGTTCCTCACCTTTGGTATTTTCCCCACTGTTGAGAGCAATCATATTTTCTCCTAGTTTTTTTTCTCTGAACTAAAACCACCAAATCTTTCCATCTCCTCTGGAGAGAGGTTTTTCATTGCCTTCATTATCCTTTTTGGGTGGCTCTGGGTATATTTCTGTTTCAGTCCATCTTTCTTGAGTACAGATGACTAGAAATGGTGCCCAGTATTCAGGATAAGACCTGACAAGAGCTTTATATCATACACTTACCAATTTCATTGTACTATTGTAGTGTGTCTGTGGGAAGTGGCTCATTATCTGTGATCAGTTAATAAGCTTCATTATCCTTAGTTGTTTCAAACTGATGAGTGTTTTTTCCCACTGAAACTTAATTTTTGGTGGACTCTGGATGTCTAAATGCTTTTCATGTGAATGACATGGTTGTTTTAGAAATGCTGAACTTTGGGCATCCATTTGCACACATACCATGACAATGGTGTCTGTGAATGCCATAGTGCATCATGGTGTGTTCCTCTATTGCTAAAACTTAACTGCAGGGTGATTCTTTGCAGTAAGCTGCCTGAACAGATTTTAGTAACCAGCCTTACAAAGTTTCAAAGTAGCTACCTGGAGCTTGATGATGCAAAGGACAATATCTTACTTAACTCTATTTACGTGCACTTTGCCAAGAGAAGAAATAAATGTGAAGAGTATCACTATAAATTTGTTGAAATATTGAAGACCATGCAATGAACAGGTCTCTATCAGTATTAACAAAATGAAATACTAGAAATTCCTCATGAAAAGAATAGAAGTTATATACCTGATGGTTTGCAGCAAGAGCTTTAAATAACATTGAAATATTTTATAAATCATCTAACCTTGCCTTTTGATTTATTGATGACATGGCTCTCATTTCTTGAGACATGATTTTTTCTTAGTTGTATTTTCCTACCTGTTAGATTTGCCGAGGGCCTTCATAGGCATTTCCACAATATATATATGGCACTTGTCACAGAAAAAAATCCGCTTGTAAAAATATTTTCTGCCATGATTCTGAATTTGTGCTGTTTATCTGTAAGTCCTGGGCCATCCAGAGCTTTGAAGTCTGTTCCCTTGGTTGAATGGCACTTTCCTCAGGCTATTTTGTGCCATCACTTCTTGAATCATGCAACCAGTAACAGGCAAGCAGTCAAGGTGTACAGGATTGCCTCTGTCACTGAAATACCTTGTTCATGTATCTAAACCTCTGTGCACCCACAGGATGGGGTTATTGTTCTCGTGGGTCTTCCTTCACAGTTCATCTACTGTGCAGCTTTCAGATTAAAATCTTTGGGTCAGGAACAGTTTCTTGCCTTTTGTGCAGCAGGGCTGGATTTCACAGGTGATGTGTCTGCAAAGCAGATGCAGCCTTACCATTATCAGTGCTTTGTGCAACATGCTGCCCTAGTCCCATGAGTTGGCTGTGTACCTATCCACCCTCCTGTTGCACAGCATCAATCACTCTCTGTGCCTGAATACTGTGCACTCAGAACAGCTTCACCATCTCATATAAATAAAAACAACCCAGGCATCTGGATGGGTGTTTACATGCACAGATTCCTATGTGCAATAAAGAGAGGGAGGAAGGATTAGAGAGAATATGGTCAAAAGACAGATTCCCTCTTACATTAAGAGCCTTCCTAAGTCACCCCTGAAATACATGGGCCTTTAAATGTTCTTGAAGGTAATTGTACACTTTTCCTTTATTTTTGAATAGGCTTAAAAGTAGCTTCCTCCTTATCTCCCTGAAGCATAGAGTACACACAGGGAACAGAGCTGCCTGGGAGATTAGGCTGGGCCAAGGACAGGAGATTTTTCACAAGGTCAGTTCTTCCCCCCTAGCTGCTGTCTAGGAGACTTCTCAGAATTTGAATAGATGGGCTGTTCTTATAGGGTGGTTTTTGTTGATGTTATTGTTTGGGGTTTGCCTTTTTTTTTTTTTTTTTTTTTAACCCGGCCTTGGAATAATATCAGATAAATGAGTACTTCAACAAATGGTGAAAGTTGCCTGAGAGATTGCTTTTGGCAACTGTTCCTCCTAATTAAAATGAAAGTCTGAAAAGCCTCGGTCTTTGGGAACAATTAATCAAATGCCGACACTAGATAAGATACAGATAATGCTTTGTGCCTGTTAACTGCTTTCTACAATTAGCATGTGTGTGTTCAGCCAAATGCAGCCAGACCCTGATGCTGCTGTAGGGAGGAGAGGTTTGGATTGAATGGAGGGCAGCACCTGTCACTTGCCCTGCTGAGCCAACCAGTGCCTTCCCACCTTCCCGCTAACAACAAGAACAATTAGTGGAAAGTTTCAGTACTGAGAAACTCCCAAATGGTCCCCAAGACCCTGCAGTGGGCAGCAAAGGGCCTTGTTCTGGTAGCTTAGTTGCAGCAGCTACAGCATCTCTGTCAGTGTTTGAGTGGATGGCCAGGCAGAAAAAAGAGAAAGGAAAGAGAAATTCTCTCCTGCTGGGGTCCAAGATACTGATTTCCCTGATGAGGACTTAAATGCTGATCTAGAGTGGTAAAAGACAGGTGTGCAGGACCTCCAAGTTGTGTTTAGATTTGCTTATTTCTCTTAAACTGTTACATAATTAGGAGTCATCAAAATCCTGAGGAAACGTCCTCTCTGCCCTCTAGAGTGGCAGCCTCAAGGCCAGGACACTTGTACAGGGACAGGGCTCATTTAATCTCTGAAGAGGTCAGGGCTAGCAGCTGGTGGAGGTCCTGGGGGAGACTCTGCACCCTCAGAGACCTCAGGGGTTGTTCTTGTCCTGTGTCCCAGCTTGGGAAGTCAAAACCATGTTGTGAAAGAGCTGAGCAGGAGCAGCAAACAAAACCAGTGTGTGCACATGTGTGCAATGGCCAGGTGAATCCCCCAGTAAAAAAAATACGCAGCCAGAGGCTTTGGGAGGCAATGCAGGATTTGTGGCAGCCCAGCAGTAGGAGATGTGACCCCAAAACCTGAGGGATGGTACTGGGAAGGCAAATGTGCAGGCAGGCTCTGGAGGACAGCCATGGATCTGCACATGGGGAAGGGATGTGCTGGAGCCTGTGGGACCCAGATGAGACAGAGCAAAGAAATGAAGTTTTGAGCCTATTATCTTCATATGAAGTATGTGTGAGTCAGGGGTGTGGGAGAGCTGAGGATCCACATGTGCATGCATGAAAGGGAGAGGGGCAGGGAGCAGCCAGCCTGCTTGGCTCTGAAACAGCAGAGACAGACGCTCAAGCGATGCCTCCAAAGTAAACCCAACTGTAAGGAGAGTTTCAGACAGCGCAGAGTGAGAGTTGAAGATGACAGATCAATGTCATCATCTCAGCTGGTGCTGCAGCCCTCACCCCTGGCAGCTAAAGCATGGATATAGAAACCAGTGAGCGCTTAAGAAAATAAAAGTACAAGATAAAGGAGCTGGTTGACATATCCGTTCTAAGCAGGGCAAAATGTCACTGTGTGTAGGGGCATTTTAGGTGTAGGACAGGTACCACATTGTGGGAATGGCAGCCCCGTGGGAAGGCCTGAGCTAGATGTGGAGGAACTCAGGTGCCATGGGAAATCTTGCCTTGCCATCTGGGTTTTGTGGCCCAGGCAGATTTGCTCAACCAAGGCTCAGAGATGTGTAGAAGCAAGCCACGTATAGGAAAGTGTTCTCAGAACTTGCTTTAGCCACTGCCACAACCTAGTGGTTTCAAAAATGTCTGCAAAGTAGTTGTGCTCCTCCACTGCTGCGCTTAAATTCGTGGGAGGGATTTATGCTACAGCTCAGGGTGCCTGCATAAGCCTGTTTTTCCTTTGCTTTGTGTGCAGGAATGAGGGTCTGGGCCCATGGCTGCTCTCTAACTAGGCTTATTCCCAGAATAACTCCTCTCCCAGCCTCCTCTGCCCCCAAAGAAAAAAAAATCTTAAACAAATGTATAAACACTGGCAGCCTTCAGGTTTGTGTTTCTTTCTGAATCTAATTTAAATGAACAGCAGACATTTTATGGGCTTTTCCAAGAGAACCTACAGGGGCTTATTTGCTGGAGTCTGACTTTCTGACAGCTCTCTACAAGCCTAATCAAAACCAGACTTAGCCTCTTGTGAAACAAAATAATATATATTAATGCAGCTACAAAGAACCAGGCTAAATGTAGTAAGTCATAAACCACTACTGTGGCAGCAAGCATTCAATCATGTGCATGTACCACACTTGGATTTTGGAACAAGGGGTGCATTTGTTTTGTTCCCATTTTACAAGGAAAGTTGTAGTGGTGAGGAGCTGAGAAAACATGCCTTGCATCTAGAAAATGCCCCGCTTGAGTAACTTGGAGTTTGTAGCTACGACTCAAAGGATATCTCTTCACTTTTGTCCCCACAGGGGGGAATGCTGAGTTGATATCTCATGGTGGGGTGCACCCAGTTCCCTTATGGAAGCTGTGGGCATGGAAGGCACTCCCTTGGATCTGGATTTAAGGGAGATTTGTTTTTATCATATTTTTAGGTTTTTTTCTTCAATACATAGGCCATATTTCTGAGATGTTCCCAAGTGTTTGTTTAGATGAATTCTGGATGGCATAGTTAGAGTGGGGAATTCTGCAGAGACATTACATACTTAAAATGTTTTGACAGACAGCTCAACACTGACCTCTAAAAGAAGACTTTTTTTCTATTTCTAATTATCCCACAGTGTTCTCATCACACAATATCACCTCCCTCTGTATAAGTTCATGTTCAGTTCCTGACATCTGGAAGAAATTTCTCCCTATCTGGCATGTGCATTTTCAAGTGAAATTGTGAAAAGAGGTGCTGAACTGATAAAGCAGGGATGTACCTTTGGGCTGGACCAGATGGTGAGGTGCTGCAAGCAGAAGGCATTCTGCCCAAAACAAGGAGGAAGGGGAAGGAAATCTCTAGGACTGGGCCAAGATGGAGGAATGGTAAAATCCTGTGCTCGTTCAGGAGGTGTCAGTCTGTTTAACCTTCCCCTTCTAGCAGAGACCTTAAGTTTGTCTGAAGCTGGAGAGACATCAGGCAGCTTTAAATTGTGAGCTTTCCTGTCTAATTTGGATTTCAGTGTTTCCAGTTTCTCTGTTGAACTATTGCGTGACTGAAAATCTTATCTGGTAGCAGACAGCCAGCACTGGCCACAGTGTGTATAACGTGGTCCACCTGGTTTCCTTAACCCTTTTGCTTTCCAATATAGATCAGCTATTCTATGCTGAAGCCACAGTTCAGCTCTTGCTGTATTGCCTTAGTGATTTTAGGGTGATGACAATTGCTTTTGCCTAAAAGTCCCGAATTACCTTTTGCAATATCCCTAGAAGAGAGATTTCAGCCCATGGGCTGAGATTCCATCAAGCACAGTTCCTGTCCAAAGAGACTATTGACATGGGGTTTTTGACATCCCCTCTTTGTTGTCACCCAGTGATTTGGAAGGAAATTATTCTTTCAAAACAAGTCTGAGCTCCAGCCGACTACTAGTTTTTTATTTCTAGTCAAATAAACATATTCGTGTCCATTACCATTGTGCAGAACAGATCAAGCTGAGCTGTTGGGATTCAGTGTTATTTGAGGTCCGTCTGGCACACGATGCAGGAAATCATCTCCCACAGAAAGCTGTAACAAGACCAGGACATAGAGTTACACCAAATCCTACATGGTCATGTTTGATTGCCACAGTGATTTGGGTGGATGTAAAACTGATACCAAATTCACTTTGGTTTGTTGTTTCTTCTAATGACTTTCACTGAGTAAACAGTGAAATTTTTCTTCATCTGCATTGATTAGGCTGTTTGGTTTTTTCATGGACACTCCGAGCATTCAGATCTGCAATTTTGATTCAGGGTCTGTTTAAATGAGATTTTTTTGGTGGGTTTTGTTGTTGTTTGGTTTATTTTTTTTTTTGTTTGTACTCTTTACTTTGTACAAAGCCAGCACACAGACAAATGTATTAACTGCATGGGCCATGTGTTTGGTTTGATGTCATTATTTTTCACTGCTCTCTGCAGAGCATTATCACTGATTATTTTTTTTAAATATGTTGTAGCCATTTGATAGGTTTTCCAGGTTTAATGTCTCTCAGCACAATGCATTGCAGTATAACTTGCTTTTGGAAGGGTGGATGACTATAGACAAAACATTATTTTGCTTTAAAATTTTGTAGGATCTTTTTATTCTTTTTTTTATGAGTACTATCCAGTTTTTGCATGAGAACAGCCATGCAGTCAGTATAAATCAAATTCTTTTAGATGCTTACCTTTTCATTTTCTAAAAGTATGGATGTGTTGACATTTTATAAAACCACCTTTAAGGTATTTTTTGATAGGAAATTTATACTGCATCTTTTTTAGGCTTTTGTTTTGATCTTTTAGCCTGTCCAGTTTTATAGGTGTCGTGGTGATTCTCAGAAACAGGAATTAATGTTTCTTTTTGTTGCTGTTATAAACAGACAAAGTGATACTAATAATTGGTTGAAAACCATCAGAATTTGGTAGAGTGTGTTTAACCTCTTTATGTAGAAAGTGAAACCATTGGAGCCCTCTGGATGACTTTTTAGCAAGACTGCTTTTCAATGTGGTTAGAAAAGATGACTCAGAAGCAATAATGTTACCCTATTAATACAAAAGCTTTTAAGGGGTTTAATAAGGCCTGTTGCACTGGATTGGAGTAAAATGCAGACACTTTTCTAGGAAATTATTATTAAACTGTAATCCTGGATTGTGCATAAATTTGGCCAACATTTGAAGACTGTCAGGGACTGATTTGTAGCCTGACTTATGGTGTCTTCCTGTTGCTCTAGAGGCCAGGGTAGTTCAGACAGCAGAAGACATTTTTACATCTGAACACCAAATTTTGTATCATGCAGACTCCTGTAGTGGAAAAAGCCTGTAGATGAAAAGCCTATATGAAGAGAAAAGCCATTCTCCAGGGATGTTGAAAAAGTGACACTTGGTAGGCTAGCCATAAAAATGGGTGCAAAGGAGAATATTCCACATGTGAATGCACCTGGCTTCACAAAGGACCCCACTGACTTGTGCCCTTTTGTTCTGAAAAGGGAAACAAAAAGGTGCATTCTAGATACTTTCATACAGAAAATAATTGAGTCAATCTTTAGATTGCCTTTCAGTGATAAAGTTTGCCTGTGCTCTTGTATTAATGGTGAGTATTCACGTTCTGTGTACAATTGAGGAATCGGCTTCTTTTCTACAATTGAATGCCTTGTCTTGTGGCAACATAGTGGAAACCACAGTAATAGTATTAGATCAGGTCACATTGAAAAAAGCAGACCTATGTGATTTGGAGAGAGCAGGTTCATTAGTGAAGGGCAGAGGCATAGTAATTCACAAGATCAAATTGGTGAAACCAGAACCTCCTGAGCTGTATTTAGCTGTTCCCTTACTCAGTTATTTCTCATGGGAAACCCAGATCCTGCAGAAGAGAGTGCAGCCACATGAATGAAGTGTGAGTCAGTTTGCCCCTTGCCAGCAACAGCAATCATTTCTTTGTCTCATTTGTAGGTGATTTTGAGATCCTGTCTGGGTAGTTTTTTTCCTGCTTGTGTAAATAGTCTTCTACAGTCCCGTTGTACCAAATCTGAGTCACAACATCAAACTCCAAACCCAATTTTCTTGCACGTGGTGCTGGCAGTCTTTTCCATGGCCCCTGATTACTCGTGGTGATGTAAATACCACTGGGGTGCTAGATGTCATTCACAAATCACAGCCTGGTGAGGACTTCGTATGTGAACCCTCTGACTGTGCCTTTCGTAAAGGGTTGGTTAATGAGCAGTAACAGAGGAGGTTTTCTTCTGGACACAGAGCATCAAGGTATGTGTTTTTTGGACCCTTTATGTAGACATACTCCAGATGTGTTCCTTGCTGCTTGGTAATCTCTGCATTCCCCAGATAACTCTGTGATAATGATAATATTAGCAAAATTCTAGTAATAGATGTGCACAGGAGCTTTCAAGTATATAAGAATTTCCTGCTTGAGAAGAAGGAGGTTCAGGTATATTTTTTCTTTTTTATCTTGCTAGGAGGATTGTCTTACATGTCTTTAAAAGGAGGAAAACAGTGATATGTACACTGACTGTATTTTTGCTACCTCTCTGATTGCCAGCAGATAACAGCAAAATGGTTTTGCTACTGCTATGCTATTATTTTTACACCTGGATATTATGCCAAAGTTTTCCTTTTCCTTCTTTCTTTTATTTTTTTAATTCCTTTTTAAAGGTAGGGGAAAATTGAAGTTTACTGCTAAGTTATTTCTTGCCAAGCTTTTTCAGCTGCAGGATATAATGGAAGCCAAATTCTTTGGAACTTATTAAGGCTGTCAGTATAATCAAGGGGAATTGCATGGTGATAAAATTGTGGATCTATGCCATAGTACTCACGTGTAATGGATGGCTGTAGACATATATATGTTTATTATGCCAGGGTGCTGTGGCATAGCTCCATATTTTTCTTCAAGTGCAATTTCTCTGGATTGTTGTATATGGATGTAAATACATATACACAGGAGAGAGAAAAAGAGAAATATCTCCTCCTCTTGTGTTGTCTGAGTCTTTGAAGACAGCATCTGCTCATAATGGTACAGTCATTGACAAGCAGATGTTCCAAAGCTGGGTTTAAGGGTAGCATAAATCGAGATTTCAACAATTCCTTTAAATTTTGATATGATGCTTTCATAACGCCATGTATTTTGAATTTATGAAAGACAGAAATATACATGCTTTTATTTAATCTCATACCTAAGCCCCAGTAATGTTTTGGGGTTTTTTTCAAATGACAAATTCCTTTGTCAGGAGCCATGTTTTACGGCACACCTACAGTTCCTCACTGGAAAATTTGAAAGAACTCATTTGTTCAGAGCTGGACTTGTTCAGGCTCTCTCTGCCTTGGCTGGTATGTGCAATGCACCAGCTTCCTTAAAGTAGTTCCCATCAGGATATTTAAGGAGGTTTTTGTTTACCAAAGGAAGACATGGCATTTATTCAAATATAACATATAATGACTCTCACAGCCAGATCAGCTTTTATGAAAATAATTTTGAAGGCCCTGCTTACAACAAAACACTTCAAGAAAAGTGTTTGAGTCAGAAAACCCAACTTATGTTCTTATGCCTGTTGGCACTTGAGAGGAGAGAGGGGGCCAAGGCAGAATGTGAAGGGGTTGCAGGAGGATATTGCCTGTGTTATACCATCATCCCTTTCCCAGTGGGAATCTTCCTCCGAGGATGGTACAAGCAGCAGGTTTGAGGCTGTGAAAAGTGAAGGATCCCTGACCATTGCTGCTTGCCACTGAGCCCTGCCCTGCATCAACCAGCTGAGTCCTGGCTCCCTGTCTTCTTTGGCTTGCCTGTCGTGTGCTTTGAGGGGAAACTCCTGTCCACAGCTCACTTGGTGCTGGGGTGACATGTGGGATGGACACACAGACAGGCAAAAAACATCTACGGGACAAATAATATCCAATGCTCCCAGAAATCTGTGCTTTAGCCCAGAAGCTCTCTGGACAGCTCCACAAAGCTGAGGTTAACTCAGAAGGACATTATCTTTTGCAATTTCCAATGAGTTTTGATAGGATGCAGATGGTCAGCAGCTCCTTCTGTGGGACAGTCTGCTGGCTAAAGACATGCTCTGGCCCAAGGAGACCATGCATTGCCTGGGATCTTGGACTCCACTCTGAAGTGAAATAAGGCCAAAAGACTCCCCTCATTAACTTGATGTTTGGGGCACTCTTGGATTTTGATGTTTGACTCAGAAAGTAACCCCTAACAAGGCAGGAAGTTTCATTGTAAGGCTGCAGGAGTTTTCCAGAGTTACAAAGATAAATAGGACACAGTGGTTCTGTATTCTACACAGAACACATGGCCAGGATTCAGCTGTGTGAGCTCAAAAGCAATGGTTTGTCTCTTATTGATAAGTATTTGTCACAGACAGATGAAGCAAACTCTCAACAAATCCTGGTTAGCTTTTCAAGCTGGGAGTTAATTTGTCCATAGTTAAACAGAAGATATTTATAGAGGCATTAGCTGGTTGAACAAAACACTTCAGAAGTTTGTTTAGGAGTGATTGAAATCAGCTGTTGCTGAACTGAAAAACCAGCCACATGAGCTATGTCTACAGCCCTTTGTCTGTCTGTTGTCAGTGTAGCGCCTTCTTCTTCCAGCAATATCACTAACTCAGAGAAATAACATCAATCTCCTGTTGTTCATTGGTGGGTATTAATAATTCAAGGATTAAACTCATCATTGAAGAGGGCAATTTAAGTGGGTTTTAATGAGAAACTGCTCCAGTTCTTATATTAAAATATATTTACAGTATTTCCATGTTTGAGAAGTCAAGCACTGAACCAGTAGGAAAACCAGTACAGCCCCCAGCCAAAGCCCCCTTTGCCAGCAGTTGTAAACCTAGTCAAATGTGAGTGATGTGGAAGATAATGGAGGGCCCTTCCCTTTCAGGGTCCTGCAGGTCAAAATCCACCACTGCAGTAAGCTACAATTAAGAAAATGCTGGTGTCAGTGTGAACCAGGCTGCTCTGTCCTCATGCAGCCCTTCTTCTATCCCCCAGCAAGTTGTGGACCCAAGTACAGTGGTGTGTCTTGTACAAGCTGAGTAGAACAAGAAAATGTCATTAGGGTAATGAACTGAACCTGTCTCATGTGAAAAGGAGCTTTCCAGATGATGCACTTCTCGAGGCAGCTATGCTCCACTGGTGCCCTTCCTCTCGGCCGTTTCTGTAGTATTTTGCTAAATACGAACATTGCTTTCACTCCTATAAGATACTCAAACAGATCACTGATTTCAGGGAATTAATCACTATGTGGATAAGCACCAAGTTGCTGATATTTTTTTCCATTTATTTTTCTTCCTAAATAAGTACCATTAGTTTAATAGCATGCTTAACTTGATCATATTTCAATACTCTAGGACAACCCCTCTTATAACATCCTCATTTATGTGACAGCAGTGACACCTCCACAGCTCAACCAAACCTTGGCATTCCTGTCTAACACCTGCACAGCTCAGAGTTCTGCTCTTCCTTTGCATATTCCCTGGTGGGAACATCACAGCCTTGATCCCAGGGTTGTCCTATGACTTGATGGTTTTCAGGAGACTTATTTCCTTAATGAATAGCATGCAAAATGCTTTCATAACAAAAAATGCCAGAGATGCCTTTAAAGGATTTCAATGCAAGGGGCCTGAATGTGAGGTAAAAGGAAAACTCTCCATATTTAATCTCTAAATTAGGAGTTTATTGCTGATGTTTACACAGATGCCATAGAGCTGGAGCCACTGCACATCTGGGGAGTAGGTGGCTAAATCTCCCTTGCAGTTTTTCTACTGAAAACACAGTCAGAGGAGGCTGGCTGACAGCATGAATAAATCAATGTGCTGTCCACAGGAAATAAGGAGATAGCTGGAATGAAGCATAAATAATGTAATACTAACATCTAAGATTATTTCATACATCTTTTTCAGAGGACTATAGTGGATGGCTTGCTGGAAGAGAGAGAGCTGCTGTAAGTGCACAGTTATGCATGATCTCTTCACCTCCATGCAAAAGGCTGGATTAGCAGGATTCCACAAGGCCACAGACACAGAGGCAGGAAAAGAGGTGGGAGACAGAAGACAAGATGGAAAGATCTTTTGATATATTCTATCCTGTCTTTGATAGGAGAATAAAAGAACAAAGACCTTTTGGTTTTAGCAACATGAAAAAAGTGATTTTGTCTTTTCCATAAAACTTTCCAGATTAAAAGAATGAAGAGGCATGCAGTTTTTTAATCATCTGCTTTTCCCCATAAAAAAAAGTTCCCATGTCTTGTCTTTGAGAAGAATAGAGTTGCTTGCTTAGTCAGAAAATTTAACCACCTATTCGTTCCCAGTATTATTCTTCTCTGAGCAAAAGTTCTGTCCCCCCTCTACTGCTTGCACTTGGGGATGGAAGGAGAGGTACCAGCCTAAGGGCAGTGTTTGAAAGAAATCTGGGCTGACGTGGAAAAACTTGGCTAATGTCAGCAGAACAGGTGGTCTGGGGTAGCCGGTGCTACTCAGGGGGTGTCTCAGCAATCCTGTCAGTCATGGCTGGGTGCAATTTTGCCTTGTGCTCCCACTGGTACCCACTTCATGCTGTGGTTATGCTGCTCACAGCCTTGAAGTCTGCAGAGCATCTGGAAGCACTCACTTACCAGGTACTTTAGGAAGACTCATAGAAGCCCAGGAAGATGGGGACTGGAGAGCATGGGCTCCTAAAAAGACTGTTGTTTCCTGTAATCTTCTACCAGATTCCAGGAAATAAAATCATTTGGGTAATCAGATCTTGGTCCTCACTGAGCCAGAAGAGGTCCTGGTGTTACCACTTTGCAAATCCATTGCAAGCCAGCTGTACAGGGATGTTGGTTGGAGAGCTAAATCCCTGAGAAACACTATTATGGGAAGTTAAAATTCCAGTTTGAATTCCAATGACTTCCCATTGGATTATGGGCACATTAGTAGGTTTCTGAGGCAAAATGATTAGAGGAAAAAGAAATGGTGAGATTTTCTGAATCACTACAATCGTATTCAATGCAAAGCATATGCACAGTCCAAAGGAGAATGCATGGAAGACTCTGGGATAGGTACAGCATCTCTTAATGAGAATTTTGGCTGCTGATAGGGTCTCTATTTTCCAATTTGTGTGTTTGAAGCTTTGTTTCTGAAGTAGCTGTGATTGCTAGAAAACACCAGAGCTATGCTAAGGATAATTTATATTCAGATACTTCTAATGGGTAAAGTAATTGTTTATTTGCAAGGTCTTAAGTTATATTGTACCAGACCAGCATTATTTCATGGGGTATTTTTTGTCTACTTGTGTCATAATGCTGTCCCCAAACCACATGCAGTAGCATCTCTGTCCAGTATTAGGACATACAAGAGCTACAAGACAACCAAGACAAAAGGGGTCACAAGGGATTCTTAAAAATCCAGAAAATTTTCATTGCATTCAGGTGACCAGAGAAATATTCTCCTGTTTCCACTCCTGTTTCCATTCTCTGATTTCCAAGATCAGAGCAAAGACTAGGTATGTGGGGTTTTTCCAGGATCCTGTAGAAACTCCAAATATACTTTCTGTTGTGGCAGAGCCCTGCAGAACTGTGCACATCTGTAAAGCTGAAAATTTTGCTGGTTTTGCACAGTCTTATTTTGCTTTTGTTGATGGAAATTCCATCCTTGCTGATTTCGCCTCTCTGTTGGTTTGGGTTTTTTTTTTAGCATGCAACATGTTGGAATTTAGATTTAGCCAAGATGGTTAGAGAGGTCTGCCAGCTATTCCACAATCATCTGTGTTCAACAGGCTGTTGCAACCACAGTCTTTTCTGTTGACTCAGACTCTGTGCTGTAGGCTTTCCCCCATCTTCTGAGTTCATTTATCATTGCTTGCTTAAAATCCAGCACAGAAAAATAAGAGTGGGTCCACTCTTGCACCCAAAGGTAACATCAGTGTGTGTGTGCAGAACACAATATTCCTTCATGGTGGCTTTGATAACTCCTCTGTGGCCAGATCTAGATGGTCTCTGATGTCTTTTTCTTTTGCTAAGCGGTGGCCAAAGTCCCTGAACAATCTTTAATGGCTTTTAAGATAACTTTGTCCTTTGCAATTACCAAATGATAAGGTGGTTGTTTCTAGAGCTTCTTCCCTCAGTATCATCTTTTTTGGACTGATGCTCTATGACTGATAATTTCTGAGATAAGAACAGCTCATAAACAAAATGTATCTTCAAGCTGTGTTGAAGGCATTAATATAAGATCCCCATGCTATACTGAACCAAACTGAATCCAAATAAATGCAGGGAGCTTCTAGCCTAGAATATTCTTTATTGCTTTTTATCTTTCAGAGTTGGCATCTTCAAGATAGAGACAGCTTTTTCTACATTTTCCCGACAATTCATGTGCTGGATAGCTAACTGAGAGAAATAGGCTTCTTAGCAAATAGTCTTCCTAAACAGCAGTTGTTTTCCTTATTTGAACTGAAGCAATCTGAACTCTACTTCCTGAACCTGTATAGGCTGCAAAAAGGTTGTGAAATTCCTGTTGTATCAAAGTTCTCTGGTGGGTCCAATTCACTACCCAGGTGGTGACTTTTGTTTGAAGTCTTAACATTAGGTTTTTTGTGGATCTAATGCATCTTACATCCATCATTTTATTGGCAAGTCTTTGGCACATATGCAGAGAAGCCCAGCAGACCAGCAATGTGAGGTGAAATTTTTAGTGAAGATAGAAGCAGGAGACCAGCAGAGACTCAAGGGCAGTCCAGTTACTTCAGCTCAGTGTTGCCCATTGAGCCTGACGACCAGGGTCTTAGACCTTGCAGTAAAGGCTAAACAAAGCCTCAGTCAGTGGAGCCAAGAAAGTCTGATGCACAAAGGCATTTGGGCTGAAGCACAAAGATGGATGATCAGAGCAAAGGCAATTTCTGGGCGAACAGAGAGATTACAAGAAGATTCATTTGGCCATTGCCGGCTGTGGGCTGTTATTTTGTGGAAAACTACTCCTTGTATTGAAGGTAGAGAAATGGCTGCTTATCAGTCACTCCAGCAAGACTCATGTTAGCGACTTCCAGATCAGTTTAAAAGCTCCTGGCCTCTTTTGTTTCTTGAAAAGTCTGTTCCTCAAAAGTTAGGTCATGCCAGTGGTTTGAATTTCTCCTCAAATGAGAGAGAAATGCCTACTTGCCTTACTACTTTCTCTAGTGAAATTCCCTTATTTTTAAGGGCCAAGGAGGCTTATTAGCTTTAACATGAAAGTAGTCAAAAAACAGATGACTGTTTATTTTCATACAGCCACCTACCCCAGAAAACACTCTGGTGGCTTTCTCCCAGTGTCACTCTGTGACTCTGCCTGTGTCGTCTTGGACAGGTTCAAGAAGTGGGTGTGTGGAAATCTCATGAGATTTAGGAAGCCCAAGGGCAAGGTGCTGCACCTGGGTTCAGGATGTGAGCCTCCTCAGCTGCATGCCTGGGGAAGAGTGGAAGACCACAATGGCTTGATGAAACCAAGACCAGTCTAGTCTCCCTGTAACCATGCTTCCAGCAGCTGCTTAAGGAAGGGGAGCATGGCAGAAGAGTGATTCTTCTCCTGTACACCTTTGCAGCCAGAAGAGACAAAGCTTTGGGAAATCAGATCCTTCAGGCCCAAGAAAGGTAAAATTCACGGAGTTTCCTACCAGCCCTGGTATTTCCATATTACTGATTTCTCAACCATGGTATGAGCCAACATTCTACAAGCTGTTTGGTAACCCTCAATTCATGTTACTGAGTTAAAGTCAGACTCTTACTTGTGTTTTGGGTTGTGGTTTGGTATGGTTTCTATGAGTTAGTGACCATAATCCTGAGGATGAATTGTTTTCTGGTGTTTCTATGCTGGTGTTGACAGTACTGCTCTTGCCCCAGAAACTAACAATAACTATGCTTTATGTTAATTTGCTTTGAGGTATTAGCCACAGCTAATAATTCTGCCCTCTCTGGGCTTTTGTTTTCTTTAGAAAACAGTTTAAAGATTGTGTGGTGCTCTTGTTCTGTTTTTGGCCAGACTCCAGCAAAACAAAGTCTAGAAATTACACTCTAATTAAAACAGTCCTTACTGAGAGCTATCAAGCCATGAAGCATATCTATGTTTTCAACTCTGAACTTCCTTCCTGAGGACATTATAGGTTTTAATGAAAATGAACATGATTTCTTCAGCATTTTTTTCCTCTTCATGAACCACAGAGATAAGGTCTGTCACATATGTTGTGTATCAGAGAAGCACTCAAATGGTTAAGAGAAAACCAAATTATTTCAGTCAGTCTGTTTCATTGTGACAATTTTTTTATTTAGCAAAGGAGGAAAAAACTGACATTAGCTGCAGGCCCTGCCAAAACAGACATTTGTTTTCTATTAGCTGCACATATGCTTTCCTAAGGGCTTACTACAAACTGAGACACAGCTCTGGGCATAGATCTGGTTTATGTAAGGCATTTTTTATAAAGATAAGTAAACTTCACACTCAGAAGTTTCCTGTCTCTTCTTCTAATTCTGCATTGATTATCTCTCTACTTAGCACCCAAAGGCTGTGAGCCTGTCTCACCTGGGGAGAAGTGTCCCAGAATAAGAGGGAGTGATGTAAAATGTACTTCACCTGATCGCAGGTGAGTCTTGGAGAGAAAGGCATAATACTTCAGCACATCTACTTAGCAATCTACAGCAAGTGGAGGAAAATTTTCTTCCACATATTTTTTATTTTTGGCTGAAGTGTGGACTGGAAGCAATCCACTGGCTAGTCTGTTACCAGCGACCTAGTCCATACATGAGTAGTAACTTCTTTTGAAATCAGATTTTCACATGTTCCAGGTGCAAGAAGCAGTTCATGGATGGCCACATGGATGCCAGAGGACTATGGAAGTAGTTATTACTTATACTTTTAGACTGAAAAATATTTGAAAGTAAAACTCATCACAGACTTCAGTGGCCATGTTTTCAATGGTAATAGGCAACATAAGTGCCATGAGAGGTCACTGCCTTTCAAGAATCAGATCACTGATTTTTTGGATAACACAAAACTCTCTTATATAAATATCAAGAAGAGAAAGCAAAATACTGTATTCTTCTACCACAACCCCTGACTGAAAGTGAATTTCTGGAAAGCTGAAACACAGAAATACCTTGTTGGCTTCCAGGCTGTACTCTGTTCCCCATCATGAAGAGCTGGAGGAAACAATAGGGTTTTCAACCTTGTGTAGCTGAGAGATCTGAGTGAGCTGTGCCTTACCAGAAAATCCATCCTGAGAAAGCCCCTGGGAGGCTGCTGCTGCTGCTGTCTGGAAAGAGGGCAGAGGAAAGTGGACAGGAAGCAGGTTAGTGCAGTTCAAGGTAGAGAACGTGCTTGGCAGGGCATCTGGCTTTAATCACATCCCCAGCTGGAGGTTAGTAGCCAAGTTTGGGTCTACCAGCTGTGCCTGGCACGCTACGTGGAGGAAATTCTGCTGTTTCTGTCTGTGTGGTCCCTCCACAGAGGGTTTGGTCTTGGGTTGGAAGGTGAACATCTGAAAATGAGATGTGAGACTCTGACTGAAGGGAGACAGGACATCATTGTGGAAGTGGTCTGTGCAGAAGATGAGCATGGCCAGAAACGCCCTGCTCACTTCAGGAGAGCCTCCACTGTGAGCAGACACATGAGCTTATGGGCAGCCCTCAGGAATCTCCATTCACAGATTGTGAAGAAAATGCAGTGATCGGAATAGGAGTTAATTATTTTCCAGTCTTGCAGAGGAGACACCAGGAAGACATAAATGACCTCTGTGAAGAAAGAAGAGATTAAATAGGAAAATCTTTACCCAGAAAAGTTCAGCAATCCATAGCTTAGGTTTCATTTTGGACAGTATAATATGATGTAGGCAATGCTGGGGTTCTTTGCTATTTAAAATTTTGACATGGCTGATATTTGTCATGCTCATGTTGCATGCAGTGTAGAGAATGAGGTAAGTTTATGATATCACTGAGATATCACAGTAGCTCCCAAAGCAACAGAGATTCCTGCTCAGTGGTATTTTGATTCCTCATTGTTTGTTGGATTGATTATTTTAAATGATCATCACAGTGTGGAAACAAAAATTCCTTCGCCAATGTTAAAACCTGAAATTAAATGAGAATACAGTATTTTCCTAACTGGAATTTAAAATTTTATCTTTTTCTTTTATTTTTTTGGTCTTTATCATAAGGCCTGTTATAGTCATCAGAAATGATTCAGGCTGTGAGATAAATCATGAGTCATGTGTGACTGAAATAAAACAACTAAAGTCTGACAACTTTTTTCTTCTGTGGAACGTCTGAGGTTGAGTGGAGGAGATACTCCTGTTTATACTTGGTTTTGGTTAAATCACTTTGTAAAAAATAGGATATTTGTCCCATCTTTTGAGTGGTCTTAACCATCTGAACAGGCCCCACTTAGACTCTGATGTCCATCAAGGACCTGTGCTGCTCTCTGATTTGGCTGCTCTGGCACTGGGCTTAATCTCCTGCTCCCAAGGACTAGAGCCTACAGTGCTTTTCTCTGTGTGCTGGGGAAACCTTCAGTGTCTCAGTGCAGGGAGTAGATTATGGGAGCTTACAACCAAACTAACCTGTGCTAGTTCCATGAGAAAATGTGGAGGACATGTAGAGCAAATTGCAGTTCTCATGATGAGACTTTGGAGGGGGGGATATTTCAGAAGCAAACTTGGACAAGAATAATTTGACAGGCCCCCCAGGGAAGTGGTCACAGCATGAAGCCTGACAGAGTTCAAGGAGCATCTGTACAGTGCTCTCAGACACATGGTGTGGCTCTTGAGGATGTCCTGTGCAGGGCCAGGAGTTGGACTTGGTGAACCTTGAGGGTGCCTTCCAACTCAGCTTATCCTGTGATTGTGTGATTCTGGGGTAAATGCCTTGGATATACCTAGCTGTTCAAAAGCAGCTGAAAAAGTGTCTGCCTAACAATGGCAAATGCTTTATTTGGGGATCCAAATAGGAACAAATCCCCTTTTTTAATGAAAGGGAGTATTATAAAGATGTACTCTGGTTTTTTTCAGTGTTTATTTAAAAGCTTTAGTTGGCTATATAATTTTTGCCAAAATAAGTAATGGATACAAATTCTCTAACATCTGAGTTCTTTTAGCTTAAGGAATTTTATTTCATCTTTCAATAGGATTTTTTGGCAAATTATGTTTTCCACCTATATTCAGTAGCAAAGGCTTTCTGCTTTCCAGGGCAGTAACTCACATAAGATGGTCCAAATGAGATCATAAAATTTTTATCTATGCCTTTTTATTTTCATATGTTCCCGTTCCTAAAACATGTTATTTCTGAGTAACTTATGTCAGCTCATCTTCTGGTCAAAATGAATATAGCAAAAACTATTTCAAGACTTTCACTTTGTAAAAAAAAATAAAATTTAAAACTTGCTTTTAGGTTGCAGAAAAATATATATTTTATAATTTAAAAAATGCTTGTGGAAACTTCATTTATGCAAACTTGGGCTTAAATCAAGTATTATTTTAGCTCAGCTCTCAATTATGCCTGTTTTTCCATGAGGTGCAGTTTCACCAGTGTCCCAGTGCTGGTGAGAGCACCAGGGCAGGAATCATAGAGGCCATGTCTGCTGTTTAGGTCACCTTCCTGAGCGTGTCCCAGGCTGCCACTGCTGTGTGTGGGGATGATGCTGTGGCCAGCTTGCCAGCCCTGTCATCTCCCCTTGCCGGTGTGGCAGGCATGACACATGGCAAGAGTTTTGTGGCTGGTGTGCTCCTAGAGACTGACGTTGTCAGAGTGAGACCTGGCACAATGAGTGGTTTATGAGTCAATACTGGAGTCTCCTAAATCCGAAGGAAAGAGGTGCAACATTTTTAGAGGGGCCATTGGAGTCCTGCCCTTCAGCCATCCAAGCAGGATAGAGGCAAACCCAGGTCACAGTGCCAGGACCAGCTTTTGTTCTCAAGCTTGTGCTAAGATCCTTTCCCAGAATGAACCCTTTTGCTTGAACACACAGCACTTGTAGTCTGTGCAGGGGTCCCAGGCTGCATAGAGGAACTGCCTGTGTCTACCTGTAAGCCCACCTGGGTGCTGTCAGTTCAGAACAGATGGTCTCTGTTGGGCAGCAAAGCTGGCACTCTCTGGTGCTTCCCCATGGAGGAGAGCCACAGGCTGGCCATTCCCTCCTACACGTGCCTGGGGAGCAGGGCAGAGGGGCAGATGGAATATCTGCGATGCCCAGGATGGCTCCCCTGCTGCAGAAGGGAGTGAAGATGGCTGCTGCCTGGAAGGAAAATGGGAATGGGGACCCTCAGGGATGTCTGCAGAACAGCGTGCCTGGCATGGGATCAGCACACTCAGCAGCTTGTGGGTGCGGTGGGATGGCCAGCTACTGAGCTGACAATTCCCATGGCTTTGCCAAGCAGCCATCTGGGCAAGCTGGGCATCTTGCTGCCTGAGTTTGCTGGCTCCTAAGCTGTTCCAACAGATGGGTTTACCTTTAGCAGATGGATGAGGAAGCACCTACAATGTTGTCTGTCTTTCTGGAGGGTTATCTCCCAAGGATGTCCCTTGGCAATGGTGGATCTGGGTAATGAGGAAGCTGCTGGATGTGGAAGCTGAGAGGGGATCCTGGCAGTGATTTTTTTTTTCCTTTGCTTTTGCCTTTGTAGGGTGGGCTGTCACAGCCACAAATGTACATGTTGTGATGACAGAGACCTGACGAATCTTGTGGTGAGCCCCAGGGGACTGGTGCTAATTTTGTTATGCTGTGAATTCTGCAGAGCACCTCGGGGCTGGGTCACTGTGCCATCACCTTTTGGTTCTCATTGTCTTTAAAGGCCAGATCACCACATAGGCTGTCCTTCTCAGGGTTATATGCTTCACACTCATCTCATATAGATGTCCTTGAAGGCTGACAGGCTCAGAGGGGTTCCAGGAGGCAACACCAGTGTGGGAGACGTCTGTCTGAAAGGGCGTACCCCTGGGACAGGCTGTACCTTATTTCTTTTGGCCAGCAGAGATAAGTGAGCTTGCTGTGAGCATACGTGCCCAGCTGTATAGACATCACCTCAGCATTTAAATTTGCATCTAATCTAGCTTTGGTGAATAAGTGTGACTCCAGCCAAGGACTCCATGCCTTGAGCCCTGACTCCAGTATACAGGACAAACAGTTTGCCAGTAGCCCTGGTGCAAGGGCTGACCCCTGATACTCATTTGCTTCCCGGTCTCTGAGGCAGGTGGTCCCCATAGTGTTGGGAAGTGTGGAACGGCTGCCTGGACTCATGCCTTGCCAGCAGCCTATGGCTGCTTTCATTTAACAACATAAAAAGGTGTTTGCAGCAGCCAGCATTAGGTGTTTTTGTGGTTTAAAACATGTATCTGTTCTCTGAGTGAGTTCCCTAGGGGTGTTTAGGGGTGTTATACCCTTATTGCCTATGGGCTGCAGGTGTTCCACTCACCTGTGTTCAGCCTCTGCCTGGGCAGCATATTCACATCTCCAAGGGCAAATGGGTAGTTTGTGTGGGAAGCAGGCAGCCTCTGAGAGACTGGGGAATGAACTGGGAGGTTTGGGATTCAGAATAGCTGAGAACTGGCCCCTAACCCTTTGGCTACAGAGCACCTTTATTTTTCCCTCACTTGGTTGCACCTGCAGATATGTTAGGCAGAATGTTCAGATGTGTGCGTGTCCTTCCTGGCACAGCCCTGTTGATGGGAAGTCTCACTCCAGAGGTGCCTTTGTCTCCCTGAAAGGATGCATGAGCACAGCTGTCCTGGGGATGGATGGTAGCAAAAGAATGGACAGGCTCCAGTGCGATGCAGCATCTCCCATCTTTTTGGCCAAGAGGTGGGAAGCACTGGAGGCTTGCTGTGATTGACAAGAGATTGCTGTGTCTGAAGATGGTTTTCACAGAATGACAGAATATTCTGAGTTGGAAGGGGACCCACAGGGATCCTCAAGTCCAGCTCTAAGTGAATGGCCCATTTGGGGATCCAACCCATACCCTGGGTGATATCAGCACCATGCTCTGACCAACTGAGCTAAAGCAGCAGCCCAGAACACCTGC
Source organism: Irena cyanogastra (assembly GCA_013397155.1). NCBI lineage: Eukaryota > Metazoa > Chordata > Aves > Passeriformes > Irenidae > Irena > Irena cyanogastra. The sequence goes on along the minus strand of VWZV01015934.1, from coordinate 239,897 downwards.
CCAGAGGGAAAATGATCAAGGGAACAAGGAGAAAGGGGCAACTAGATAAACTGATCTAGCAAGAGGAGACATTTGGGAAGGAGATCAAACTAGGATATTTCTGGGATATTCCTGTTCAAATGAGGTGGGACAAAAGTTGGGAGTGCTTGCAGCAACCAATAAAGATCTAGAAGATGGAAATAGAATTTGAATGATTTGAAACTTTGCAAAAGTAATTAAGGCTAGTACTGAAGAGTAAGCCTTCACAGGACTGAAGGAGCTTTGGGTTTTGGAGGTTCCCCAGAGAGACCAGATAAAATATTTCCAGGCATAATGAAACCATTTATTTGTGAAGGAGCAGTTGGCTAGATGAGAAGTGCAGTTGTGACACCTCTGGCTTACCAAGATAAACTGATGAAGTGATCAGCATCCTGGCTGCCATGGACAGGAAGCTTTTTAAGCAAAATATGATCAAGTTGGCTCTGGCCAATTTGGAGCTTGTGAGCCAGTGTGAACAAAGAGTACAAGAGCCAAAATGTCAGCTACACAATGAAAGAGTCAAAGCCTAAAGAAGAAACATGTTCTGTGGACATGGAATTCAGCCAGCTAAAGGACTTGGGTAAGACATGAAACTCTTATATATTTCCTATTCTATTTATAACCTTGCGTGCTGCAGAGAGAAGAATTCATATAGTTACAGCTCATAACTCCTTACCAGGTTTTCTTAACTACAGTGCTAGAGCTCAGATAAATGTATAGGAGGATGTTGATTTTTTGAGCAATTATTGTGAGGAGCCAGCAGGAGAGCATGGCTTTGCAGAGGTGACCGCAGGTCTCCAAAGAGAGGCAGAAATTTCCAGAACAAAAATGGGTTTTTGAGCTCATCACTCCAGGAAAGGCTGCCTGGGGGGGATCTCCCAGGGGGCTGAGAAAAGTCCCAGGGACTCAAGGTGAATCCTGGATCACTGTGGTTTCCAAAAGGTCAGCAAGAACTTTTTTGTACTTTCTGAAACAACACTTCCTTTATGCAAGGAATTAACAAATTCAGGGTCTTCATTCCAGTTACAGAGGAAAACTTAAAAGATGTTTTTAGTTTCCAACAAACCATAAATCTCATTCCTTATGCTACAACACTGCTTATAAGGTCATGCTTGTCAAAACAAGCTCTTGTTTTGTCTTTTAAAGGTAATGGCCACCACAGAACTGGGGTTTTTCCAATTTGGTGTTCCAGACATGGATGGTTTTACTTTGTGTGACATACTATGGCAGTCCTTTAACTTCAGCATGAGCATCACAGTTGTCCATCATTCACCTGTCACTGCCGAGGTAAACTAGTGAGCTACTGCTCCTACACAGACATAGTCACCCTTGCATTGATAATATTTGAAAACATTTGTTGTCTGAAATTATGGAAAAGAAATATAATGATGAGAGACAGCTGTGGTAGATCCGGGACAAAGTCTCTATGCTTGGTTTTCAGCTTGAGAGAACTGATGAATGAAGGAGACATCCCACATCCAAATGTCTGTTATCAACTAGCCCCCTTCACTTGACTTTTTCTAGCAGTTAGCAGCATTGCAAGGATGGGGATTTTGATTCAGCAAGCAGCTGAGCATCTTGGAGGTTCCCTTAGTCCACCACAGTCATGTACCAGAACGATGTAATTAACATAAAAATGGGGCTACAGAAGGCGACTGCTAGGAAGGGTACAAGGGAAAGGATACTTTGCAGATTAAGGTTGTTATGTGTGTTTATCTGGGACTTCCATGTCCTGGAGGAAAAAAGTGCTCTGGATTGAGAAACTGTAGGATTAGGTGTGCAAGTGAGCATGGATAATGTGAGAAGAGGCTTGTCTTATAAGTAAGCATGGTACTTAAACCAGTTTCTAAGAGAGAAAAGGAGTGATTAGCCTGAGGTGGAGAGCAGCTGAGTGGCCTAAAAGGTGAGAACTTGGTGGCTTCCTGTTGTGGGACAGAAGGTCACTCCCAGATTTGGTTATGGATTTAAGTATCTGAGAAGTTATGAGAGTTCAGTTATTATTATCCTGTGCTGTAGGAAGTGCTTGGAGAAAAACTAGAGATAAATTACTAAGGGTGAGTAGAGTATTAAGAAGTGCTAGGGATGACATGCTGTGAAGCTCTGACCTGTTCATCTCTCCAGTGCTTATGGAGGTGGTAGAATCAAAAGGTAAAGAGGTGTGGTCATCCTGTCCTGCTCAGATCAGTGATATGAAAGAGTTGATACTGGCTTTCTCTCTTGTGCTGCAAGTGAAATAGCACTTTGGAGGGGAAAAAAAGTGAATGGTCACCACAATTATTAATTAGGAAAGTTGGAGGAGACCTTAAAGGTCACCTAGTTCCAACCCCCCTTTGAAAGGCAGGGGCACCTTTCACTAGACTAGGTTACTCAGAGCCCCGTTCAACTTGGCCATGAACATTTCCAGGAATGGGGCACCCACAGTTTCTCTGGGAAACCTGTGGCCATGCCTCACCACTCTCACAATAAAGAAATTCTTCTTAATATGCCACCTAGATATATTTGCTTTTGGTTTGAAGCCATCCCCTGTTGTTCTATCAGCACAACTTGTAAGGTGTCCCTCTCTGGCTTCCTTATAGGTCTCCTTTAGGCACTGGAAGGTGTATGGGGTCTCCTTGTAGTCTCTTCTTCAGGCTGAACAGCCCCAGCTCTCTCATCCTGTCTTCATAGGAGCAGTGCTCCAGTCCTCTGATAATTCTGTGGTCTTCTCTGGACACACTCCAACAGGTTTATGTCCTTCTTATGCTGAGGGCCCCAAAGATGGGTGCACTCTTCCAGATGGGCTCTCACCATAGCAGAGGGAGAACCTCTCTTGACCTGCTGGCCATGCTGCTTTGGATGCAGCCCAGGCTTTGTGGGCTTCAAGTGCACATTGCTGGGTCATGTCAAGTTCCTTGTCCGTGAACATCCACAAGTCTTTCTCCTCTGGAGTGACCTCAATCCATTCTACACACAGTCTGTATTTGTGTTTGCCCTGATCCGGTTGTAGGACTTTGTACTTGGTGCTGTCCATGAGGTTTGCACCAGCTCACCTCTTAAGCCTGTCAAGGCTGTCTGCACAGCACCCCTTTCCCTCCAGCATGGTGACCACACCACACAGCTTGGTCATCAGCAAACTTGCTGGGTAGGCACCCAGTCCCACTGCCCATGTCTCCAACACGGGAAGGGGAGACTCCTCTGCCTCTTTGTGTTCTCACACAAGGCAAGGTGGCCTGATAGTGCCTTGTTTGCTTAGGATTTGTGAGCCCTTAGACTATGAACTGGATGGTGTGACTTGCTCTGGGGACCTGGGAGTACTTCTGCACTACATACAGTGTCACTTACAAGTCAAAATGGAAATATGGAGCCAGCTGACAAAATCCGACACAGGTTCTTTGATCCTCGTGACGGTGTTCTGGAAGCTTATGTATTTTGTATAGCTGTCTGGCTTGGGCCCTTGCCAAATTTTAGCCCTTGAAGAAAATTTTAAATCAGTGAAAAGTAACTAGTTATTATTATGAAACTGAGTGTGCATACCTAATTTTTTTAAATTACCAAAGAGAAGAAATTTCCAGAATACTGTTGAAACTCCTGTTATTATAATAATAATAATAATAATTATTAGTCTTCCATTCTCTTTTCCTGTTTTTTGGCACAGATCATTTGGATTTCCATAGCATCTGGCATGCAGTTTTCAGTGAAATAAGAACTATAAAGGGCCTTATTTCCCTTAGGAACTCACATACAAATTAAACCTGTACTAAGACATCTGATCTGAGCCAGATGAAATCAAAGCTTTGAGTCCATACACCTTAACTTTGAATGGCTTTAATTCTCGGGGAGTGGATCAATTTGAAGGCTTCAGAAGCCAGCTGTGTCTCTTTGGAAGTTGTAAAAGGTGAAGAAAAAAAAATGATTTATGGTTGCTGAAGAAACCACAAACCAACTTGGAGTTTGCCAGCTGTTATCCATTTTTAAAGCTGTTTTCAAAATACTGGTATATTTACCCCTCTCCTCACTCTTTTTTAAGAGCTGTGTGTTTATCCTTACTATTATCAATAACAATAGTATGTTGTGATCATCATGTTCTTTAGGATGTATTGCTCCTTTAAGTTCTCAGTCTTAGTGTTGCAGACAACTGGCAGCAGGAATATTTCTAGATGCTGCTAGGCAAGAAGTTATGCTTTATGTAGTAGCACTCAGCATTATTCTTTAAGTAGGGTTCGTAATTTCTCACATACCTGAGGTTTTGAACTGTAACTCTAGTGGATGAAGTCTGCATAACTCTTTGGAGGAATAAAGCTCTGCAGATTTATTTTGGCTAGCAACTGTTCCACAGTCATCTCTAAACACACCTGGACACCATTTGATCCTGAATACCAGATGTGCCCTTTACATTATGCCACAGTTATTATCCAGTACTGGCGTAGAGTGACCTGCTGAACTGATATCCAGATTCATCTCATCAGAGAGACAAGAATCAAATACTTTGGATGGGTTGCTTAGGACAGGGTTGACCAAGTAAACTGTGTTTTGTTGAGCTGAAAAAGCCTGAACACTACTTTGTCAGGCCACCACAAAGTTTTGCTGCTCTTCCAATGTGCAGGTAGGAAAGATTCACATGATGTCTTGCAGGTAACTTTGGAAAGCCTCAAGACGAGTCATGCTTGAAACACATTCACAGTCCATTTTCTGAATATTGTCCGCTTTGAAAGGACAAGATAGGCAGAAATGTTGTCATAACATGGAACAGTTAATAATGAAGCTGTAGTTTAATTTTATATTAGAAAATAACAGGAAGAAAAAATAATGAGAGGGCTTAAGAAATAAGGTGGATAGTTTATTCTCTGAGTAGCAAAGCACATGGAAATGTAGTCCTGTTTAGGGACAGCTGCAGCAGTCTGACTTCAGCACACACTGAGCATAAACCACACTGAAAATAGACCCTTGGTTGTGTCAGGCATTTTCTGTATGAAAGTGAAGCACAGCACTGTGGTTTTGAATTGCTTTTTAGACTAGGGGTTTGATAACAAAATCTTCCATGCTCTGTCCTGCTCCTTATTTGCATCTGAGGTTAAGTTCTTTCACTTCGGTAGGTTATTTTCATATATGTAAATTGTAATGATGAATACCTCTACCTTCCACATTGTCAGTATGTTTTGATGTACAGAAAATCATGGAAGCCTGAAGCCTGAACTAATGATACCAAAAGTCCATAATATTCAATATTTCATCCCTGGATCAAGCCAATACAAATTATGTACTGAAGGCTGTTTGAGGTGCTGATGTGCGTTATTTAATCCCATTTTGGATTTTATATTTAGCTTAAATCTGGAAGTGAAGAATGTTATAGTGTAAAATATTTAATGTCTCTAACTAAGGAGGTATAAATATCCAGCTTCTTGAATCTTTCTAATTGCTTGGGCAGAAATTCTGAAGCTGAATTATGCAATAAATAAACCAGACTTGTTTGTTTCTTTTTAAATTTCCATCATTTAACTTGACTGAAATGCCATCAGGTTCTTTTATTCACACATGTTCTTAGCAACCCTCAGACAAGTAACCTAAAAGTGCACAAGAACACTTTTGATGCTATATGCCAAGCAGTATGTTGCACTTCACATTGCAGACCTGCAGAGGAATTACGCTTAGAGTTGTTAATTTTGGGGATATGGGGGAGAGAGGAAGTGATAAAGATGGAAGAAAGAGGAGAGGAGGGTTTGGAGCATGCCTGGCATGAAAGATTGGATTGGAGATATCCAGCTGGACTATATACTGGACCTGCTTTAATGCTTGTCTGTAACTACTGTGCTGCTTCTGCTTCCTAAGGGCCATACTTTGAGATGACAGGAAATGTCTCATGGGATTTTGCTGGCAAGCCAGAATTTATCTTGTGTTTTGTCTCTTTAATGTTAGCAGATGCTGGCAGAAAGAAGGGGTGGTCATAATCTGTCAGGGTCTTGAAAGGCTGGCTCTGACTGTTCAGCCAATGACATTCAGATGGGCTGTCAAACTGCATGCAGATCCAAGGGAGATTTTGTGACTAATGAAGTTAATCAGCATGACATGCAAATTTAATCTGAAACAGCCTTCTCAGCTACTTGTTACTGCTAGATAATACTGAAGTGATTATATTCTATGAAATAGTTAGTCTGACAGCGTGGCTTTTGTTACATCTTCCTTTGTTAGATTCTGGGACTATTCTCGGCTTTGCAAAAGACAAGGTAATATGTCTTAAGCTGCAAGCATCTGTAAGTGAGCTCTGCTTCTCTGGGGACTGGTTCTCTTCAAGCTGTCTGCCTGGTTTTCTCTCCTTTGGAAAAGGGAAGTTTCTGCTTAGTCCCGTTTCATTCCCGCCTGCCCCGTGGCTTTTGGCTACAGCATGGCTCTGGTGTCCGTGAGGAGCTGCTGGTTCTCATCAAAGGATGCAGCCTTTGTAAACAAATGAGGAGAGCTTTCATGTTGAGTATTTGGAATGATAAACTGAAACATGACTAACTTAATAGAAAAGTTAAGTCTGATACAGTTCTCTAGGAGACTCCTGCAAACATCTTGTACAAATCTCATCAAAAGCTGGAATTACAGGTCTCAGTTACTTTCCTGGGGCAAGGCAGAATCATAATATTAATTTGCTTAGTCACAGGAGTCAAAACAAAGCACTAAAATGGGGTATGGTAAGAAGAAAACAGTTATTAACCTGACAGTGTCTTGGTTGATCAATTGCTACAAACAGGAGAAACGAAACTGTGGAGCCACGCAGAAAAATTATGCAATGTTATGAAACAGATGTGGAAGAACTGATTAAATGCACATATCCTTTGTACTCTAAAATTATTTCTGGAAGCTTCCAACCCTACTTGTGGCCCTATGTAACCAATCCAACCCTATCTAAGTATAGTGAGCCAGAATCTCATGCTGCTGGATCAGTATCAAGAGATCAAAAATGACAAAGGACCTGCTGAGCATTAGGATACTCCTTTCTACCTGCTCCTTCTATCAAGTGCCATGTGAATTACTTATTTAATGATATTTAATAATCGGTTAAGGTTATTTGAAAGCCTGCTTATATTGATGGTATCTAGCCAACCTGAAAACATATCTGGGTTTCAGATATAGTTTGTTAAGTCTTACCATGTGGTTGCCCTGCATGAGGAATCACTAACACTCTTGTCTGTGGAATGGCACCATTGGTCAAGGACCATGCACTTCTGTTCTGTAGGAGGAAAAGTTCCCTGGAGTGAGCTGACTGTTTTCCAACAATCTTCACTGCCATTAAGAGGCCCAGATCCTGCTGGAAACTCCACTGGTTCAGGTGCACTTTCATGACAGAGCCCAGCATCCTATGAGACACTCCAGGAGCAGGAGGTTGTCAGACTACAAAATTATTTCAGCTATCTAGGGTCTTCTATGACATACTTGCCATCCCTAAGTAAGGATAGGGTGGGGAGAAGCTATTCAGCTGTGAGTTATACAACCTTGCAATAACAGCATGGAGGGGTCATGCCTGAACCAGGTCATAGGCTTCTTCCCACTAGAAGGGTGACAAATAGGGGCCCTTAGTACCCCTTTTTAATACAAAATATAGAGAAGGAATTTTATGCAAGGTTTTTCTCTGGAGTGATATATTTGTGGCTATACAAGAAGCAAGGGGTTTTGCATGATATCTCTGTGTGTAAGGGCTGGATCACCAAGGCTCACCCCTTGGCTTAGGGTTATGGATGAACCATCCCCACAGCTGAAATGCTACAGACCAGCTGGTACTCTCTAAGACAAGATGTTGAGAGGTACTTATGACTATATACAATATGGTACATTTAATGTAGAAAAAAGGCAAAATAAAAAGTCCTATGTCACTTTGAATGTGTGGCCTCTTGGGGTATGAAATCAAGGAGATACTGGGCTCTTGCTTATCAGTTCTTGAGGCAATGAATATTGGATCAGCTTTGGTTTCCACTTAGGCTGAAGGCACAGTGTCGGAAAATATTCTTTTTTGACCTAGAGATGGGACAACTGAGAGGTGTTTTAAAAAGTTTTATTTTATTTTTGGTCTTATGAGAAGGGTGAGACAATATAGATGTTATAATTCACACCATTACAATCAGAACTTGACTATTTCCTAATTAAAGAACACTGGAAGCGTTTCTTGGCCTATCAGCTTTTTGTCACACTGGTTCTCAAGGCAATGAATATCGGATCAGCTTTGGTTTCCACTCAGGCTGAAGGTGCAGAAGCACTTTGTACTAAAACACTCATACTAGGTGCAGCTGGATGTTTGCTGAAGCAGGAGAATTTCCATTGAAGTCCATCCTCTGTTTTGAATCTACGATCATTGGAATTTTTGCATAAATGGTTGTTTTTTCAGAAAAAAGGCTACATGTGAAACATATTCTTATGCAAAGAGCACTACTGAGTGAACTAATGGGATAATTAATAGGAGGTTTTGCTCTTTGGGGTTTTTTATTTGTTTGGATTTTGTTGTTGATTTGTTTTTGGTTTTTAAGATGTTTAGATATTCAAGTCAAGCAAAGGCATAATAAATTTAATGGCAAAAAAAAAACCAACCCAAAACCCTAGGAAGGACTAAACTTTTGAAATTTTAGAAGCTGGGTATTGACTGGCTGAGGAGCAAGCTGGGCATGAGGGGTAGTATGCTCTTGCAGGAGAGAGGGGCATCAGCATCCTGGGCTGCATTAACAGGAGCATAGCCTAATCCAGGAAGGTGATGATTCCCCCTGTTCAGCACTTGATCGACCAAATCTGGGTACTACATCTAGGTTTGTTTCTCCTTTCAGCTCCCCAGCCAATACAGAAAAAAGTGTTAATAAGCTGGAACGAGTTCAAGGGAAAGCCACCAAACTGGTCATGTAGGGGCACTTGCCCTGTGAGAAGAGGCTGGCAGACCAGAGCCTGTTCAGCTTGGAGGAGAGGGAGTTTCAGAGGGAGCCATCTGCAGACTCACAGTGCCTGTGGGGAGGTTAGCTGAATGGATACAAGACATCCCATGGGAACAGTGAAGGATTGGAGTGGGAAGACTGTCACTGGAGTTTAGAAAGCCCAACAGGACCAAGCCCTGAGCTGTCTGCTCTACACTCACAGCTGGCTCTGCCTGAGCAGGAGGCTGGGCTAGAGACCTCTTGTGAGTCCTTCCAGCTCGAGTTATCCCATGGTCATATGGTTAGCTTGTGTTTTATGTTAACATCAGTAACACCGCCAAGTCAGTGGCATCTGGGTATTTTGCTACATCTGTGCATGATGATGAAGCCCTTCAGGTGTAATATGTTTTTTGGGACAATGGCAGTGCTATCTCAGATGACAAGAATGAAGCCCAGCTAGCCAGTCTTTAGGAGGAAATCAGTGCTCCTACAGTTAAAGAGCTAATGAGAATATTCTTACAGACTATCTCTTCTATAAAATCCCCTTCAATTGGAGACAAGTAACTACAGTGAGTGGGAGCAACTCGAGTATAGTCTTGGCAGAAGGGATTGTGTTTTTTCCCTTTGATGTGAAAAGCTCTATTTGATCAAAGAAATTCATACTTCTTAAATGGTTTAAACATGCAAGAAAAATCAAATAAGACTTTGACTTAGAGAAGGAAAAGCTTCAGTTTTCTGAAAGGCAGAAGCTGCTGTTAAATTAGCTGCAATGACAGTAATCATGTTGCTTGTCAGGAGTTATAATACAGTGGAGAAGGAAGATAACCTCCGTGTAGTGTCAGATTTATGAATGTGGCTTACCTTGGCTCCCACATCTGACATACCACTGTTACTCAGCTACCTCACTGCAAGGCTTGTTGAAAAAAGGGAAAGGGGCAAGAATTCAGATGGCTTGTTTAGGTTGCAATGTTTACAGTCCCAACAAATCCCTTCATGGATGAATCCAACTAGTATTGTACTAGTAACTAGTATTTAATATTTAATATGGTATTAATATTTAATTAATAGTATTTAATAATATTTAATTTAATATTGTGGACTCCATAAGTGTATCATGCACATAGTTATACCTATTAAAAAAAAAAAAAACAAAACCAAAACCATCATAAAATGTTGATGATTCTGACTCTAATCATATTACCAGTCTGATGAAGGTACTTGGAGACTGCATGAAATCTCTCTGCCCAAATGCTCATGTAGCAAAATGTTGGGAAGACATATAAAAGCACCTGATGTCCTAGTGGCAACTCACTTTGCTTCTGAATTAACCTGACTTCATTAACTTAGAAGTAACATAGGATAGAAAATCTTCAGCAGCTTTTGAGAGTGTGGCTATTTTTTTCATGTCTTGTGAGACTTGTTTTAACCACAGTTCAATGTCATTAACCTAAAGTATGAACTTCTGTGCTGTCCGTGCTGACTTGACTTTTAGTCTCTATATTTTTCTTCTTCTTGCTTGTAATTTAAACAAAAGCAGTCTTGGTAGTCTAGCACATCTGCCAGGGCTCTGTCATTTCCTTGCCATTCACACTGTCTTTTAGGCTGGCATCAGATGTCCAATGGATGCTTTCCCAAGTTTTATAAACTATTTTTTTTCTCGATTGTACTAATATCAATACCATGGACATACAAAACCTCATTCTTATTCGCTACATTTCCTTGCCATAGGCAAGAAAAAATTGCAGCACAATCACTTGTGTCTCACATATGAGGTGTCCTTCATGTGGTTTTCTTCTGTGTACCCCAAGTTTGTCTTTGTAACTTGTTTTTCCTTCATTTGAAGAGGTTGTTTAAAAAGAAAACAAAGTGTATGCACACACACATGCTCCCAAGCTCCAGCCAGTTTAACTACCTATTTCAAATGCTTTCCTTAAGTTACCTGGTGCCTTATCTGTGTTGAGAGGAGTTTTAACAGCCCATTCCTCTTGTTCTAGGCAGGATAGGTTTTCCTAATTATTGTTCAATCTCCTGCATATTCTCTATCACATGCTGCTCTACCATTAACTGGTTTGTCTTCAGAAATAGCAATTGCATGTGTAGTGACCTTACACATTTTGGACAAGTAACAGGATCTGACAACATGTCCTTGTTGACAGTTCCTGATGCTCTCAGTGGGCTGAGGTCTCTGTTGGAACATTCCTGAATGTTTCCAGTGCCATGCTTTGGTTACCATTGTCAATGGCAGTGTTCTTTTCACCCAATACTGTTGTGACATAATAATGTTCTCATCACCATGGGAAAGACATATAGCTGTTGAATACTTTTTTCCCCTCTTTGTCTGTCTGGGAATGGGAATCTGGTTTTTCTGCTCCTCTTTCTGCATCTTTGATTTATTTCTTTTCTGCTATCCTGACTTTCTAACTTCACTTACCTACAGGAAGCTGTTGTCTTCTGCCATCCTGCTCAAGATTCAAGGATTAGAAGTAAGGAAACATGAGACATTCAGATTATGTTCCTTCCTCTCTATCTACTTTCTCAAGGCCTCCATTCAAATGTTCACATGTAGTCCTGGCTCTCTAGCTGGTCAGACATGTAGAAAAGTGTCAGGCCAATAAACAGAGATGAGTGATATGGGGACATTGAAGGAGAGGACCAGTTTGTTCTACCTATGGACTTTATTTCACCTCTCTCTCTGCTCTTCCTCCTCGCTGCCTGCAGACCGCTCAGTGCCAGTGAGGCTGAAATAACAATAAAAAGGATACTGTTTATTTCATACCTTGCTGAGAAAAGTAAAGGACGAAATGGAGGGAATCTGATCTGCCTGGTTTTAGTCCTTAACATTTGCACTACTTCATTAGCTTTAGCTGTTGGGACTGAAGAGGGCACAGACACCACACAGCCCCCTCCTGTTAGCTGTGGGGAAGCCATCACACAGACACGTCACATCTCCTGTGCAGATCTGCAGAGATGCCTGCCTTCTGCTCCCCTGGCAACGCCTGCATTTCAGACTCCTCCTGAGTCTCAAATGAGTCCTGCTGAGGAAGAGACCTAGCTCTCAATTTGCAGTTTAGGGAACTGTAAAATATGGCACACGTCTGTCCTGATGGGAGCCGGTCCATGTGGTGGTGAGGCTGTTGTTGTCTCTATTGTTCCATTGGTCACAGCACGGGTTTCTCCCTTCAGCTAACCCCAAAGTAAATTAAATCTGTCTCCCATCCTAGCTGCCCTGACCACCAGGCCACAGTGCAGTGTTGCTCAGGGATCTGTCTGCCTGGACTGATTTGCAAGTACTTTCAGGCAAGAGGCAAACGTCTTCAGGTAAGACAGCTAATGGATTTACTCACCTCCACAATTGTGCAGGGATTTTCAGAGAGATCAGACTGTCACACAGGATGTTGACAAAAGTAACTAAAATCTATCCTGTCGTAATTATTATTAAGATGTCCTGAATCCTTCCCCATAAGCCTAAATTGGTGGGTACTACCGTTATGTTCAACAGAAATTCACCTAGCATTTCATTTTGTCAGCTATATTTGAGTTTGATGTAGTTGTTCAGTTGCTACTACTTCTTTTAGATTGATGAATTTAATTTGCAGACAGCCTCAACAGCTTCACTGCAAACACGAGGAATTAATCCTGTGCTTAAACAGAGGAAATAGTAAATATTAACCAACTGCTTTTGGTCTTGAAGTCCTGATCAAATGTCATGTATAAGAACTGAGCTGTAGCCTGTCTACTTAACCTTAATTTGAAACTTTACCAGCTTCATCATTAGCAGAGAACATTAAATACAAATTCTTAAAGCTATTCTTGGCAGTGAAAAATGAGGTCATCCTGCCAGACAGCAACATCAAATGATAAACTACATAACTCTCCCCCCTCCCATCTCCCTGCTGTGACTGGACCATTAAGGATAACCACCTAATTCTACCAAAGGGGATTTAGTTGTCAGCAAACAATCCTGGTCAAGGCCAAAAACCTAAAAAAACCCATAAATCTAATTTATCTCATTTTCTTTATGTCTGTCCCACAAACCTCTAACTCCAGGCAAAAAAAAGTTTGCTTGAATAGACAGTGGGTAAGGACATGGGCTTTCTTCCACAATAAGTATCTAGCACTTTGATGCTTCTTCTAGTGTATCACAATTGTTTTTCCTATCCGTTCTTTTGTGGCAGGGGAGAACTACAAACGTTTAGAACTGAAGACCATAAATCTGCAGGTAATAGTATATCAGTAATAATGTATTAATCCTTTAAGTTTTCAAGTGGTTTTACATTACAGAATTAGTTGGCTTGAAGTTATCAGTCTTCGTGGTCCTCCATGTCCCTGCTCAGCACGACTGAGAGTCTGTGAGAGTCTGGCCCTGTTTATTCTGCTTCTCCCTGTTTCCATGCTGTTCTGAGTATGCAAAGGAGCTCAAGCTCTTTGGGGTTTTTTGG
>VWZV01015934.1:139375-226491 GCA_013397155.1 Irena cyanogastra | reverse complement strand
TTTTTTTTTTTTTTTTTTGGTTTTAATTGTGTCAGAGCTGCCAGCATGCTTTGCTTTTGTGATGCATTCAAAGCATTCGCATCACCCTGGATATTTCAGTGGCAGCTGCTGGCTCTTGCCCTGTCTTATTAGTTGTTATCAGGTGCTGAGTTCCTTCAGTAAATGTAGTAAAAGGTATCAGTCAGTCCCTCAGCTTGCTAGAGTTGCTTCAGCAGTGGCCCAGGGGGAAGTAAACGATTTGTTTCCAAAATGGCCTGCTGGTTGGTCCTCAGCTGGTGTGCACCAGTCAGAGACAGCCTGAGAGAAGGATTTAAGAGAACCTGAGCATTTTCTGGGTCTGAACTCAGTAAGGATCAGGAGCTCCTGGTAGCAAGTTGTTGCCCATGAGAACATAGTCATGGTGTAAGAATCCATATACACTTCCCATTATGGACCTAAAACTGATTTTTTCAGGCTCACACCTAGTTATTTCAGGATGTTGTGTGAGTCATACTATACCCCTAAGGTTTCTCTCAGCAATAGGTATTCAGGTATATATTTGGTCACAAACTTCTCTGCTGAGATCTTAACTAATACTGATTTTCTTCTGACAAAGAATTCTCTGAAATTTAAAGAATTACCTGAAATTATAAACCAGAAATTCTTCCAACAATTGTGTCTCCTGGTTGTTAGAAAATCTGAATGTCTGAGCTGGTTTTTCATGATTAAAAACATTTATATGAATTCTACTAGTCACAATTGCTGGTTCAATTGATAAGAGAAATGTCTGCTCAGCAGTTTGCTAAGTAAGATACAACCTCCATGTAGCATGGGATTTTTTAATTTTGTTAAATTTCTTATCACTTCTTATCTCTGCCCAGTAGAAGCTTTTGTCTGGGTTGCTGCAGGAGCCTGTGACAATCTGCAGAAATAAATATTAAGGCATTGTTTCCAATATAAGTTGTAAATTGTGGTAACATTTCTGGATTAACTTGTAGGATGTGTGGTGGCAATCTTCCTTTTTATTGATGTGAACAATCCAGACCTTGGGCTTAGTTCTAGGTAATTTGAAGCAAATTAATTGATTATTAAAATGAACCTCGTCAAATGAAAGAAGGTTGTGCAACAAAAACAAGCTCAGAGTCTGTACTCTTTTCAAACTGCCACCAGATAACAGTGCTCCATCAGATTTTAAATCTATGACTTCGGTCTTAGTTGCCACTGAGAGGCTGTTCTGCTGCATTGTATTCCTTGTTATGCTGCCAATAATATTGCAACAGACATCTTAGTGAAGATTCCATTAAAATTTCCACTGCAGTGCCCTTTGATCACACCTTGGTTTATTTTAGAAGCATTATCAACCTAAGAATATTTTAAGAGTGAGCTTGAACAAAATGGATTGCCTTTAAACTCTGCAGATCTGGGAAAAAAATATTTTCTGCCATATTAAAACTCCCTCAGGTTCTGCAGGCTAGGACTTCATGGTAATCTGAATGTGTCCCATGTAAAATGTTTCTCAAGTTTAGAATCTTAATGCTGCATTTCTAAAGCCTGAGATGTATAACCTAGATTATTTCATTAAATATGCATTTTTTCGTGTTGCTCTTTTATCCAGAGATTCAATATCATCAATATAAGTGATAACTGTTCAAACACTTACAGCTCTACCAATGCTATAGGTATCAGTCTTGAGAGCAGGCTGTCTTGAAGATGACTGTCACAGGAAAAAAGAATGGTCCCTCTGGGTGCTGTTTGAAGTTATTGGGAAATCTAGCAGGAGATACCCAGGTAAGTTCTAGATGTAAGTGCTGATCTTCACCTATAGAAAGAGAAATTTCAGCCTCCTGAATGGTTTAGCAGGAATATTTATACACAAACACTAGTGTTACTTGAAATCATCAATTTAAAACCAAGATATTTGCACCAAATTGGGAAAGGAGCATGGATTAGACTAGAATTATGGTCTGCCATTCATGGGCTTGTGGTCAATGAAGTATCAAAGGTGGTACATGAAAGCATTGCCATGAATTGAATGCTTCAGTCATAGTCAACTGTTACAGAGATGCAGATTTGAGAGCACTCTTAAGATATTTGCATTAATTGCATTTGTAATCTTATTTATAGGAATAAAGACATGACTGTAAAATATCTTATTAGCCTAAACTATGTAATGATCTTTCCTGACAAATGTTAAACAATAGCTTATGTCCATTTGATTAAATCAATCATCTATTTGATTGATCATGCTCTCCCCATTCCAAAACATCAGTCAATCCTCTTAAAAATATATCAGTGTCTTAGATGACCTCTAGAATCTTTGGTCTTTATTTGCCACTATGACACTATTCATTAGCAAACAAGTAAGAACTAAAACATTAGCAACAAGAATTAGTGGAAAGCCAAGCTGCTAGAAATTAAATTCATAAACTTATGAATATTTGTACTAACCTGATGATAAAACATCATAGCTATTATTTTTGCTCTCAGTAGAGCATGCATGTCCTTATTTTTCTGAGCACCAGTCTAAAATAACACACTGAAAACCTTCAGTAAGCCCATTTTGAAATGGGTAAAAATCCTGAATCATAAATTGTAGCACAATCTTTAGCACAAAGTGCTGCTTACCTTTTCCTTTCTGAATGGGTAGATTACTGGCTTTAATTTTTTTATGCCCCCTTCATACTAGACTATCAGCTGATGTCTACTGTAATTTACTGAGACAGGCTTGATATGCCTGGGTAACTATAGAATGACATACTCAACTCTCCATGTCTTTTCCTTCCTTCTTAGAGACCTAATTTACAGAAGATTCCTGTTTCAGCTGAAAAGGCAATGGATATTTTTGAATGTTTTCCAGAGATTTGCCTAGCTTAAGGTCAATCATAACTGAGTCTAAAAAGACTAACATAAAGGCTGTGTATAAAGCATACTTTTATTAACAGAGCCCTCCCACTCCTCAGAGTACAAACCATGTAATGATGCCTGCAATATCAATTCACAGTGTCAAGGAAAAGTGGTTGGAATAGCACTCAGGCATACATTTATTTATAATCCTATCTTTAACAACCACCCGAACTAAAAATAATATAGTCCAGTAAATGACTGGTGAGCATTAGAGGAAACAGATGACTTTTCCAGGGAAAGTAAGCTGTCCAGTGAGGGCATTTCTACTTTTCTCCAAGCATTTTCCTCCTTTATTTTACCTTCAGCAAATTCTCCAATGACAAACTTACAGATGGTTGAAACTCTCCAGGGGTAAACCAGCCTGAAGCAGTAAAGACAAGCTCTCTGAGAATAGATGGCTGAAAAATATCAGAAGGTCTACAAGGAACGCTTTGTCTCAGCTGACCAGAGCTGTCCAGCTACAGCTCAGCTTTCTGTGCACATGGTAACAATGGACATGGTCTCTTGTTACCCTTTCCCTTGGCTTTAGACCACGACCAGAAAAAGACTTAGCAGGCATGTCAGCAGCCATCTGCAGCCTTCCCTTCCAGACTTTCTCCCTCATAGGCTTTCATGTGCTGTAAGAATTTGTCGCTATGCAATTGTTACAATTGACTGTTTTAGTTCCCTACACCTATCTTAGCTGCTGCTTGTAGGTACTACACTTTTCTCTAACCTAATACTGCATATAGTCTTTTTTACCCTCTTTAACCCCTTTTTGCCCTTATAAACCTGACATCAAGTTGGTTCTCATCATTACAAACAGCTTTAATTTGGTACGGGGAAGGACTGATCCACAGCATCTGTATCTGTCTCCAGAAATTTCACTAACAAAAACTGAGGAACAGTTTTGGACCTAAACCATGAAATTTTGAATGATAAAAGTAAAAAAAAAAAAAAAAAAGCTTATTCTTGTGTGAGAAAGACAAAGGAAACACAAATTTCTGTTGTCATAACAAATCACCTGCCCTCCTGCCTTTCCACCATTTGCTGAAATGGAAAGGGTGGGCAGCTTTCTCTGACTCTCCCAGAGGCTTACCAGCTTGATGAGAGTTGACCCCTGGCAGCAGGAGCCCTTACAGTTAAAGGGCTGCAATATTTTATATTGGAATTGCCAAAATGAACTCTCCAGGCAGACAAAAGTCAGTCAACAGCGCTAATGTGTGTCTGAGTGTGAATAAATATAGCATCTTCCTTGCTTTCCTTTCTGCTTTTCTTCGTGGTCAGTGTTTATGCCATCTCTTACATGATGGATCTTAGATATCCTTTGTCATGCTTGAAGTAATTTGTGTAGGTGTGTGTTCCTCCAGGCATAAAAAATTCTTGAGTTTCCTGTTTATCTAAAGTTCTCACCATTTAGAAATCAGGACTGAAATTAAACCTTTACAGGAAGACCAGTGACTGCTATCCTGCTGCTGCATGAAGTCAGTCCCCTGGAACAGAGCCAGCCAATATTTTTGGCAGTGTTCCTGAAACAGCAAGAGGACTTGCTGACCCTGACATCTGGTGCACCTTATGAAATCCAAGCAATTAATCGTGATCCGAGGTAGAATCTCTCCAGACTGGCTAAGAACGTCTGCTTAGCAGAAACCTTGTGGTATTCATTAAGACCCTTCCAGATAATTTCCAACAGGTAATTCTCCTAGTCTTGAACAGCATTAGGTAATGTGTTATCCAGAGCCCATTCTAACGTTCATCTCTGTTTTTCTGGAAGGTAAAACTAGTGATTATTTACCAGGGGATATGACTGGAAGCAAGACTGAGAATAGAAAACAATCTTTGTGCTGTTATCTAAGATGCCTTCAAGGCTCAAAGTGTTGTGCAACAATGTGGATCTTAGTAGCACTTTTCTGCTGGAAAATGGGTCTTGCCCTTTTTTGAGAGTCAAACTGGCTATATGGTCACTGTAACACTGTCACCAGTTTCCTGGGAATGGACCATAGACGTCTTTTCAACATAACTAACTCTTAAACCTGTGGTAGCAGGTTTTGTTCTTGCTACAGATGAGCAAAAAGGAGCAAATGCAAATTATATGTCCTTGAGTGTGAATCTGCTTCCCCACTCTTATGGAGGAAGGGGAACAAGCTGCTCAGGTGGATGTATAATGCTCCAGCAAACCACTTATTTTGAATGCACATGGCATATACATACATTTCCTAGAAATAAACAGGAACCAACAGGGGAAATTTAGCCCTTTAGTGTAATTTAGTGTAAGCAGATAACAACCCAGGTGAGGTTAAAGGAGTTTATCTTATTTACACTAAAATTTGGTATACTGTCCCAGACCCACTGCAAATGGTGTCATGTTGGAAGATATTGTCAAAAATTATAAATTTATAAATAAATTTATAATATTATTTAAATTACCTTACATTGGCACTGAGGTAATTTTGTTGTTTTTTTGGCTAGTGTTTTCAGAAATTTCTTGAAAGGCAAAATTAGTTGAGTTGATATCTGTCCACACAAGACTTTTGGCTCCTAACTTCCAGATGGCATTTACACCATTCAGAGATACTGTAAATATGCACTTTGAAATAATATCTGGCTCCCTAAAAGTAGGATCAGAACTAAGTGGAATTGATCATTGCACAGTTTGTGCTTCAAATAATTGTCAATACCCCAAAATTAAGCAAAACTTGCTCTGGTCAGGTTTGGAGATCTTGCAGTGCAGGTGCTTACTTAATCCAATTGCTACACTGGGGAATCATGAAATCTCAGTTAATGTGTGCAAAACCAACTCATCATGCAAAGAAAATTCCCAGTTTGTAATAAAGCATGGATTTTCCAGCATCTGAGGTTAAATTGTTCTCAGAAGGATACTAAAGAAAAAAAAAGTTCTTGGAAAAAGTGTTTGAATTTCCTGTCCACTTGAAATAGGTGTCATTTCACAGACCCAAAGTTAATGGAAGGCATATTTCTTGGCACTGTGGTTTTAGCTGTAAGGTGGGCTTTAAACTTGCTTTCTCCTGCAGAGAGTGAGCGGATACTTTAGGGAAGGGCCATGCATAAAAGCACAAAACCTGAAACATTTAGATCCCATTCAGCAAATGGCCTAAGGGTACCCAACACTTGAAAGGATATTGCCTTGTACCCTTGAATACATAGTTTAGTATAAAAAAGTGTCCCTATTCATTCACATTTTCTTTGTATGGATAAAAATGCTTAAAGTTTCTCTCCTATCACCGCTTCCAGGCTGTGCTGTTCATTTGTTACTCCATTTACAAGTGACTTGGTTGGTTATAATACTAGTACAGACATAGAAGGCCACAGCAATAGCCAATACAGTTTAGAAAATGGGGAGAAAGTAGCTCCTATTTTCGTGTTTGTATGTAAGGTACTTCAGTCACTGCTTGAGGCATGAGTTAGTTTCTTGTAGCTAAGAACAGGAACAGCCACACTGACTGGAGAAGGGTCATGAAGATGGTCATGCCCAAGTGATAACTGTGATTTTCATTGAAAGGAAGTTGAACTGGAGGAGATGCAGGTTTGGTTGTTAACACCTTCTTATTTTGAAGAAAAGTATTGCAGCTCTGATTTTGAACGTGTCACCTTAACACCAAGGACTTCAGTTGAGTCACTCCTGCCTTGTGCTGTTACAAGCAGAATCAGGCCTTGTATGAAAAATAAAACAGGATGTTCCCTCCAGTTTAACTGCAGGACTCATTACATGTTCTGTATTTAAGTGGTCTTGCAGACCTTCATGCAATACAGGCAATACATCTTTGTCAAGGTGACAGGTCTCTTTTGGAAGGGAGAGTTCTTCTCCTTCCCACCATGAAGTACTGTATGTTCTGTATTTAATGCGCACAACACTCTCTGAATTCTTAAACTTTTAGTTCCCTATGCACCGTCTGTATGTTTTGTTGGAGGATGGGATGCTGATGAAAAACTCTCCTGTGCTTTGCATCTGCCAAAATGGTGCCTTTAAATCATCACCTCTTTAGAAACAAGGTGATTCTTGGTGCTCTGTCCTGTTGCAACCCTCACATCAGCATTGCTCCTCTGAAAAGTCTTTCTAATACTGTAGTTGGTCTGTCATGCACTCCACAGTTGCATATGGATGGAAGGCTCTTCCAGATAATAAAAGAATTACGATGCAAATTTAATTTTTTTAAGGGGAAAAAGAATCCTAATATTCGTTTGTCATGTATTTGTGTGTTGAAACAAAGAAAAATTTAAACAATGTTGATTATGTGCAAAACTAGCAGCCAGCACCAGAAATGGGAGAAATTAGGGAGATTATTTAAAAGATAAGACTTTATTTCTACATCTACATCTTGTAAATATTTGGCATTAACAATTCTGTTGACTACAGGGGGACTGCCTAAGAGACCCAGAATCTATTTTTAATTCTGCCTAAAAACACTTAGTTTTGACTAATAACTGGTGAGTAATAGAGGAGCAGATTGTTTCTTTGTTCTGTTTTATAAAGGAAGCTCAAAGTGAAGCTGGTAGAAAAGGGCAGGGAGCGAGGAATGGCAGCTAGAAAGGCAGAGGTATGTGCCTGCCAAGGTCATTGAGGAGTATAGGACAGAGGCACAGCAAAGTATATGTAAAGCTGGGCTATAGTTTTCCTCAGGGAATTCAAACTCACCGTTTATCTTACTACTTGGCAGTCATGTGCATAATGAGGGCCATCTTTCTGGGAATGTTCAGTGTCACAGTCACTTTTGCCTTTCAATCTTTATCCACAGCGGGTACTTTTTCTGATGGAAGAAATAACTTTTTCCGTTGTTTCTGTTGAAGAGCTATGGCTTCAGTCTAATTTTTTTTAATCCATAGAATTTAAGGCATTTTACAGAGCAGGTCGACACAGAGGCAGACGATGAAGCAGCTGTTAGTGCTGTGTGTGACCAGAGACAGGAAATGCACTGGAGGAACACAGGTGGCTCACCCTCCTGGCATGTTACAAGCAGATGAGTGATATTCAGGGAAGAAAAGTGCTCATGCATGAAGAAGCTAAAGTACAATACATCTACATTACCATTTTAGCCTCAGAGTATGCAAACTGCATCCCTTTGGGGAGAAGGAGTGGGAAAGTGTGCATGAGGGGAGCACTTCGTGTGCTGCAGCCGGTGGTGGCTGTCCTGCCTGTGCAGCTGGACTGCTAGACCTTCTCTGAGGTGGTCCCTGATGAACTGGGGATTGTATGGATTCATATCCTTGGGACCAACTATTTTGCTTTACAGGTCTGTTTCTGTAGTGCAGCTTTACTTACTCATGTATACAAAGTCCCAGTGAAGTCACTGGCTTCAAACCATGGGAAATGTGTGGAATACAGAATGTTAAATCTTAAAGATGAAGAACTTCTTTGTCGTCATTTTCACATTCCTCATGCAACTTGTCCTGATACAGTGAATTAAATCAAGAACTTCTAGTGGGCTGCATTTCAGTAGTTCATTTTTTAAAATGTCTGGGCAATTATTGAGCTTTAGGAACCCAAGGAATAATTACTATGCTATTTTAAAGGGATTGGTTACTGCCTTAAGATGTGGTTCCAGGAGAAAGGAAAATCCACTCAGCTTCTTTACAACAATTGCACATTATTTGAAAGACTTAGAATTCACATGCAGCCAGTTCTGTGAAAGATTTATGTCTTTCTCTGACCATCCAACAACAGCTGAGGACTTCTCCGGACCAAGAGCACAGCTTTTTAAGTGAGGTGCTTGCAGAGACTAGCTGCAGAATCTCTTAAAGATGGGGGGGAGAAGCCCACAAGCCGTGTTAGAGCTTGCATCTGGAAAGAAAGCATTCATAAGGCTGGCAGAATGAGCTCTAATATGGGCTCTAATGAGCTCTTCTGGATTTGATGCTTTGTCTCGTGGGTCTTCAGTACACATCATAGCAAATGTGTTCTTCAGGGGAGGACATGGGGGCTGGCTAGGGTTTTCTTCCACAATTTGCTTTTTTGAAGGCTTCATCCTGCCAAAATTCCTGGGAGGAAGTAAGTTAATTCTAAACTTTCCATTAGGAAGGAAAAAAACCTCCACATACACTTGCCACTAGATGTCAGAAAAGCTACATGGTTCATCTAGAGTAGAGGATCTAACTGAGAGGTTTTGTTGGCTGTTTAAGCACTTGCATAACACTTTGGACGGGTCCCAAGGAAAACAATTAGAGTTTTGAGTTTATTTTTGTTTGCATGAAATAGTAAATATGCTGTTGGGTCAGAATCTCCTCTCATTGCCCCTAGAGAAAACTGGAAATAAACTTTTTGTCAAGAGTTATACCACCCTGGAAAATAGAACTGCTTTTGGTCTCGTCAGCAAAACCCTCTCATCTAGAGTGCTGTGGTTTTCTATTCTTTGTATAAAGCTGGTCTCTGAGTTTTAGGCAACTCTAGCAGAAATGTGGTGGAGGGTGGGCTGGTCCTGATTCAGCAGAAATAAAAGCTGTTGTGGTTGGGATGCTTGTGCATGTGGAGTAAACATCAAATGCAAGGTTTCTCTATATAGGAATATACTTAATTCTTAGTTCCCTAGGACAAAACTGATGCAAATTGAAAGTATTTATTATGAAGAATAATGTCTGAAGCCTCCTACAGAATTGTGATGAAGTACATGCAGATTCACCTTAAACTGTGTCCCTAACTCTACAAACACAGTTCAGCCTCGGGAAGACAGTTTGCCCTTTATGGCTACTGTTCTATTGCTTTACTGATGCAGCTGCAAAGTTTGGTTTGTACATCTGGCTGCAATTCAATACATAAATGAGTGGTCAAAATTATATTTGTGAGTTGTCTATAATGTGAACAGGGAGGTCATTGTTTTGCACATAAATGCATATGTATCTTAGTGCTTAGTGGCTAAAATCCACTTTGGAAAAGCACAGAAGTTCACACTCAGAGTATTGATTTTATATTCTAATGTGTGCATTTCTCTGTGGGAGAAAAAGCATGTTCCAAATGAAAAAACAATATGGCTTGTCAAACATGAAGATTTGTGAGACAGTTCCATATTTCTAAGCTCTTGATATTTACTAGACATACACAGTGTTCAGTATTTAAGGATCAGACTCTAACCTTCGAAGGAACATTGCCAGGAAAACTAGAAGGATATTAAGCCAAAAAGAAAGAGTCTGAGGCATCCAATTTACTCAGTGTTGATCTTCTATCTAAATGAAAAAATAGAGTAGCCAGTGCTGAGGAGAAGTGTGAAGGCAGAGGATGCTGGCTCGCACCTTCCCCACTGCAGCTGCCAACTGGCAGGGGGGATGTGCATCTCAGACAGCTCTTCAGGGACCCTTCTTTTTCCCAGGAGACTGAAAACAGCAATTGACTGGCTGTAGTTTAGCACAGGAGAATAAATAGCACCTCAAAAGCATAGCCTGGGACAAGGATTCTCACTGGGTCTGAAATTCAGGTAGCCACGCACGAAATATGAACTGCATTGAAACCTACTTGGAGTTATTTCCCAGGAGGCTTCTCCCTGGGCTTTCTTTTCATCAGTGCAGAACTGAGGTCAAGGCTCGGCCAACCTTAGGACAGTCTGACATTTATTCCTCCCTGAAAACTGAAAATTCTGTGTGTGGGGCACTGTGTGGTATTTACACTCATCTATTGTCTCATACACTGACGCAGAAGAATTGTATTTAAGCTTATGCCCCTCACTTTGAGGTGGTTTTTGGTGTTTTGTTTTTTATTTTTTCCTCGCGTGCTCTGCTACCCTCTGTCTGTTGCACAGAAAGAGCAGAGAAACACGTTTTCCTATTCCACGTGTATTTGCAGTGCACAGCTTCTGTGTCACTAGAAGCAGCAGCCAGACAATTACCTCATCTGCTCCATAAGCCATTATCAACTTGGGCATCACACCCAAGTGGAACTGGAGCTGCCTGGTGCCTATGCCACTGTTGGTTGAAGGAAAGGAATTTGTTGCGGTGTAGATGGGTAGAGGGGTAGGCATTGCTAAGCCTAGGGCTGTTACCGAAAGCTCTCAGGTTGTAAGCAAATTTTGGATGCAGTGAGTTTTTCAGTCCATAAAACATAGCATGATTAGAAATTGTATGTGGTAATATTTAAATACAGAAACTGCAGTCTTCTGACTCCTATGATCTCCAGATAGGCAGAGTCTTTTCTGCCTGATGTTGCTGTATGAAAAAAAAAAACCCTCACTGATTATTTACAGTGACTGCTGGATTCATTAATTTTTTTTTGTTATGTCTTGCCTACATTATTACTTTCTTAATACAATTTTAAGGAAACTGTCATTGTGGCTCCTCTGTTGTAACATTTGCTAGAAGGCTTTTTCCCACTGTTGTATAGATTTTTTTAGTGAGAAACTTGCACTAGCTTTGCAACAATATAGTTAGAAATGCAGTTTTACACAGAGGCCTTTGGGGATGGAATATGCAATCAAATATTAGCATCTAAGCATCTAATTGGAGTGCTCAGAAATACATCTCACTTACCATTTGCACATTCAGACCTTCTACATTTTGAGTTTTGCCCAAAACCTTCAACATGAAAGCCTTCTTTTGAGAACCACAAATGTATTATACGGTGAATACGCTGGGAGATGTTCTACATGGTTTAAATGAGAAAGCTTCGAAACCTGTGTAGCTGTAGCTTCCATGACAGAGTGGAATTGCTTCTATTCCTAAGAGCTCTGATTTTCATCTGAAGATTTGTAATATTCCATGATGATGTGGGAAACAAAGATTTTCTTCTTTTGTGACATTATACCCATTAAATCCTAACCAACAGCAATGTTCTGGGTAGGAAATAAACTGTTGCATTTGGAGTTTCTTTGCACTAAAACAGATGTTTCTTCTTGGGAGTTTTTACTTTGTAAGGACAGGGTTCTGAACCTATTATTAGGATCTAGATCCAGTTGGCAGATGGTTATGTGAGGTCTCATTTTGAAAACAATCTTGTAGAAGTTAAGCCTCACATTTCTGGAGTATGAGTGCACACATGCTTGTATATAGACACACATATGCATGTGTGCACTCAAACCTGTTGTTACTCCTAGCTAGCTCTTAATTGTGCAAAAGCAACCTGACTAAAGTAAAAGGAACTGTTCCCTTGTATTAATATCCATAGGAAAAAAGAGGACAGTTAGTGGAAGCTTTTGTGTGATACTCTTATTCATTAAGAAGGTCTGTTGAGGGTATCTAGGAGGAACATACTCCAGCTCTTGAGCTGCAAATTGAATTCTTGTCATAATTTTTTGTCTAAGGACAGAATGGATGAAGAAAAGTGCAGTTTGAATCCTTAAGTCACCCAAAGAGAATTTGAATGCATTGAGTAAGCACTCCTTGTTAAAAGATGTCAGTAAAAAGGCGATCTCTTTCGAGATGAGAGACACACTTAACATATTGTGCATCTTTTTCCAAATCAACTCAAAGAAGCCAAACTCACATAGATGGAAGATAATCACAACAATCTATAATGATTTTCAGGAAGAGGTTTTGGGAATAACAAGCATGCCTAAATCTAAAGCTAGAAATGGTTGTTGATCTCCACCATCAGGTATAGTAAGAGTCTAAGGCTTGGTAGTTGCAAGACTACCCCTGAATTCTTTTATGGGGGCTGGCTTCTAGAGGATTCTCTCCTAAATTTTCCTCTGTGGGAATAAATAAATTCTTAGCCATAAAACATGATGTGCTGCCCAGAGACCATGCACTTGTCTCGTTTAGCACTAAACTTTCTTCTGTATCTTCTGACATAGATGCACAATAGCCAGTGATTGAATACAGATTCCTTCGTACTGTTAGTCTTGTAAATGTAATTATGAAAAATGGAAAAATAGTGCAAAATGGTGAGATCCATGCCCCAACTTCCTCTGAAGATGCTAATTAAAGGGATGGCAGAATTATAAAAGCATATAAAATCACTCCAGGAAAATAATGCTGCCAGTAGCTGTTCCTGTATTAGAATTCTAGACAGTCCCTGGGGATCGTAGATAAAAAAAATTCTGCTATGATTGCAAAAAGAACAGTAACTGAACAAAACCAAGTGAATGCCAATTTCTTTCTTCAGCTTATTTTGTACCCAAGTCAAAATTCTAAATTTCACCTTTATGTCTCTGTATATAGAAGATCATCTCACATAAATCTATTTTGGCAGATACATAAAATTTATTCACAAGCTTTGTTCAACATATAAAATTTAATTAGCTCTTGTAATATTTGTACTTGTTATAAATTCCATTATGCAGAATATTCACTGAACCGTGTACCTATAGGATTTAATTATGTCAGCTATTATTAAATTGTGGAATGGAAGAGGAACACATAAAAATTTCCTGCATGCTATTAAGGAGACCAGTGGTGACAAAGTGGCAAATTTTACCCCTGCAATGTCTTTGCATTATGTTGGCATATAATGGAGTCAATAATTCCTGACAGTGTTCAAAACACTATTTCCTCAGACCTTACAATTCTACAGCTGCAGGAATTTTGTGAATGAAGGAAACCTAAGAGAAGTGAAGACATCTAATGCACTCATGCATCCTGCACATGCTAAGAGGACTTTGTGTAACTATCCCAGGTGTAGCCTGAATCCCTATCTAGACAGCAAATCACTCACTCCTTTGATGAGGAAAAAAGAAAAAAACCACAGTGGCTGAAGATGAAAGAGATAAGACAAACATGTAGGCTGGGGAATAGGGACAAATCAAAGAAGTGACCATGTCAGATTCCCTGAAGTGGCTTCCCTGCACATTTTCTTGGATACCTCTGTGTGACTGTGACTTCATGGGTGCTCTCAGACACCACGGCTGGAAGCAGCTCTCTTAGTCAACTCTTCTAGCCTGCCAGGAGAATGAACAGTTTCCTTCCAGCCAAGGTGGGTAAGGTTTGCTGCGATCCTGTCATACTTTTGTAGATGCTAGGCTTTTTGTCAGCCTTGGCATCTGTATCTCCTTGCAGCTGCCTCCATTGGTTGCCAGTGCATTCAGGCTTAGTTCATGTGGCTGTTCCATGCATTGGAATTAGGAGTGGAAGCACTTGTGTGAACAGAAATGTAAATGCAACTCCTCCGGCAGGTTCAGAAGACACTCCTTGCTAACAGACTAGAACACCTTGTCAGCACCTGCTGGTGTGTTCAATAACACTCATTTGCTACTACCAACATTAAAAAATAGGCGCAGGAGACCTACTTTAAAAAGGAAGGAAAAAGAAAAAGAGAAAAACAGAAGGTGTGTGTAAAGAAAGTACCTGAATCCAGGAAAGCAACACCAATGGAAAGGACGGTACAAATGAAGGTGGTTACGTTCTGGAATTCAGCAAATTGCTAACAAGTAATTACATGATAATTAACTGGGATGCAAAGCAAAACACTATAATGAAGAACAAATTACTATAAATAATTTGCTTCTTCCCCTCTTTGCCAGGATAAGTAAACATGAACAATATGCCAACTTGTTCCTGCCATATGTTTTCACAAGTGCATTTCTGTTTGGTATGGAAGAGAGCCTTTTCCATAGTGTGATCTGATTTTTATACTAATTCATTTGACTTTAACCTAAGATCTGATTTCTTCTTGGAAAAGGAAGTCTAAATTACTGAACTGTGTCCTTTGTGGAAACAGAGAGGACACTGTTTTTGGGTTCTTCAATTTCTCCTGTAAAGGTTTTGCAAATCCTTTGAGGTCTACACCTTCCCTCTGCCACCCCTTGGAACTGTCCTGATCTTTGTTCGTCCTTTTAAGTGGTGTAAGTGGCCTTTTGGCTCTCATGAAAGATTGATCTATGTAGATCAAGTGTTTCTGCTAGGCCTGTTTAGCTCATTGTAATAATAAACCTTGAACCGGGTCCAAAAAAAAAAAATGCCTTGCATTTCAATTTGTTTTCTTTTATCATAACTTAAGAGATCAGAATGTAGGATGAAACACAAATCTGCTTTTGTTGGCCCGTATCCTGGGTGTATTATGACAAGTGAATTATTGCAGGCTTTGTGGGAATACATTATGAGGTATATCATGGCCCTGAGAGTCTGTAGAGGTCTGGAGGAATAAAGAGGTGCAGCTATTTATTCTGTGAGTCGTGTCGGGCTGCGCCGCTTGTGGTGCACAGTATCTTCTGAGGGGAAGTGCAAGGACCTCAGTGACATACGAGCTCCTTCCTGGCCTCATGCTGCTGGCTTGAAATACTAGATTGCTGCAAATGAAAGCTGTCGGACAAGCCCTGGTGTCACCAGCATCTGCTGCTCTGCAGTGGGTGACAGTCGCCTCCCAAACCAATGCCTGCTGCATGCACGTGTCCCAGCCACTGTGCTGATGGGGGCTGGAAGAGCAAACCTGCATGCACGTGTCCCAGCCACTGTGCTGATGGAGGCTGGAAGAGCAAACCTGCATGCACGTGTCCCAGCCACTGTGCTGATGGGGGCTGGAAGAGCAAACCTGCATGCACGTGTCCCAGCCACTGTGCTGATGGGGGCTGGAAGAGCAAACCTGCATGCACGAGTGCCAGCTCACACGGGCAGGGAAGCCTGCGGGGCTGGGTGCAAGAGCTGCAGGAGCCCACAGCAAGGAGAGATACAGCTACCCTGCCACTGTAACACCAGCTATTTCATTGTGATTTTAGGTGGGATGGCAGCCCTGTTGCCCAGCTGCTTATTATTTCCCACAGTAAAACTCTGGCGTTTGTGTACCACAGCATGTAGGAGATTTTTCCATGCCTTGGGCAGGTTTTTGTTTCTGAAAACTTCAGTCAAAGCAGTTCTGCTGTTTATGAGAACAAAGGCAAAGGGTAAACAATGCACTGGCCTCCAAAGCTAAAAAAGGTTAAGTAACCTTTTCCTTAGGAAGTTCAAGTGCCTTGGAGCTTTGCAGTAGAGGCTCTTGGTTTGGCACTAGAGCTGCCTTTCTGTCAAGGATGTGTTTTTCAATCCTTTGGGGAAAACCCAGTCATGCTTCGCCAAGTCATAAACAGTTGACAAACTGCAATTTATTCATACTCAGAAGAATTTAGCAATGAAGATCTTTGTGGTTTGTTGGAATGTCTACAGCTTCCTGTGCTGGACAGACTTGGCATTGCATGCTTCAGGGATGCTGCCAGAAGGATTCTGTGATGCCCATTTCTCACTGCTTGGTCTGTACATGGTCAAGAGGGGTGGGCACACCTGTCTTTCTTGTCAGGCTGCTGTCCTTTGCACCCAGGTGTGCACCTGGCTTGTGGTGATTGGGAGTGGGGCTGGGCCCAGCCTCATCCCCAGTGGGCACAGCTGTGAGCAGCAGGTGAGCAGCATTGACAGCAATGAGCCATGGAGTGCCCAGGTGTGCTGACAATCACCAAAGGGAACAGAGGGCACAGGTGCAATGCAGGAACCATGAGGGTATAAAAGGTTGGGCTAAAGTGTAAGAAGTGTAGATGCTTGCAGCTTTCTGAAGTGGGATGATGGTCCTCTGCATGGGCAGACCCCTGAAGCCTTCTGATGAGGTGTGGTGTTACTCTGTTTGTGTGAATGCTTAAAGCTCTCTGAAACTGTATGATGATATTCTGTGTGTCATGGCCATCTCAACTGTGACCTATGCTGTGGCATATGCTGCAACACTCAGGCAGGCTGGGAGAAGAACAATAATACAGACAGAGAGACTGAAATCAGATGGGGAGGTTGACTTGCTGGGGTGTAGGGTGAGAAAGGGACTAGCTGGACATAGTGATTGGGATGAAATGCTGGAGAAGGGAGGATGCTGAGGAGGTACTGGACCTTGAAGTCAGGTGCAAACGGATGTGTCTGTGGGAGATGTTTACTTGTACTACTATGCAGATATCTTTTTCAGGAGAGCAAATTTATGTTCCTTCGAGAAGTTGATGTTCCTGTTTGATATCAGCTTGAAGAGCAGTATCTACATGATACCTTGTTGTTGATTTTGTTTATTATTTTGATTCTCCTACTACTGGTAGTCCATAAGTAATCTTGATGATACAGTAGCTCAGCTTTTTTGTTACTGTTTTTATAATTGATGCATGTGTACTTAAATGGCAGACATAACAACTTCTTTCTTGTTTAGGCCCCTTTTGGAAGTGTGAGATTACATTCATACATTACTTACTTAGTTTATGTTTAACCTCTGATTGTATCCACTGCTTCAAGAGCATCACCAAAGACCAAAGGTTAACAAGTAGAGTGCGTGGGATCTGTATGTACATTGTTTACACAGACACATGTTGCAAGAGGGAGAATGGACAAGACACTGCACGCGTTTTGCAAATGCTTTTGTGAATTTATAGCAACATGGATTCTCCTCCCACCCCCACGTTTACTCAGGACACCTGCACACTGCTGTGTTTATTTTGTGTAGGCACTAAAAGCTCAAACTTGTTGCTCAGTGTTGTGTTTCACAGGGCTGTTCTAGCCATCTCTAGACCCTGGTCTTTGGAAAGACACCTGCAGGCTTTTCTGTCTGCTTTGCCATCCTGCATGTCGTATAGCTCTTAATGTCTGTTTGTCAGCCTTCTCTTGGCTGCCAGAAACCCTCACTGCCAGCTCTGGGCAGTGCTCTGCTGGTTTGGCAAGGCTTCCCTCAGGGCTGGTGGGGCCCGTGGGAGAAGTGATGGCTGGCTGCTGGGGAGCAGGAGCAGACCCAGGTGGAAAGTGCTGACATCCGTGGCACCGAGGGAAGCTGGCTGTGGGCACGGTGCTTACAAGTCAGTGGGGTCATGTGCAGTCACAACAGAGCCTCTGCCAAACAGCTAATTGTAGCTCTATTTCCTTGCCTCCCGCCTTCACAGGTTAGGAATGGAAGTTAATGCCTTTGCAGAGTGTCCTGCCTTCCTGTAGCTCTGGGAGGGACTCTAATCTGCTACCACTTCCTGTGGTGCATGGCTAGCTGTCTGACAGTTTTCAGCATCGCTTCTAAAGACATTTTTCTTTTTTTCAAATACTTCCCTTACCTTGGCCTGACATATGTTTTTGCTTTAAGAGCGAAATGGTTTCCATAGGCAGCTGGTGAGGTCCCTGAACACATGTTCCTCCAAAACGCAAAACCCTAGAAGACATCAATTCCCAGCAGAAAGGTTACTTACATACAGCTGCAGAGCACTGCTTAAAAGTTTTTGGAAAATAATATTGTAGTCAGCTGACATGATTTAGTCACTTTGATTAGCTTCTTGTGCCTGATTACTGAATGACCTGAATAAAGACAAATGAGGCTCCTTCGAAGATCACATCTATATACACTTAAGTAACAACCAGAAAATAAATCATTATTTGTTTCGGAGCTATAACCAGGGAAAATGCCCCCAGGATATAACCAGATTAGCTGGGCAGTATTTGAAACAAATGTAATTACAAAGTACATGTATTGTAGCCAAAAGTATTGTTTGAAATGAAGATTCTTCTATGCTTTCTAGTCTTAAGTAACGCGGGGAAAATGTTCTTTCTGCAAAGGAAATAAGGGAATCAAAGAGACAAAGGCCAGCTTAGGAAACAAAACCACATCCATTTGCCCACAAGTTTTCTCTTTTTTGAGTGCATGTGGAAGAATGGGCAGGTTGTAAAACCAGAAGAAAAGAAAGTGTTTCTTCCTGAGAACAGGCACTGGGTTTGGGTAGACTGATCCAATTTCTGGGTCTATAGACAAACTTACTCTTTTCTTTAGGAGCAGTGTGAATTCCTCTTGCATCCTGCCTGACTGTAGAGTCTGTTAGACCCACAGCACACATTGTGCTTTGCCAGACATGGTGCTGAGCTTCAGCAGCAGAGGGTGGAGGGGCAACGCCAGCCCTGGTCTGGCACTTGGTGTGGGACATCTTGGGAGCATGCTGTGGGATCCCTTTTTGTAAGGGAATATCTGACATGGCTATTTTAAAAACTTCTATTTTTCATTCTTTCCCTGCATTAAATAGAGCCATTTACAACAGTCTGCTCACGTGCTGTCTTTCTTGTCCCAATTGTATTTTTAAGTGACTGCTTGGGCCAGCCAGCACTGTTCCTTTTTAAGTGTAGGACTTTTGGTTTTCCTGTTCAGTTTCTTGTGGTCTTTAATGTTTGCACTGACAGTATAGACTTGAGTCCCTAACTAGAGTCATAAAAAGAAGGAAAGAAAAAAAGAGAAATGTTCCCTGGATTGCAGTCCTATCTTAGAGAGCACCCCAAAGGACAGGCGGTCACCCTGCGGGTGGGCACTCTTCCTGCCTTCATGTTGCACATGACTTGTAATAACTTAAATTTCCATGTTGGCAAAGCAGGTCAGACCAAGTTACAGCCAGAGTGCTTGTGAGAAGGCTTCATGACAGCATGATTTGCTCCTTTCTTTTCTCCTGCACTGTTTGGTGCTGGAGAGTGAGGGTGGTACGTGGTTGTGCTTTCACAGTGGGTCACAGTCGGTGCTGCAGCATCTGCTTTGGGCCATCAGGAAATGTAGGACAGCCATGCCTGGCTTCCTCACTTATCACTTCCTTTCCTCTTTTCTGTGCTACCCTGAATGGAATCAGAAGCCATTTGTAAGTTGGCGTGTTTGAATTTCTGCCTCACTTTCTCCAGGGTCTTCTCAGTTCGACAAGCAACAGCAAACCTGTGCTTATTCTTTTTTAATCATGGGGTTTTCCATCTACTTTTTTTCTTTCTGATTGCTGCTGGTGGGAAGACTGAGAGCAGCTTTAGCTCAGATCAGAACTACACTGGGATGAAATTTTCAGTCTGTGACAGGAACTATAACCTAGAGATCTACGCATTTAAATGTGAGAGCTCATAAATGCTGGTTCAAACCATTGGGGTAATACCTTATGGTTGAAGTTAGAGGCTTTGCTCAAGAGGCTGTGCCTATTGATAGAAACAAGTGGTTAGGAGTGTCTGTAAAGGTGTAATTAAATTTTTTATTATTGTTATGATATGGCTGATTCTGATTTTAAAAAGCTATGAGAAAGCAGGGTAGTATTTTTCTTAGTCTTCCCCTACTGAGCTTCATTTTCTTTAAAACATTCCTTTGAAACCAACAGAATGTGGGTTTGTTTTATCTGAAGATGATTTAGGACTATTAGCAAAGATTTGCTTGTTATTTTGATATTAGCAATTTGGTATTAAATTGCATGAAGTCATTCTACCTTTAATGCCAAAGTTTCATGTATTTATCTTTAACATGTCTAAAAGCTGGACAGTAGTTTTTGCCATGGGCACAGGCAACATGTGAACAGCCTAATGATCCATTTCAGAAAAATGGATTTTCTGCCCTTATTTTAGAAAGAATATGGATCTGTTCAAGTCCTTCTATTAAACAGAAGCCAAGGCTGTGGAGGAAATATCTAGCAGTTTAGTATTTTAAAATATTAGATTATGCTACTCCAATGTCAGTTTATCTTAAAATAGGAATATGTCACAACATACATGTTTTTGACAAAAGGGCAGATCTTGATTAATTCTGGGGTAATGTTTCCCCTCAGTGGGATCAAACCTGGGTTCCTTAAGTCTCTTGTTGAAAGCACTGAGATAAGTAAAGAAAAATAACAGTTAAAATGCCCCACAGTTTCTCAAAATGAAAATCTCCAAAGAATGACTCAATGGCTTTTCAAACCTCTGTAAGGAAAAACTGCCAGCCACTCTGGGCTGAATACTTGTGTTTTTAACTTATAAATGGGATTGCAAGGTGATAAAATCTGCAGGATTATTTTCAGACAGGAAGCTGAAATACTTGCATCTGAAGTGCTAAAATGTGACAACCATTGCATGTATTTTTAAAACAGGTGTGAAAAATCACAGCTATCTGCTTTCAATAAAGAAAGAGCAGGAAATCCACAATAAAGCAATAAAACCATAAACCTTAAAATATGCATGTGCAGCAGGTGCTGATATGTACAATATTCAACTGCAATAAAATGTCTCACTAGTGTCCAAAAAACTGCTGCCAAGATATGGCATTTGGCTGTGTTCTGCCCTTGACTAGAATTAGTTCAGATATCCAAAGCTAGCATATGTTAGATAAAGAGAGGAAATTTCTTTAGGAAAGACAATGGGAGGTGTGTACTGGTTCAAGTAACTTGCTTGACTCTGAGAGGTCTCTTTTGTTTTGGTGGTTTTTAGCTCTTTTTTCCCAGATGGATGAGTCATCTGAAATGTGGATTTTTCACCCTTTCATTCCTGGAGTTTTTGTGACAATGATTAGCTCCCAGAGCCACCAGTGAGGTGGGGACTGTATGCATCTCACCCAGCACACAGAGCAATGGAAGCAAACAGGCTTTGGTTTCCTTGTCTGAGTGATCTCTTTCTGCCCTGCTCATCCTCACAGCTTGTCTGCTTTCCTGGCACCAGCAGCAATTGAGAACAGAGCTTGGCACATCTTGTGGCCTCCTTCTCTGGGATGCAGAATGAGTGATGTGAGAGCACAGAGGAGATCCACCCAGGGAGCATCCAGGTCAGCGACCATCCCGCTGCTGAGAGCTGGACTTTGGAGGGATGAAGATCTGAACCCTCTTTGTATGTCTCTCTGAATTTGTACTACTATGTAGCTGAAGGGGATATTATGGACACTGAGTAATACCCCAAGGAAGACTGAAAAAGAAGCCTCTTGCTATCCAGGCTGATTAATCACCACATAAACACTGTTAAAAGTGTGACTGCAGTCTTCAAATTGCAGTCCTTGGTACTTTTTCTTCATGGCACTGCTCACTGAAAAGCAAGTTCTTTGTCCACACCCTAATTTTCTGGTCCGACTGTGAAAATCTGTGAAAACATTTTTAGTTTTAGAAATAATACTGGTGTCAACCAGATGTTCTCTAGCAGATCTCTAATCTAAACTGCTCAATTTCTCAGATTTATCAGCTGATGCAATGTTCAGTTGAATAGCAACCCAGGATCAGATCAAATACTGGTGCAATGTGCAGCTGTGCACATGGGGTGTGAGCAGTTGCAAAGCTTTAGTTTGTAGATTTATATGGATTTATGGTATATTTATCTTTAAAAAACCTCAGTTGTGTTTTAGGCTGTAGAATCATCTAGATCCCCTAGACACAGCATGTGTCCAGCTCCTTTCTCTATAACTTCTTCTTCTCAACTTGTTCTGCATTCCTAGGCTGCAGCATGGGGGGGATACCATCACCTCAAGCATAACCAGACACCAACAATCAGATTTTATAGCCCTTTGGTCCTGGGTGAAGCAGCAACCTGTTGGTGGTCACCTGTGTAATTCCAGATGGAGGCAGTGCCAAAGTGTTAACACGAGTACTTCAGTGTTATCCTACCTGCACATGAGGCTCCACCCCATTTGTCTCTGTGTGCCTGAACCCTTCCTTTCCCTTGGCCCTGAGTAAAACAAGGCTTTCAGAGCCCTTTACACAGAATTGTTTTAGTGGCATGTGGATAAAGCAGTTTATAGGGATGCAGCTACCATAGCTCTTATGCCTTCTCGCAGTTGTTGGTGGGATGCCATGCTCGTCTGAGCACTAGTGCTGTGATAAAACAGCATCTACACTGGAAATTTTTGCCAGCATAATTATGCAAGGCAACAGGACCTCTCTGGTGCATGCTATAAATAAGATCCATATTATAAACAGATTGAGAACCACCACAGACTTCTGCCCCCCCATGGATTTATTCATTGTTTCTCCACTACAATTGCCAAACCACTGGCTGTAAAACTTCCTTCAGGCCCTGCTTTATTTTCATGGCAGGCCCCACAGCCTTATCAACATGTGTGATATGCACAATGGCAGTCACTGCTACTCTTTTTGCCATTCCCTACTCTTCTGCTACTGAAATCCAGCAGTGTTCCCTCTGTACAGGAGCAGATCTGTGTTTTTTTTCCAATCAACAAAAAGCAAGGATTTTTAATGAGAAAAATCTATGTGAGAAGGGAAGAGATGTGACACTGTATTAAGAAAAGAGCTTGAGCTGAGGACAAAAGTCTCAAATTTCTATTTTTTCCCTAAATACATCCCAAACGGCTGGCATTAGCTTTGTCAGCAGTGAAACATCACTCATTACGTTGGACTCCTCTCCAAAGGCGTCAACAAATTTGTTTTTTTTTCCTTTAAAATGTGAACATAACAGATGCTTTGTTTTATAAGAGTTAGAGTGGCATTGCTGTTTTGGAGTAACAAGCTGGGAAGTGCAATGGTGTGAAGCAACAGTCAGTGCCTCTGCTGTGGGGTGGGTTTTGGATAGAGGGGTGTGATGCACATCTGGTCTGCAGCTTCTCTCTGGGAACAATTCTAGTCACACTTTTTACACTTGGCCTGTGTTGACTTTCAAGCTCATTTGACATGCGCCTTTGAAAGACAACACTGATGAAAAGGGCAGGGCACATTTAAAATAAAAAAAAGGAAAATAAATAACAACCAAAAAACAAAAGGAAGGGGTTTTTGCCTTTTTTTTTTTTCAAAACAGGCAAAGAATGTGTATGTTGGCGGGCCAGTTTGAAATACAAGCATTAGGAAAGCTGATGCAGTACAAATCGGTGAAGGTAATAGCAGAAGATCATACTCAGAGCTTTCCAAAATCAGCAAGGACAGGTGATACCTTTTCAGAAATTAGGTTTATGATGTTCACATCTCGTTTTCCATTTTTTCTTTATTTGTCTTCTGTCATTCCTGGCATTCTAGTTTTGACACCTCTTTAACTTCTTCCCACAAACATCTGCTGCTTTCTATGCTATTTTTGTAGGAAATTTCCTACGCGTATAGCTCTCATAAAATGAAGGTTTACTCTTCAGTATAGAGGAGCAGGCTTCACTTGCTTACAAACTGGAATATCCCCACTTCAATGGATACTGGGAAAATGTTTGAAGTTGCTGGTTATGTTAGAGTCCGGCAGACCTATGTTTATGTAAATTACACCAGTGAGAGTGCAATACTCTAATTTTGCATACAAGCCTTACTTTATTTTTATTTTTTTTTTTGGTCTGGGGAAGAGAGATTTTTTAAAAAAAAAGGTTGTAGATTGGATAAGTAAGTTTGGGGAAAATGAATTGCACGAAGTGCTGCTCCATTGCTCTCTCAAAAAGGAGGGAAACCTATTCCTTTCTCTCAAAGAAGAAGAATGCAGACAAAATTCTAGGTGTTACAGTATGCATGGTTATTGAGAAGCTGAATTTCAAAGAAAATACTGGGGTTGCACTATTAGCTTCAGTGTCAGCCTTAATTCACTGCAGCAAGTCCTAAGTCCTATTCACTGAATAGTCGTTCTGGCCTTGCTGACTGCTCACTCTAGGGAAAGGCTATTTGCTATAGACCCCCTGAATTACTAGCTTTTGTTTTGCAAAATATGTAAGAAGTGGTGAGTTCACACGTGGTATTATTTTAGAAGGCACCACCTTTTCATGGGGCTAATTTTGCCCATACCTGTGGTGGGGCATTGCAACAACGACTGCATAATGGATCTCTGAGGAATGGTTTCTGGCTTCTGACACTTGGAAGCTTTGGGTCTGTCCTGAGAAATAATTCACCGTGGTGGCCTGTCTTAGGTAAAATGAGGGAAATAACCTGCTGTACAAGTGCAGCTTTCTTTACTCCCTATACTAGTCTTTGTATTTCCAGTGGTCTCTTTGGCATAATTCCCCATGAATGCTTGTGATGAATACTGAGGGGATGAAAACAAGCTCTGAGTTTTGTCTGCTGGTTTAATTTTTGTCAAAATTAATTTCTCCATCCCATTTGCCTTGATCAGCTTCCCATGTCACATCCAGTTCTTTTTCCTCTCCTACACATGGGAGCTATTGTTGCAGCTTTTCTATTTTTTCTCTGGGGTGTGTGTATATGTGGTGTGTTTCCTTTCAAGCCCACCTTCACTCTGTAAAAGATAGATATTTGGTCTCGTCCCTCTTACTGGCAGCCATCCTTCCAAAATGTCATTCTTCCCATTTTAGTCCAGGAATGGTAAATCAGGCTTTGCAGCTAGAAAGCCATTT
This sequence comes from Irena cyanogastra, assembly GCA_013397155.1. Taxonomy (NCBI): domain Eukaryota; kingdom Metazoa; phylum Chordata; class Aves; order Passeriformes; family Irenidae; genus Irena; species Irena cyanogastra. Next base: position 201,788 of record VWZV01015934.1, on the reverse strand, counting down.
GAATCCCACTTGACCTCTGTCTTTGAATATTGTGTGGTGGCAACCAATGCCCTTTGCTTGGTGTGGCACTCTCCTGGCCACCCCTTGCTCCTTTGTGACTCTGCTTCTGTAAAGTTCAGTTCTGTCTCCTTCTCACATTGTCCATTTGTGTTGGATTTGCGTGGCAAAGTCTTGATAGCAGTGGGGGGGGGAAGTACAGGCTTCTCTAAAAACTGCCAGAAACTTCCCGTGTCCAACAGAGGCAATGCCTGAGGGCTCCAAGACAGGCTTGCCAAGGCTGAGCCCATCAGTGATGGTGGTAGCACCTCTGGGATAATGTATTTAGGAAGGGGGAAAATGTTATTGTGCTCATGGAATTGCACAGAGGGAAGCAGCACTGCAAACACCAAGGTCAGTACAGAAAGAGGGGCAGGGGTGCTTCTTGGTCATGGTTTCAGTGGGATTATGCTAAGTCTGTAGCAGGAATATGCATCAGCACACTCCCACGGATCAAGACCAGAGGAACACTGCAACATGAAAAGATTTATGAAAAAATTTCAGTCTGACTGAATTCACAGAGACATCAGAAAACCCATAAGGGTGTGAAATTGAAAGAGTTGTTTTATCTGCTGATTTGTAAGAATGATTCTCCAGCATGTTATAAAATGTAAACCCTGACTGAAAATGTTAGAGGTTAGACTGGTTGTAATAATCTTCTTGTCTTGAGATGCTCCAGGTTATGTTGAGGGTCATCCTTACAGCATTCACTTTTCTCTCTGTGAGAGGTCAGAGAGGGATTTCATCCTGTGGCTGGCTTCCACCTCCCCACAGCTGCCAACACCATTCTTGTGCTGGCTAACAAGGTCAAATCTATTGGTATAAGAAAAGGTGGAAGGGTTACCTCACAGAAACAGACAAGCAAACAGAACAGATTCCTTAGGGAACTAGGCTGAAAAAATAAGAAAGATCCCTTTATTGTCATTCCAGGTCAATCTCCAGCACTTTGATTTGTATACCATTATTTTGTGTGCTGCCTTCTTACTACAAACTTATTGGAACAGAAATGTCCGTGTAGAATTCTACACAGCATAGCAGAATCTTTGCATCATTAAACAAAGGGAAATACAGCAAAGCTAAATATTGCTCATTTTCAAATATGAGGATTTTCACTTAAATGAGGAACACCAAATATTTTAAGGACAAAGTCAATATAAAATCCCCTTCTTCTTTAAGATTTAAAACTTCTTAAAACAATTATTGATAGTTTAGAATTACACTTGTGTTGTGTGTCAGTTTTTAATTCTATGCTCCAGATCTTGGACTTGGAACAACTCACTTTGATTAGTGACCAATATTGTTTTGAACTATATTTTGTCCACTTTCTCCTCTGTCAATTCTATCAAGTCTTTACATCTCATAAATGACAGGCTTGATATCTTCACATCAAAAATGTTTTAAATGTCAAGTATAGTAGCAAGAAAGCCATTCACCAAGTACAGTGAATATTAGATGTTCAGAAAGTCAAACTTTCAATCTTTAATAACCTAAAAGTATCTGCTTAGTTGAAGTGATTGATGATCCTTGTCTGAGGAAGTGTATAATGTCTCACACCCAGTGAATTCAAAATATTACAGTCAGCTACCTCCTAGCTGGACAAGGCCTTGAACAATAGTGGAATAAATCATGGGAAAACCCCAGCTTTTCTGGAGGTTTTTTTTTTTTTTAGGTATTTTTTTCCTCATGCAGAATTAAGAAGCAGGTCATGGGGCCAGGATGTACTTGTCTGGGTGACAGGATTACATCCTGCAGGCCAATTGGATTTCTCCTTGCAAAGGGTCATTCTCCTTATTTGAACTTGGTTCTGTATGGATTTCAAATGCACAATATAGCTGGCAACAGAGATTCCTTCTGTTAGGTATTTCTTTCTAAGGAATGCTGGGAAAGAGGGGAAACAATTTTCTGACTGTGTTAAGTCAAAGAAAACCTATGAAGAGCATGGGTCCTGGTGGAATGAAATCACAACTTAGTCATCAAATCTAAGGGTCAATTTAGGAACCTACTGCAAAGAAAGCCTTAAAAAATTTATGTCATAATGGTCATAATATATACTAACATTATAGATGCTATTTTATGTGATGGATAGAAACCTAGTCAAATTTTGCTTGCTTTATAAACAGTTTATACCACTGGGATATAAACTAAGAGAAGTATGAGGGAAAACTGCCTTGCACCATAATTCATGTCTTAAAATTGTGTTTGAGGGGCTTTGCACTTAAGAGGAGTTCTTTACATAAACTACAGAGAAACAGAATTGCAGTCTGTTTCTGCTTCCAAATTCTGATATAATCAGTGAGTAGCTGAACTTTTTTCAGGTGTGTACCAAGGTAAATGAGAACAGCATAATATGACTCTTCTTTTTGGCCATTGTTAGAAATACAGACATCGTTTGTATTGCTTTGTAATACATCCTTGCATGCAACACTACTACTGGCCTGAATGTAAGGGTCTGGATTCTTATTTCAGGCTTAAAGTATTCTTGTGTTAATCTAAGTTTACTACATTTATTTTCCTGGACTTTAAGGTTACCATAACCCTTTTATGATCATGTAACTTTGAGAAAATCAATTGATAAAACAATAGCTATCGGTTAGACAATTGCAAATGAAAAATCATAATTTCAACTTAAATCATTTATCATTTGCACTGGCAAATTGTCACAATTTTTTTTCATGCATTATCCTACCTAAACTACAGATGAAAAAAAAATATAACTTAAATAATAAAACTGTGAGCCCTATACAGCTAAGTCTATTTAGCATTATTACAATGCATCAAATTGCTTAAGTAAAAGTACCAATAAAAATCTGTGCTACTATAAACTGCTGCTGTGGACTCATGCAAGTCTCTTGTTCATAACAATCCAGGGGAAAAGGTATGTGGGGGGGTCAGACAGGTGCAAAATGCACAAATTGTGTCTGAGTTAGGTGATTAGTACTTTTATCACTAACTTTGCCTGCCTCAGAAAGTCTGCCTGTCAGATCTTGTCTTTGAATTCTGATCTGCAGCCACAAAATGGACACTTCCTCTCCAAATAAATCCTTTTACATTCAAACAGACCAGAGCCTGAACGAGGAGGTACAATCGGGGCTCTTTCAACAATAAAACCATTAGCCTTGCTGTATTTCTGCTGCCTCAACAAACAGCTGGGTTGGATTTATTTTCTGGCAGATGGAGGTGACTAATGATATAAGCAGAGCTTTTCTGCATGGGCAAGTTCAGCTAAATGATGCCTAGTAGGAAAGACAAGAAGCATCAGACCCACATGTTAAAAAACTACCATTCTTTCTGATTTAGTGCTTTGATCAGTGGTTTTATTTTTTAAAATTTTGTTTTAGTCTTTTTTCTTTATTGATTTTTGTGGGGGGTGTTTTTTTGTTTTGTTTGCTTTGGGGGTTTTGTTCGGTTGTTTTTGTTTATTTGTTTTGGGTGTTTTCATTTGTTTGGGCTTGGTTTTTTGGGAGTATGGAGGTGGGGTTGACTGGAACCTAGACACATCCCTTTAGGAAAAGTGTCTGCTTAATATAAATTCAGTGGTACGTGTCTGTCCCCAGTAAAGCTGTATGCAGTTACTCTGCTTGAGAACAAAAGGGAGAGTGTTCTGATGAAATAGCTCTTACTTGGTTTGGCTAAAAGGTCCAGAATACATTAGAGACCACCAAGTTCTATTGACTGTACTAATACTGCTCAATTGAACCCCTTGCATGAGACTGGCCTCACAAAATTTGTGAATGTGTCAATCAACACAGAACAAAATGAAGTTTCATGTGGTGATCAGATGTCTATACAGAACTTGAAACCTCAAAAATGAGTCAATCTCCATGAATTGTGCTGTTTGAACCCATTTTGAAGCCCCCACAGCTTTCTTATCTAGTATTTGGTTCTAAGGCTTGAGCTGGCTCTGCTTTATAATTATTTTTGGGTTTTCTGGAAGCTTTTAGTCTTTCATCCAGAGCCTTTATTCTTTCTGTCAGCAGATGCCAAACGCTTTCCTCAGGGTTGTCCCATTTTCTTACATGACCAAACCACCCTTTGAATGTTCCCCTGGAGTAACCCATTCTCCTGAGGTATTGCACAGATCCTCTGGAAGAGCATGTTACTGTTCTTCAAAGACGCAGCTGATTTGTCACTCTTCAAAGACCTTGTCACTCTTGAAAGACCATGTCACTGAAATCATTCCTGGGGTGTGCAGGGCTCCTCTGCTGAGGAGGTCACCCCATCCCTGTCTGTGGGAACCCACAGCACTGGGACAGTGGCAATGAGAGCACCAGGAATACAGTCCTGTGGCAGGGCTGTGGCTCATTGTTTTCTGGTGGTGAGCAGCCACCCTGCTCTGTACACTCACCAGTGTAATAACCCATAGATGTATATGGATTTTGGGATCAGAAAAACTGTTTCAGATCTGAGCTATAACTGTGTATTGTATACTTGCTTACCATGGTGATTATAAGAGCTTCAAATAATTTCATTAGGGCTGAGATTAGTGGTGTGCATGTACTTTATTTCTGCCCTTACTTCTTGAATGTGAGCATAATGTCTGTTGCTGATGCTTCGCAGACAGTTCAAACCACTGGTGTTCTTGGTTCTGACCTTCTTTAGTTTCCTCTTTTTTGAGCTTTCCTTTTATGTGGTTTAAGATAACTGTAAGCAGTTTGATTAACATGTTGAAAGCACTTACATTGCAGTGAGTTTTGCTTCATGGCTCAACTCCTGTGTGTCCTGAACTCACTTTTGTGAACATTGCTGATACAACAGCAGCTCTGTGGGATGATCCCTGTATTTTCAGCACCTATGCGTGCAGCTGAAACTGTGCTTTGATATTCTTGAATATTGTGCTCTCAGTGTTTTCTTGATTAGGGAACATAAATCTACAGGCATATTTGTATTTTTGTCATGTCTTTACAAGGGAAATAAGTCCTCCCTGCACAGACTGATGATAGTCAAAATATCCCTCTGTTCTTCCTCTTCATACAATTTATCTGGATGCCTGTCATCATAAAGTCTCTGTCATCGTTAGACATTTTTTCTATCAATGTTAATTTATGATTTGGATTTTCTTTGAAGGATAGTTTAGCAAATTTTCAACCATTTCTAGTTCATTTTGAACTGGTATTCATATCAGTCTAATATTTTGTGCCCAAATCACACTTAAGTTTATCCAAGTACCTTCCCTTCTGCAATTCTCTTTGGCAAATTGTTTGTAGTGTCCCTTAATCACTGACTAAAGAATCTTGGTTGAGGTGAAACAGCATCAGTTTTTTTGTTTGAGGTTTTTTTGCTATATATTTTTCTGTCCTCAAGCTGTTTCTGAAGTTCTGCAGAAATTCTCTCCTGAAATGATGGAAGAACTTTGTTTGTTTATACAAACTCATATTCCTATCTAGAAAATACACAGGTATTTGAAGTGTATTGAATTTGATAAGCATCTTTCCATTTCCCACTGCATTTTTGATCCAGCTGTGAGACACAGATGGGAATCTTTGAAGTTAATTTCAATCATTTCCCCATGTATCTGCATTTTCTCTTTAGGCTTATAAACCTGTAGCCTTCCTGAGGGAAAAAAGGTCATATCTGGTGTGTATTTTTATTTGAGGGAATGGTTGAAAACCTTTGACTTTTTTACAGCTCTTCCTCATAAACTGATGCTGTCATCTGAAAGCGAACCCTTCCTAAAACGAATGCCCCAAGAGATTACTTTGGAGAAATAAGCATATAGCAACACAATAAGAATTCTGCAAATTTTATTCACCCTGGAAAGCAAGTTCTTAATGAGTCAAAATCTTCCTTCCCAATTTATTTCTTTAGACATTTGTGGTATTCCTAGAATGACACTATTTGATAAACCCTTTAACTTCTTCCTCGAAGTCAGTCCAGTGGACTTAAATTAGAACAAGATCTGGGCTATTTTAAGTGAGCACAAAGAGACAAAGCAGATTAACAGATATGACACACATCAGCCTTTCAGCATAGCACCGGGCTGTGAGCTCTCTAGGTGTGGCTGTGATGAGAGGAGAGCCCCTCAGTCTCCCATAGTGATGCTCTCTCAGGAAAGATTTCTTATTGACAAGGCAGAGGGTGGCACCATGGCCTCTTCCAGGGAGCACTGCAGATGGTGCTGTGCTCAGTGTGACTGGTTAGGCAGTCAGGGCACTACACAAGGACATTAAATACCCCATACAATTTGTTGGAAGCAACATTTTGCTCCACTGCTAGATTTGTTTAGCTTTCTGTCTTATGTGTGCACGATGTTTTCTTCTTTTGTTTCAAGGAAAATGGAAAAGCACCACTGGGCAAGTGCATGGTACTCTAATAATAGTCTAATTTAAATTTTATGTGAAATCTTCAGCTGATTCCAATAATACTATTGGCTCCCATCCTAAATTTCTTGAAAAAATTAAATGCAGAGAGAACAATTCAAGCAGCCTCTCTTCCAGTGCAGAGCTTCAAGTATCCTGAAGGTCCTGAGAGCAGCAGGAATAACTCAGTGAGTAAGGCTGGAAGCACACTGGCAGACCTGATGTGTCTGGGGAAGAGCTCCATAGCTCCAGCAGTTCCAAAACATAAAAACTCACATTTTGCTCTGTGTAGTGTTTTGGGGTAGAGAGATGGACCTAAATCCCTGCTGTGCCTCATGATCTGGTTAACCTGCTTTGTTGCAGCCCTGTGTCGAACCCTGAAGGTACAGAAATAGTTTAGGGAAGTTGTAATCTGTGTCTGCTGCTTGTTTGCAAATGCACAAAGGGAGGACAGGGATGCAACAAGGCAGACCAGAGCAGGAAGGGCAGGGGTTCTTTACAGCCCTGAAACTATTTTGTTAAAAGAGAAAGATGACTCAGAGCCAAGTCCTCAGCTGCAGAAAGACTGTGAGATCCATTACAGGCAAGTGGAATGACCATTGATGCCAACAAGAGTGCCTGGCCCTATCTAGATGTGTCCAGCTCTGCTGGTGTCTCCAGCCTCAAGCACAACTTTGATGAATGCCATGGGCCCCAAAATAATTTGCTTTGGTTCCATATCACTTGGAATCAGTGATATCTCATACTTATTTGATTCTACAGAAAAGAGGTAAAAGCAGTGAATCAGAATATATGGCTGAATAAAATAAGGATAAAATTTGCCTGACTTTGGGCCTTAGGTAAATATTTTAAGACCCAAGGGCCCAAATAACAAACAGAGTTCATTAGAGTTGCAGATATAGGTTTGCACAAGGATTTAGAATCTTTGGAGTTAAAGCAGAAGACATCCATGACAAAAAAAAAAAATCAACACTTATTTAGTGGATATTTTCAAAATATAGGGAATGTTTCCTCAGCTTGTATTGATTTTACCTCTTTCCCATTGCAGATTGCAGACACAGGTCTACATGCCTTTGCTGTATCAGATGTGCTCAATGTTCAGGGGTGCTGGGTTTTTGTGGTTGCTGCCCCAGTCACTGTATTGTCAGTGAATTTGTAGATTTATTTGGCATGTTTTGCAGTCTGAGGAGCTTATACATACATGTGGGGTTTAAGGGCTTTGTTTAAAACCTTCAATGTAATTTCAACAAAGGTCTTGTACACTAAAAAGTATAAACAGCATACTTTTTGAGCTCCAGGTGTTTCCAGAGGGAGGTAGTAAGAACTTAAAGTGAGATTGCACTCACCCACAAAACCCAGTATTGAACCTGGGCATGGTTTCTATGTGATGGTAAGTATATTTTAATTCTGTTTTAAAATCCATCCTTCATAGAGGCATCTTATTCTGAACACATGCCTGGCCTTATAATTGAAAAGTAGTGCTGGAGTGATGCATAATAGACACACAAATGTTGGAGTGAGTGTTCAGTAACAGGATTACAGAAATAGAGATAGAGCTGATGTAGATATTATAAGAAAAGAACCCCAGCAGTTATAGATCTCATCACAGAGCATGTTAGAAGACCTGAACCCCCTTCATTTGGAATATTCATGCTGTCAATGGAAATTAATAAAATTAAACCATTTAATGTAAAATTACTAAATTCATCTATTAAACTATATAAACCATAATATTGTAGTGGGTCTGCCTTATGAAATTTTTGGAGATTCCTGCATAGGAGCTAGCTATTTGAAATCTTTGAACTTACAGAAGTGTTTGTCATTGTTTTCCTGCTTACTGTAGGCCCTTGCTCTATGTTCATGACTAAACTAAAGGGCAGAAATCTCAAAGTGTCATGCCCCAAACCAGTATTTTCCCTTCTCAGCTGTGGGAAGTAGGTCTATGGAGGAGTTAGGTCACTTGGCCAAGACCTCAGAGGTCTCAATAGCATTGCTGGGAATAGAAATGAGATCTTCTGGTTCTACTCATTTTTATAGGTTTCTGTGTGGCTGTTGTAGAAGAGATGGAGCGATGTCTTCACTGTTTTTATAGCAGTGGAATGTGCTGAGGGAACAGCCCAGGCAACTTTATCCCACAGCAGCTCTTAGTTTTGGTGCACCTGTGTTAAGCCCATACAAAACTGAAAATAATAAAACCTAAATTTCGAGTGCTTGATCTGAGGCACGTCAGTACTTTGTTATCTTTATGAACCTCAAGGTGTCCCAACTTGTGCACCCAAAGGGATAACTGAAAAGAGTTGGGGGAGTGGTGCAGAATGAAGTCCTATAACCTGCAGCTATAGCATTTACAAGCCAAATTTCATGACTGCTTTTTCACATTCAATGAATTGTAGCATTGGTGAATAGGATAACAAAAGCTAATTTCAAGATGCTGAGCCAGGAAAACTCTAGTGAGGCATGGAGTTGAAAGCAATGGTATATATCAGAGTTAAAGATTAAGGTTTACTAAAACCAGTTTTTTATGCTAGTTAGAATTAAGTAGTGGATCTGCTACATTTACTCATGTATGACAAGCTGTAGCTGAGTTAAAGACCCTTGAACATGGACAAAAGAATTGATATTTTTGTTTAAAGAAAAATACTCCAAACCTGAACTCTTTGCGAGTCCAACTCCTGTTTTGAAAAGGGGTTGAAGATGTTGCCCTCCAACCTTGTCCCCTGCACGTTAGGACAGGAGAGGAAAACAGGAAGTTTTATTCATCTTAGTTTCTCAGTCTTCCAAGTTATAGTCTGCAGCTGTTTCTATCAACTTTGTTTTCTGAAAAAAACAAACAAACAAACAAAAACCAAAGAAAAAACCCCAAACCCACCAAAAAGAAGCCTTTCTCTCTCTCTCTGTCTATAGATCTTTAGCTACATTTAAGTGACTCTGTTGAAACCTGCACTGCATTTCTCAGTAATTCCAGAGTAGTTTACTTTCTTTTCCAAAACAAACACCTCTTACCCAGCTTCTCCTCAGCCTGAAAAAAAAGAGATAAAAGCAAATTAAAAGCAGCCGGCTAGGGGTGAAGGGAGAGGAATGGTGTCTACAGCAAGAAACATGGCCATGCAAAGTCAGATGTGTCTGTCACAAGTGACAAGGGAAAGCCTTCCTGCGGGCAAACAGCAAGGGTGCCTTCCACTTTGCCAAAAACCAACAATGTTTTACAGATAAAGGCTGACCACAGCACCCAGCAGGTAAGGACTGATGGGCTGGCGTTTTAAACGGCACTCATCACATAATCTGCATCCCGCTTGCGGGGCAAGTTCTCCCAAGTATCTCCGTTCCCAGAAGTGCATTGACCTGCACGGACTGTAACACGTAGAAACTGGCTGCTCTCAATCTTTGACCCCTTTTAAGGGAGCAGGGGCAGACACCCCTGAAAATGCTGGGGATCAATTAGCCATCCTTGATGAGGTGATTGCAAAAAGCCACGGCTGTTCCTTTCTCTCTTTCTTTGCAGCCCAGGGAAGTGAAACTATTGAGTGTTTTTCAGAAGGTATCTGGAATTAACTGGAGGGGAATACTCTGCAGAGGTGCCTTTTAGTTTTGCAAGTCCAGCACGGATATTGAGGCCATGTGGCAGGAGGTAAAGGAGCAAATCATATTTATAGTTTGGTAGTCCAGTATTACGGTCAAATTATGAATAGCCTTTGACAAAAATTTTAATACAGTGTTTAATGCTTTGTCTTGTGTTGTTTTGTTATTTTCTGTTTGTTTTTTGACACTTCGTATTAGCGTGACTATCATCCGTACAGGGTGTTTACACAGTTGGAGATGTAATGCCAGATTTTATACAACCAACTTTTATCCGTTTTGGAGATAGACCTATTCTTCTCACCTGAAACATTTCCTGGTTTTCAGTCACTTAAAATTTTGTGAAACATTTACCACTTCAATGGTAAGCATCTGCTTTAGTCTGATTTCTCCTGGAAAATTTCTGTAAATTTTCAGATGTTGCTAAGAATGAGAGAATGGGGAAAAGAGTCTTTTGTTGACTAAAGATTTTCTAAAGGAAAATTGATGGGTTTCAAATCAAAGTCCAGAACAGGAGCCTGATGGGAGAAACTGTGTATGACTGAATGAAGGTCTGCAGGTCTGAAAAGGGTACTATATGTCTCTGAGAAGAAATGGGGCTGGCCAAAGGGAAAGAGAAGGACTTAACAGGGCTGAAAGAATAAGAAGAGGCTGGTGGAGAAATGAGTCCGGCACCAATGTGTATGTTCCAGCCCCCTGGTAGTGATATCTGACACCTATCACCGTTTCCTGCCATGCCATTGGCCAAACTGCAGAGGTCAGTGCAGTGCCTTTTAAAGGCTCCATCTACCTCCTGTGAGTGGCAGGACAATGTCAAATTTGGGGATTTGTTCCCATTTTTAAGAAACAAGCAAAATACATGGCAACTGATTAAAGTATTATCAAGGATGAAGACTTTGGTACTTCTTATGTTTATGCAAGTTGTCTTTCATGACAATGTTGATCCTATAATCAGGACAGAGAGTTCCAGGAACTGAACATGGTTAAAGACACCATGAGACCCGTTCCCATTTTATTGGTCCCAGAAATGGGGAAGAGTGTAGAGAATGAGACAGAATTTAGCAAGAGAACATATGGCAAGGGGGTGATGTTCTAGCCTGGAGAATTGGATACTCTCCCATTTTCTGTCAAACAGCTCCCATGTGGTGATAGCTGAGTCACTTAAGCCAATCTTTTCAGAAGCTGTCAATAACTTTACATTACTTTTATTCTTAGTGCAGGACTTGTAGGCGTGCTGAACTTTCCCAGCTGCAGCTGGTCAGGGAAGTCATGCTCTAAACACAAAAAAAATCTGGTTTTGGGAATTCAAAATTTTGTCCAACATGGTGATGTTTGGCCTTACTCTTCCTGGGACTCACCAGTTTTCGATAGGAAGGAATAGGGCCAAGCCCTCTCACTTTGAAGTGATGCTGTGCAGGAAGTTCACTGTGAAGCTCTGGTATGGCAATGAGGGATGCTGTCCTCAGAGCAGGTTGTGAACATTGTGCAGGAAACAGGGCAAACATGAGTTATGCTGAGCTGCAAGAGGAAAACAGCCTGCTCGTCTCACTAGCATGCCATCTTTTCTGCACAGTGTAGGTACACCAAAGACATGTCTGTATATAGGATTTGCTGAGTCCTGCACATGGGTCATAACACTCCCTGCTGCACTACAATCTTGGGGGAGTGTCTGGAAAGCTGCTCAGCAGAAAAGCACCTGAGGGTGCTGGTCAGCAGCAGCTGAACATGAGCCATGAGTGCCCAGGTGGCCAAGAAGGCCAATGGCAGCCTGGCATGTATCAGCATCGTGTGGCCAGCAGGACCAGGGCAGTGATTGTCCCCCTGTACTTGGCACTGGTGAGGCCATGCCTTGAGTGCTGTGTTCATTTCTGGGCCTCTCACAGCTGGAAAGACATTGAGGTGCTGCAGTGAGTCCAGAGAAGGGCAATGAAGATGGGAGGGGTTGTTTAGCCTGGAGAAAAGAAGGCTTTACCAGTGAAGACTTTACCACTTTCTACAGCTGCCTGAAAGGAGTTCCAGCCAGGTGGGAATTGGTCTCTTCCCCTGGTTAAAAAGTGACAGGATGAAAGAAAATCTTGTGTCAGATTTGTGTTGGATATTAGGAAAAATTTCTCCACCAAAAGGGTTGTCAAGCTTCAGAACAGGCTGTCCAGGGAAGTGGTGGAGTCATCACCCCTGGAGGTATTTAAATGATGTGTAGATGTGGCACTTGAGGACATGGTTTAATGGTAAACACAATGGTGGTGCTGAGTTGATGGTTGGAATTAATGGTCTTAAGTCTTTTCCAATCTTAACAATTCAGTTATTCTATGATTGTATGTTTTGCCATCTACAAATTACCAAATTCTCATCTCACTAACTGTATTTCATGAACATTTAGTAGATTAGAAGGAATATAGATATTAAAAGGAATATAAATGAGGAGATGGACAGTTTCCCCAGTTTAGTCAATTTCATGAATGGGAAGGCAACACCTTTCTCGCTTGCATTTTGAAAAATTGGACTGTCAGTATCAGGGCAAGTTATCTCAGTCATTTGTCAGGTCTGACATTTTCTCAGGACCCATTCTGATGAAAAACAAGGCAAGTAGAAGATGAGAAAGAAGCCATTGAAAAACATATCCACCAGCACTCTGCCCTGCCCTATTGACTCCTGTCCCATTACATGACCACTTCATGAGCTTTTCTGAAGCCCTCCTGAACTGCAGCTCTTTCAGTGTAACAGCAGTGGGCATGTTAGAAACATAGCTGACTGACTGCAGAGAGGGTGTGCTGTTTTAGAGGTAAATAGAGCAATAATATTGCTTTCCAAGGCGACTGTGTGTAAACTTATGTGAGCTGGGTAAAAATTTAAATAAAAGCCCTGGGTCATAGGAGGTTCCAGCCAGGAGAAATTTATGTTTTCTGAAATGAGGCTTCTCTGATGCAATCCCATTTAATTGCAAAGAAAGTACAAAGCCCTCTTTTTCTTCCCACAGCAAGAATTGAAGAAAAGGCATGACCTGTGTTTACAGCTCAAGTCTATTTTCCATTAAACTCTCAAAAAGCTCTTTTTTCCTTTTTGTTTTAGCTTTTCTCAGAGGCATATTCCAGGCCCTTGTTATGTCTGTGTTGTTGGCTTTTTCCTTGCCACCATCTGTCTCTTCCTTTGATCTTTTTGTCTCTCTCTCATAGACACCCAACTGATCACAAAACAATGTCCAGTAAAAACCTTTCACCCATGTGTCTTGCAGGTGCTCTTTTTTCAGACAAGGACATGTGCTGGTGGTTGGAAGGAAAGCTATGGTACTTCCAGCTATCTGCTCCCATAATGCACTTAACTGTTTCTTACAACTGACCATTATATAGGTTACATGCACCCTGACTTTGAGAGATTTTACCCCAGGGGTTTATGAAACTGTTGACGAGAAATCAGACTGTTTCTCAGCAGCATTGAGAAACACTGAAAGCACAGCACTTAGGCCTGTACCAGAGAGAACAAAGGTTCTTTCATCTTCCTCTGGTTACAGTCTCTGTGCTTCATCTAGTTATAAACTTGATGCTTTTTCTCAAAGCTGTTCTGACTTAGAAGTTTGAAGAAATACGCTTCGTGCATTTAAGCATTACCATACTTCATTTTCATTAATTGCAAACTTAAATGTCACTTGTCTTTATTTGCCTAACTGTGAGTTGTCTGAGAAAATAATATCTGTAATATGATGTTTCTCATCAGCACTACTTTTCCTAGGTGACTACTGAAGTTTATCCAGTGAATTATGGAATCACAGAATTACAGGTCAGAGTTTCTTTTGGAGTTCTCTGTTTCAACCTCATGCTCACAGCAGGTATGTTGCTGAAGTGAAAGCAGGTCAGCCACTTGTTTATCTGCTGAGGTTTAAAGACTGTCAAGTGTAGAGAATCCTTAGCTTCCCTGGGCAGCCTTTTCCAGCTGCTCTGTTCTCCTCCTGGCAAAGCTTCTCCTAAGCTCCTGCCCAGTGCAGCAGACCCCATGTCCTCAGGTGCCCTTGTACAGTAGGTTTGAAGCTCTGCAAGTGGGACTGAGGAATGGCAAGGATGATGGTTCATAGAGCATGGAGGTGCTGCTGAGGTTAAGGAGGTGTGTGCCCTTCATCAAAACCACTTCCATACAAAAAAGGCAGGTCATTGTCAGAGGAGAGTCTCTTAAGGGAAGCAGAAGGCTCAATATGCAGATCTGGCCCACTTAACAGGGGGTCTGTTGCCCTCCTGGGGCCCATGTTGAGGATATGAACAGAAAGCTTCCTACCCTGGTATGGCCCTCAGAAATTATTGATTTCTCTGCTAGGCAGTGATGAAGTGGCAACAAGAAATCTGAGGGCAAAGGAGACTTGAGTGAGAGCCTTGGGATGTCAATAAGTAATGTGATTATAGTGGACAGGCAACGTTTGCAAAGTTTCTAGCTGGGCTAAGCAAGGAGTAACCTGCACATGGCACTGTTTTGTTGACCTTTACAATACAGATAGGAAATGGTCAGCTCATTCTAGCGCTGGTCATGAGTGAGGACAAGTACAGAATGAAGATAAGTCTTGTATAAAGCTCACTACAGTATTTTGTTGAAACATTCTAGAGTTTTAAAATTTTCTAAAGAAAAAAAATCAAAACATAAGGTTAGATCATGTCAAAGACAAGACAGATAAAACTGATTCTGTTGCAACACCAGGACAAATTGCTAACCTGAAAAGAAAGCCTGTATTTTCTGTTCAAAGAGCATACAGCAATAACCAAAATTAAGATTTCTTCACCTCCTCAAAATAGAAAAAACAGACTGTTAATAATTAATTTTTTTTGGACTAGCCTAGCATCCAATACTTTCATCCCAGAAGTTTTAGAAGATTCTTTCTTTCCATTTAAGTTTCCACAGGCTTAGTTTCTTACTTGAGATCAAAGCACTCCTGGCATTCATTTGCTTATATAAGAATCTCATCTTTGATTGAAAAGAGCAAAACAAAACATAGATGTGATGAAGATTTCAAGAAATCTCCTTCAAATAAGGGCTTTAATCCCACCAAGAGCCAATTCTTCATGTACAAATAGAGTGAGAGTTCTCCAGCGCCCTCCTGCAAGCTTAGGACTTGAGGTGCTGCTGGGTTTTGGGCTTTTAGGCCAATCTCAGGGTGCTTTAGGCCACAACTGCTTTTATGATTTTTCTGGTTTAGAAAATTTGACTTCTTCTGAAGTCTACGATTTTCAAAATGAACATTGTCAAATTGGAAGTTTCTTGGAAGAAATATGCAAGAATGATTCAGTCTGTAAAGTTTTCCTTATACTGAGGCATTGAAGACAAAGTTAACAGATTTCTATCTTGGTCTCAAAACACTTATGTAAGGAAATTATTTTTTTTTCTGCTAATAGATGGCAAGTTATACAACAGCAGAAGGAGATTGCAGCTCTAGAATCCAATCCCAGAGAAGATTATGCTGGGAAAATGGTGCATGCTTTTAATAGCAATATTCATATGCTGAATCCCTATTATTGGTGTCTGAGACATCAAGAATTAATGTCTTTTCAACCATTGCACATTAGCAGCTGTGGGTAGGGCCAGGTGTAGGAATGACTGGTAGAGACTTTGGCCAGAAAATGAAACTAATAAGGGAGTTGCTGACAGCTTTTGCAGACTGACTTTCCTGCTGCTGCCCTGTCTTGTCCTTCCTCTTACTTCCTTGCCACCTATTTTCTCTCCTTCCAGCTCCAGTTACTGCCTCTTGTATTGCTTCCTTGGCAACACCATCCTTCACTTCTGTTCTGGCTTTGCCTCCTCATCTCCCACACTCTCACTATCCCCAGGACTGCCTTTGAGTAACCCCACTGGTTTCTAGTAGTTTGTGTGCTACCCTGTAATGCTCCTCGAGCTGCAGGGTGAGGTGTCCCACCAGGCAGGCACACACATTGCTGGCAGGAACAGGCAGCTCAGAGTGTCTCAAACAAGCTCTTTCCTGCCCATCTGAAGGCACAGAACAGTCCTCATGGCAGGATTTAAACTACATCATCACTTCCTACTTCATCACTTAGCTTCCCTGGGCAGCCTTTTCCAGCTGCTCTGTTCTCCTCCTGGCAAAGCTTCTCCTAAGCTCCTGCCCAGTGCAGCAGACCCCATGTCCTCAGGTGCCCTTGTACAGTAGGTTTGAAGCTCTGCAAGTGGGACTGAGGAATGGCAAGGATGATGGTTCATAGAGCATGGAGGTGCTGCTGAGGTTAAGGAGGTGTATGCAGCTCTTTTCTACCATCAGTTTCAGACTGCGTCCGAACAGCGTGCAGAAAGAACCTCTGATTTGGTTCTGAGTTAGATATGAGCACTTTATGGGCATGTGTGGGTTCGATGGATAGATAGCAACAGTATTTGTGGCTGAAGATCAGTGGAGGCCGTTTAAGGTTTTGGCTGTATTTTCCAGCTGTCCACGGCCCTTTAGAAAATGACACAAAATTACACTTCAGAAATCTGTTTGTGGAAGATAGGAGGGGCACAGAAACATAATTTGTTCTGCCATATCTAGTGCAAAGTAAGGCTTTCTACCACTTTTATTTTAAGCAGTGAAACACTGAAAACAAATGGATACAGGAGAAGAAACGATACCCTCTGTGGGGTTTTAGCTTTGATAAACCACATTACAGGATCCAGGTCTTTCACCACATAGTGAGACCTGATACACCTTTTAACGTTTCACTGGTTTTTTAAGACAAAAAAAATATCAAGAATGAATGCCTTGACAATACAGATATGTGATTGAAAATGTGTGTTATTAGCATGGGAGTGCTTTTGGCAAGCCTGTTTTTAGTATGCCTGTTCTGATGTTTTACTGGCTCTCTGCTGTTGTAAACAAATTTGAAAGCGGAGGAAGATTTAGAAGCTAACTAATGAGTGTGAATGCTACAGAAAGAAAAAGAAGATGAATGGCTATTGACCCTGTTCTCCCTTATTAGACAGCAACTGATTTTTTAGTTGATAAAATTGCTTCATCCTATCTAATCCTCGTGGTGGAATTAAGCAGTCAACTCTTGGGGGACCATGTTTCCAAATAACACTCACAGGGCAAGTGTTTTCCAGCCATCCTTGAGCCTTGTCTGGCTTTCTCTGTATTGGATTCCTCTGCTGTGGTTTTAGGATTAGCCTTCCTCTCAAACTACTCTTCTGGGTGACATTGAAGGATGTTGGCATTTTTGTAGGCTCTGTGCAATTTTGAGATAAAGTGGAAGGCCGTGTCTTGGAGCCAAAACTGTATGAAGTGGATTTTCACCTCCAGAACAGCATTGCAACTGATTTCCACTATATAATGTAGTGCAATCACAACATTATGCTTTGTCTGGAGTTGATTCTCCAGCTGTTGAAACAGTATCTTTTTCATTAAATTAAACCAAACTGTAGCCAGCATCAACATCAAGCTCCAAAAATGTAATGCTTAAGTCTTTTAGGCCAGGTGCTGATCTCTGAAACACTGGTGTGAGCCTAGAAGAATTACAGTTTTACACTGATGTATGTGAGATCAACAAGCTTATTTTGGGCCAGTGATCTGCTTTCACAGGTGTGCCTTATTTTAAGATGCCATCAAAGTAACTCCTCCCCATCATTCCAGAGCTGCTGAAGATTAAAGATAAGCTTTACTGGTAAACAGAGAAACAAAGAAAAAGATGTGGAACAAAGGTTTGCTTTCTGTCTCAATTAAATGCTAGTTAAGGAAAAAAAAGCAGTTTTGGAATGCTTCCTTTTTATTAATCATAGCAAAATCAAAATAAGCTGGCAGAGTACAACAAAAAATGCTATTTCTTAAACAGAAAAACATTCACACAAGTTTAATGATAAAAACTTAACTGTGTTATGTTCACTTTTTTTTTTTGCCATTGTGTGTAAACCTTCAGGTTTTATCAAAGACAACTGATGTAAGATCTGTTCCATTGTACTCCCTGTTAGCTTGGCTTGGCTTTGCTATGAGAAGTCCTTGGAAGAGCTGGTGGGAAACCGTTGTTCTGGTGTTTTGTGTCTTCTTTTTTTGTCACAGACACTCAGCAAATGAGGGGAGAGAAATGGAATTAAATTGAAAAAAGTGTATACGAGCATGGGAGGAGTGGAGGGCTCTGTTTTACACTGCTATGCCTCAAAAATAGCTGAAGGGAGTTTTCCAATGATTTCCACATACAATTCATCCCTGAACTGGGACCAAACTTATAAAGGATCACACCCCAAAGGAGAATTTTGGAGGGGGCAGGTGGGGCATATAAATAAAAAGGAGAGTGATAATGGAAATCTGCCCGTAAACAGAACTTTTGCATCCTATGTTGAAGGACATACTGCCTTAAGAGGAATTTTTTCAGTATGCAATAGCATTTGAAGTGAAGCAGCCAGGCAGTACTGTGCCTGCCTCATGTCCTTTGTGTTTGCACTGAGCCCAAAGCTCCCAGAGGCATGGGCTTGGCACATTTGCAGCTGCATCAACCCAGTTGTGATTCCCAGGCATGTGCAGGCTGCTGGGAGCATCCTGGGGAGGCACGTCTGAAGCATGATACAGCACCATGAGGAAATGTGTTTTACAGCCTTGGCTTGCATTCTCCTCTCAAGCTGGAGATTCCTGGCCAGGAGTTTGACCCACTCCTTGCTATCCAGGATCATGCTCAGGCAGTGCATGTAGCAACATTGGTGCTCCCAGTGATCATTACCTTTTGTAAGAGGCATTTCAAGCTTTATTGCCAGTTTACCAAAGCTTGAAGAAAAGAGCATAAGTCCCAAGAACAAATTTTCTTAGCTGAGCACTGGGCTAAGAAAAGTGTATTCATATATCCACAGTCTGAAAATAAATTGATCCACTTCAGTTGGGGAGGCTTGGGAAAAAATAAAAATATCTTTCTTTGTTCCTTATAGAAAAAAAATTTCCCATTTTTCCTACTAGATTTTCATCAGTACAGTGGCATAACATGATTATGTATTTCTGCATCAGCTTTTCCATTTTCTGTCATTTCAATAAAAACAAGCAAACAATGGAATCACTGAAGCTGTTAGTATTTGTAATTTAGTAACCCTTCTAGAGAAGTCCCAGCATGTTCCAAGACAACTTCATGTTTTGCTTTGATGATTTCTTTTCCTTCTTAAATGGTGTAAATTTTACCTTTTCATAATATGAGAAAAAGAGGAACTCATGTCCTTCCTCATTTCTTTCCACCCCCAAATCTTAACTTTTAATTTAGCAACATGATATGAAATACATTAGTCTTGAATCCCAAAGCACAGTCTCATGGCTTTTAGCATGAATTATCCATTGCAGGTTTATATGTATAAATAGCAATACTAAAACCAAATTGCTTTCTGAGCCAAAACCCTTTAAGCAACAGAGTGAATACAGTGGTTATAAAACAGTCCAGAATAATATGATATTAGAAATTCAAGCTGAAATGCCCTTCCATGTGCGTTAAAAATTTTACTTGTTAAAATAAATTACTCCCTATGTCATCTTTAGTCTATTTTATTACCTCCCTAGTAATGCTGTAAATAGATACCTTGGCTAACCTCGTTCTTGTTTCATAGAGATGCACATGCCAAGGAGACCTGGCTGACAGTAAATTCTGCACAGCAACTTACCCTCATGGATGGGAAGAGCTGGTGAGCTCAGTGATTAACATGCAAATAGCAGTGGCTCTGCCTGGGCCCAGTGCTCTGTTTGCAACACTCTTTTGCTGTGTATTTTCATACAGAGTCCCTCTTGCCTGGGGTAAACAAACACAGCAGCACTCTCCAGAAGCAGTAGGAAAGCTAGACTGAAGAATGAGGCTGCACCTAAAACAAACTCTAATGGAAAGTAACATGTCAAGGTAGTGTTTTAAATTCAAACATTTATTATGTATTTGTATTGTAGCATAGTTTAAAGGACAGGGCTACTTTGCTAACCATTATTCAGGCTTTTAAAAATACCTAAGCTCCAAAGGCAGGCCTGTCTGTATCTTCATTTCCATTTACTGGTTTTATTCTGCTCATTCAACTTCAGAATATCAAAGTTTTAGAGGAAATCTCATCCACCTTCTTTCCTTTCAGACCTGAAAGGAAAGAGCTCCAATTCAAATCTTCTCCTGTATATTTATTGCTTAGTAAATGAGATACAGGAAAGGATTATAACTCAGGCTGCAAAATTCTACCTTCAAAAGTGAGGAAATGCCAAATTAAATATGTAATAGCAATTCAATTCTCTTAGGTATTATAAACATTACGATACAAGGTGTAATTTTTCCTTTCCCCTGACAACCTTGCCTCATTCACTGCTGGGAAATGAATCAATAAGCCATGGCTCAATATTGCCTTTGGTTAAGGTGGCTGAGTGTACGTCACATGCCTCCTTCATTGTATGCTCGTCAATGTCCTGGGTGAAAACTGGATGTTTTTCTCAGTTTTCTGAGGTGCTTCTCAAACATTTCAAAGTTGGTTTTGTTTTGTTTCCAGAAAATCCCTTTTTACATTACAGGCAAAAAATGATACATGGGCTGGAACACTGCTCTTGCCAGATATGTAAATAGTGGTTACTTTCATCAGAGAAATAGAGATATTGTGGAAACTGAAGTAGCTTTCCAAGATCTGAAGGCAAGAATGCCCTTAGAGCACATGCTTCTTTCTCTTCCATGAAGCTTCTTCACCAGTCTTCTTGAACTTCAGTTTTAATCCACCTTCCTCTCTTTGTTTCCCCCATCTTCCTTCATCAGGCATTTTGTGATGGTACAAGTACCTTCAATTCTTAACTTTTCTTCTCTGAGCTCACGGTCCAGGTGACAAATCATGCTCCTCACCATCCAGTCTCTCTCTCTGCCATTGTCATGGCTGTAACTGACATCTGCAGGAAAAAAATGTGAGTGGATTTTCAACAGGAAGCCTCCAGTGCCTTGAGGGGTGCACTCAGTTTTCTGTAGTGCCTTTAAAACCAAGGTCTGGGGCTGAAAGAGTAGTTTATTGGCATCCAACTAACACTCCAGAACAGGAGTGGCCTTCTTACAGGTATTTGTTCCTCCTTGTAAAAGGCCCACCTTTTCTGAGGAATGCCTGAGAACAAACTGTCAAAGAACAAGCTGTCAACACTCTTCAATGTTGTAAAATAAATATTTCCTTGCCCTAAACCACTTTACAGAATTATATCAGGGCCTGGTCCAAGTTTTGAGGGAAAAAAAAAAAAGAGACAGTTTTCTAGATTCTTGCCTAAGAGATAGAGACTTATCATCTGTGTTTGAGAGTGTGTTAGTGTGTGGTGATCTGCAGGTGCTGCTGTAAGATACTTGTTTGCCATTTTCACAATGAGAAATGCCAATGAGGTAGGATATGTAACAGAGGAACAGCAGTGAGAAGTCTGCTAGAGATTCTGTCCACCTGGGCATGCTGTAGCTCTAGTTGCAGTCCACCACTAACATGTTTTTTTTAATCTAGAAAACCTTGACACAATCAAGTTACAGATGAAAGTAATGTTGCATTTAGAGGTCCGATTGCACCAAGATTTTCAGTGCTACCTGTATCTTCTGCAGGACAGGCTGGCTTGAGAGTGCTTTGCAATCCACGTAACAGAGCAGGTATCAAAATGAGCATTTAAAGAAACACAAATCTTGTGGAGTCACCCAGATCTTCATGTAAGTCCTTGTTAAAGAGGTGTGAAGAACAAGCGGCACCTGAAGCAAATGTGGGGGAGTGAACCAGCAGTGTGCTGTGGTTGTGGCTGCCCTGAGCTGGTCTCTTCTGCATCTCAGTGTCTGCTGGGTGCCTCTTGGTGATGGGACTCTAAGCAACATCATGGGCTGGCCAGAGGAGCAAGAGAGCTCACATTGGGTCCACAGGTGTTCAAACAGATAGTCTCTCAGTACATTCACAAGTCTGGAAAAGTGTTTGAGAAATATCACTGAAGTGTCCACTCTGCCCTGGCTAGAGGTTTGTTACTGCAGAAAGAGTGCATTTTTAGAAAGAGGTGGCTGACCCAAGAGACCCAGCACACTGAATTAATGTAATAGTCAGATTGTATTTGATTACTATTGCTAAAGATGAGAGTATTGTGAACTGAACTTCTTGGATTCACTTATAGGCTATGCTAAAAACATTTGAAACCATTGCAACTGTGATGTAGGTTTTTATGTGAAAACCCAAGACCCTACAGCTGGCTGCAGTGTGCTCTCCCTTTCCAGACCACTGCACAGCACCAACATCACCCTGTTGTCCCACACCAACAAAGCATGAGTAGATTCCCACACAGGAGAGACTTCAGAGCGTTTCAGAGCGATCCGGTCGACAAACTCTGTGATCAGTTTGCCCTGCCTGCGTGGCTGCCCTCCAGCTGCGGGGCTTTCTTTCCCCGGCAGATTCTGGCGCTCCGCAGTGACCAGCCTTGCTGCGGCTCCGCAGCCCTCTCCGAGCCACCTCGGCGTGTGACAGCAGAGGGCAGCAAGAGGCAGAGAAGTGCGTTTCTTAAATTGGGTCAAATTCCGTTCTCTGACATTTTATCTTCGAGTGCAGTGCGTGCGCCGGCTGCCTGCGGTTCCTCGGCCGGGTCCCCCCGCGGCTGGCGGCCGCAGCGGGCTGGGCTCGGCTCCGGGGCCGGCCCGGGCAGGGATGCGCTCCGCGGGGCCAGCGCAAGCAGGGACGTGGTCTTGCACGCGTGCACCTCACCAAGTGCGTTAGAAAGGGAATCGTGCTGATTTTGGAGACTTTGCCCGGTTACAAGAGCGCCATATGGCATTTTATCATGCTCATGTTGAAAAGCTATAAAAATCTGAAATTAGCTATGCTTAGCTTTCACCACACAGCAAAATGTAGCACTTACTTTAACTATGAATAAATAATTTCTTATATAATGATGAGAGCTGCTGGGCTGCATTCCTTTCCCCCTGCACTCTGCAAATCTCTAAAGAGTGGTGTATATTTGGAAAATGTTTTATACTGAAGGGCAAAGCAAAAGGGTCGTTGCTACTATCTGATTTTTAATAAATGCTATTTCTTTCCACAGCAGGCTCATAGAAATACACCTTTTTTGCTTTCTTAGATAGCGTTTAGGTAAAAAAACTCTGCGGTACTGAAACTTTCCCATCTCTCTTCTGCAAGTATGTACCCAAACCAGCTGGTTTTGATACAGAGGGAAACCCAGCCGCAGGTGTGTTCTCAGGTAGGAAGACAGCAGGAAGAAACGTGGGAGCCAAGGTTCCCTAGAGGTGAGAGTAGGAACTCCTCACAAATGTAGGAACTGAAACTGCTGCCACAGTTGGTCTTCATGCCTATCTGTAAATCCCACATTGCTAGCACGTAAACATAGTGCATATGACTTTAGGCAGGTACAAATGAGCTCTGTGATCTGGAATGAGCAAGTGCAGTGGGTTGGTTCCTGTGCTTGCTTGCCCCTAGCAAGGCTATCCAGCTTCACAGAATCCCAGAACAAGGCAGAGTTGGAAGGGACCCTCAAAGACCACTGAGCCTAACTCCTGGCCCTGCACAGCACCATCACCAGCTTGTATGTTGCCTTCAGCAATTAGTTAAATCTTATTAAATGAGAAGTGAGTGGTCTTAAGCTCTTCACATCATTAAGTTTCTCTAAACAGATGATTTATTTCCATGATGAGCAAACATTTGCAAAATTCAGCACAATCTACATGTTAGATAAACTTCTTACATCAACAGAATAATGGTGGATGTTTCCTCCTACACAGTGAAAAGAGCAGTTGAGCTCACAGCCTTCAAAAACCTCTGTTTCTCCAACGTAGGGACAGAGAAGCTAAAAAAAACATGGCAAGAGGTTTGGATGGATTTCAGAACTGTGCATGTGGGGTAATAGGAGGCAGAATACAAAGAACAATCTGAAGACACCTTCTGTTTTAATAAATATACGTTTCACAACAGGATAGCATTTAGATGTGGTTGTGGTTTTAATTTCTTTTCAATATTGTAAACTGAGACAGAGCACTGTCATGTAAGCATGTGTCAGAGTGAAGCTGTCTGATTTAGTTTCACTGAAACTTCAAGAAGTTCATCCTAGTTCAGATTCTCATTTATCTGCTGAATGTTGTTCCCACTGAGCAATCGTAAGTGTGCTCTGGTACCTGTTTCACTTTTTACATCTGCTGCCAATAAGTGTGCACCTCTGCCAAGCACGGGGCCAAACCCTGGCATTTCTTCCTTGCTGTCACTGGCTGGCAAAGTGGTGAGAGCACTCAGCATGGCCAACCACATTTTGATGTTTTACAGCAGATGAGACAGACCTACAGGTTCATGCAGTTAAACTATTCTTATGTTCTTATGTAATGTACTCCTAGCACTTTTTTTTTTTGTTCTGTTCAAACATCTTCCATTTGGACCATTTTCCACATTAATTTCATATTCCAAAGTTAAATTAAATTGTCTGATAAAATTAACTGTATTCAGTGCTGCTATAGTCTGAGAGCAATATAAAAGAGGGCTGGTTTCTTCCTAAAAGAATTCTATTTTTATTTTTCAATTCAAAAGGAGCAAGATTTGAGCCTAAAATTCAGGGTAGTCTCTATGTTGAAGTCAAAGCAATGCCCACCTTTTCATAAACAGGCTGTGGTTGCTTAAATTCCACAGTAATGAACATTGTACAAAAATCACAGATGGACACAACTTCAGGAGGCAAAAATCATGAAACTCTGGTGAACAAACACCACTCTGCTGTGCAGAGCAGCCCACTATTCCTCTCCAGAGGCTCTTCTTCACAAATTTTTACACAATGGTCTAAGAAATGCCCTATATGCTGATTTTTTTAGTTCAATGATGCTGTCAACTGAGAACTTTTCAAGTGGGTTTTAGAAGCACTCCATCATCTAAGAAAAAACCCAATGTAGTGTTTGTTGACCAAAACCCCACATTGTGGAAGCACATTCCACTTTACATTATTCAATTTGGTTGTCATTTTCCAAAGACTTTAAGGATCTAAAATATAGAGTTGAAATTAATGTAGTTTTAAATGAGAAGGGTTCTAACACTTAAAAGTTCTAACATAAAACAGATAATACTGAAATTTCTATTCCCTTATTTTTGACAGTGGAAAGTGAATGCTCCTCATAAATTTGGAGTAAAAGTTTGTGGGTTAAACTACGTATCTGGTGAACAAAACACATGTATAGAGCCTAAAATGAAAATTTCATTCTTTGTCCCTGTTCTGCTGCAGATTAGAAATCTGTCCTTAAATGAATTTTCACAGAATTTAACCCACTCTAATATTTTGTAGAAATCCATGAAAAATACTGCAGAATATATTTTCCCAAAGTGACATTTTTCTCTGTTGATCTATCCCTTGATTGTTTTTATCCCTGTTTCCTGCCTGGAGTACTGCTGCATAGTGAAAGCTCCTACATTCAGTTTGTTGTGAGCTGGAAGAAGTGCTGTGCACCCTTGCCTTTAGGCAGAACACTGTAACATCATCCATACAATTAACTATTTACAGAATGTTTCTATCTCTCTCTGTTCTTGGCACATATTATGGATTACTTGCTGAAATTTGTCTTCTCACCTAGGGCAGGAATCTGCTGCATGGCAAATTTCCAGAACACATCATCCAGGCACGCAGATGGACTTACACTCCTTAGCATGAAAAATCTTTCTCCCCACCTGGAATTTCACAGTGATTGATTTGCTGCAAACCACCTCACTCCAAAGTGAATTCAGGATTGGACTCACCTCCTTCCTGCTTCAGGAACCAGGAGCATTTCAACAGCCAAATTCTTGAGCTAAGCTAAATTTCTCCCAGAAGTCTTGGGCTGAGTCCACTGGACATGATGGCACTGGGGAGGTGTGGCCATGAGTTCTAGTTTTACTCCTTTGCTCACTCACACACTATGTGGGCTTGATCAAATCATTTGGGGCGATGTTTTTAAACTTTCATTCATTTTGACATTTCCCACAACTGACATTTACTCAGTAAACCTTTTCTTCTTTGCTCCTGCTGCTCTGCACAGGGCTGTTTTCAGAAGTGCTCAGTGAATCTTGTAGGTACCGACACACAACTCTGTAAATCAGGTCATAATTCACTGCTAATCCTCCATTCTAGGCAAGGCTGAAAGTCTCTTCCAATTTTCCAGCCTCACCAGCCCAATCAGTGGGGTTTTTTTCCAAAGCTATAATCTGTCTCCTAGCAAGTTAAGTTGATTTCTACAATAAAACTGCCCAAGTATTGTGTTTTTCTGCAATCTGTTACCACCACAAGAAGAGACATTTCCAAACATTTGTTAAGAGATACACATTCTTCTTCTAACTGTTTAGC
This sequence comes from Irena cyanogastra, assembly GCA_013397155.1. NCBI lineage: Eukaryota > Metazoa > Chordata > Aves > Passeriformes > Irenidae > Irena > Irena cyanogastra. The sequence goes on along the minus strand of VWZV01015934.1, from coordinate 175,658 downwards.
TAAGAAAAATGAATTGCCTCTCCAAGATTTATTCTGTTAATGATGCCTAGTTACAGTGCTGTTGGATACATTGGAAATTAACCTCAATAGAACTGGCCTGGAGAATTCGTTTGGAAAAAACCTGAAATCTACTAAAGGTTTTAGAGATGCAGGTGTCATCACAAACTCTTCTTATTTCAAGTACAAAGCATTTTGCACCTGGCTTAATACCTTTATGCTGTATTTCAGCCTAATTTTGTTAAAAAGCAAACAGAAAATGCTCGAAGAAAACTTTACAGAGGAAATTATTTAGTGCATTTATTTATTTTAGCAGGTAAAGGGGATTTGAAGCCTAAGAACACACATGTAAATGGCATAGGAGGGGCAGTTAGTATGACAGTCTGGCACATGGGATAGGCATACAGTGTTTGAAAAGCATTCCCAGAACCTTGGTATTATAAAATTCTTTTTTGACCGAAGTGCCTAACCAATAATACAAGTCCCATAAGATGTTCCTCTTGGCAGGGGGAAGACAATGTGAGCTCTAGACACTTTCTCTGATGCAGAATTTACAAACTGAGCATGGGACAGATAAAATAAGGTAATATTTCTTTGCAGAGGAAAGTTTCTGGTCAAAGAGTGGTAGAAACTCATCTGGTCAGCTGGATCTGGGGGCTGAACTGTGGATCTATCCTTTGCTATGCTACCTTTTTTTTTGTCCCAGCAGACCCCAATATGGGCTTCTTGTACCTTCTTGTACCTTTCCAGCGTTCTCCCTGGTCATTCCTGCGTGCTCACTTTTGTCTACACACTTGTTTATGATTTATTGCTTTTGCGACACAAATGTTTCTAAATCTGGTTTTTATTTTAACAGCCTGAGGACAGTAAGGGTCTAGATAAAATGTTTATCTGCAGGTCCAGGCCCATTTTTCTCACAACATGAGATTAATGCTGTCCCCCTTAGCTGTGGAAATCAGCTTCAGTGGTGATCTGACAGCCAGTCACGATCTTACCAGGGCACAATTTTTTCTTTATGTCTTCCCTCTTTATTTCTTCTGTGGGAATAGGACATGATCAGAGTTTCTGTCTACAGACTGATTCAGTACTGGGTTGTGTAATTTTTCTTCACGTTTCTTTAGTGCTACAGAACAGCCTGAAGCTATTTCACAATCAGCACCATCTAAAAACCTGACTGTAAAAATACATTGACATTCACAAATCAGTCAGAGCCAGCTCTTAATCCTAAAGATTTCTGTCAGCATTTATACCAGAACCAGATAGCACACTACATCTGTTTGTATCTGGTGTCTCTTTACTGCCTTCCTTCTCTGGTATTTCTGACTCTTATCGTGCACACCTGAAACTGTTTAGGAGTAGAGCCGTGAGTTTTCCTTGGGAGACCCATGCCTTCTCTGTGGTTTTTGGGGAATGCTGATACATGCCTGGTTTTGGCAAACTCCTATTGTTTCAGCTGCCTGGTCTTGAAATGGAATTTCATGACGCTGAGAAATTCTTATATTTATTGTTGTTGTTATAGCACTAGTGTCTCCCATCACGAAATCTCTTTCCCTCTTTCCATATCCCATCTCCTCTTACGTGAGCAGATTTGAATCGAGGGGCTCATTGCTGAGGGTTACCAGCCCTGCTTTGTCTGAGGCTGTCATTTTTGGATATCCCCTCTACTGTATTGTTTAATCACTGCAGTGTGCCCTGAATTCCACCGAGGCAAAATGGAAGGCAAGCTTTGCCATCTGTTGTTCCATCAGCATCTCAAGGAAGCCAGAAACTATAAAGAGAAAGCTGCTAGGACAACATACTTTTCATGCATTAAAGCATAGGCAGTTCCCATTGCACGTTGCATTGAAGAGAATTTTTTGATAAATATTTTGAAAAATCTGAAGATTAAGTATTAAATATTGAATTTTTGCTTTCTTCCCTACCTCTAGGGAATACATGTTGCATTCTACTTCATTCTACCAAAAAGTCCACAGAGCTGAGAAGCAGAGTGCTCTTTGGGATGCAAGACTGTGTTTTGGGGAAATAAAACACTGGGGCAACTCACAAAGCATTTAAACAAAGCTCTTTGGCCCCTACATGTCATTCCTGTGCAGCAGTGAGCCGTGGGGAACATACCAGGTAATTCATACCCAAAAGAATTCAAAAGAGAGGCATAAAAATCTATTTTTCTGAAGAGCAGAAGTTCTAATCCTAAAATAAAAGAAGGAAATTACGCAAACAGGATTTGGCCATAAGAAAATCACATGCCTTGGGTGTGCTGAGGGATTTGTCCCATGGCCCATATGCATTACAAGGCTGTGTAGTGCCCAGATTGTGGCATGCATTCACAGGGCTTTTCAAATCAAATGTGCTTGATGCTGTAACAATGAGACAATTGCACAGATATACCTCTCACTGTTCCATGCCATTTAGGTGAAGCTAATCCTTTTACAGTCAAGACTGTAAATAGCTTCCAACCAAAAGCCTAATTTAGGTATCAACATTTCATTCTGTGTTTATATAGAGCCTGGTGCAATGAGAGCCTAATTCCTGACTAGACTTCTTTAGCGATACTGCAATAAGATTAACAGGTCTTTCCTTTTGTGCCAAGAGTGCTACAGGGCCAAAGGAAAATGTCAGAATACAAGAAACAAAATGCCTAAGAGGAAAAAAGAGGAATCCAGAGCATGCCTACTCTTTGTGGTCTGCTGATTAGATTTCTACTGATATCAGTGGTATTGAATTAAGCAGTTGGTGGTCAGTGGTCAACTTAAAAAACACAGAGAGATGGAAATAATTGCTTTAAAATCCAAGATGGTCATGCTGCAAGGTATTTTCTCCATGTTTATGGATTTCTGAATGCATGAAGAAAAGTTTTCCTTTCAGATATGAACTTCAAAACCTGGCACTTGGGCTGACGAAGTCCTAGCTTCCCATCTGCAGGTAGTCCTACTGCACTGAGTGGGTTCCCTTTTGAGTGTAGAGATAAACTGCACTGGACTGTGAAAATATCTATACTTAGTAAGTAGTGCTCCAGATTAACAGTTGTTAATCTGTCCTTTCCACATCCAGTGTCCTCTCTGCTGAAAATTCAGAAGTATTTATTCATTTGCTTTGAATCCAGCACACACGGCTGACATTATTCTCTTTGTACTTTTAGACTTTGAATTGCATTTTGCCTCTCCTGCCTTTCTTCAATCTCAATTCTCTTACGCTCCATGAATTTACTGGCTCCACAGAGATTAAAGTGAAGAAGAAAGAGTAGTTTAACAGTTTATTTATACTCCCTTTATATAAGGAACTTCAAAAATGTCACCTATTTGTTTTCGTTTTAGTCCGAAGACTTTAGACTGAAGCTTTTAAGATGTTATAGATGAAATCATATGCTTCAAGGTGAAAGCAGATGAGATCTCTGGTCCTTGTTAGTATAAGCTGAAGAAAATTCTTTTTTGATCCCAAATCTAACATGACTGCACTCTGAGCAGATAACTAAGGCATACAGTAGGTTTTATCAGCTTTATCACAGCCCTTGGAGTGAGGGGAGAAAGTGTGACACACTGAGCCCTGTTCATGGCATTTTCAGTCCATGCTGCACCAAGTCTATCGTGGTGGGATCCTGGTCCACATCTGGGTCTCCTTATCAAGCAGCTCTACTGTTGTGCACCACAAAACCACCTTCCTGAGCCCCCAGGAGGTGAGCCAGGCCCTGAACTTGAGGTCTGATTTTGACCACTGTGAGACTATAGCACTGGGTATGACAGGAATGAGTATTCCAGGCTGGGTATTCAGTATTCTAGTGTGTCCAGGCTGGGTACAGGGTGGGGATCTGTAACAGAGGGAGTCCTGGCCGCATAGAAGAGAGTCTGGGTGAATGCATTGACCATCCAGCATTCACCTCTGTCCACTAGGCTTTTCTCCTCAGAGCAGATTATCCTACTCCTCCAGAGCAGTGTCTGATCTCACACTGAACCCTGTTAAGGTGAGGTCCCATCAGAGGTGTCCTTGGGAATCTGGGACAGGCAGAGTCCTGGCTGATCTCTGATTGCTGTCGCTGCAGGACATCAGAGTCCTCCACGCCATCTGGAGACCTGGCTGAATGTCCTGGAGCATCTCAAGATATTACTTGACACCTGTGTTTGGGAATCTGATTTGTGCATTTGGTAATAAGTTCCTTCTTCCCCTTACAGGCTGTTTCCAAGTATAAACAGTCACATATATCTAACCTTAACACTCAAACCTTGTCTTTTCCAGCATGAATAAACCTGTACTCTATTTCTCCCCATATGACCACAAATCTTTTTTATGGCGTGTCATGTCTCTTTGAGAAGCTGGATAAGTTAAAAACATTTTCTGTGCTCTCTCTTGTATTCCCACATCGTCCTCAATGTATAAGCTCAGCAAAAAGAATGAATTTTAGCAATTCATTCCATTTTAGACTGTGCACAGGGCCAGGTTCTCTTTGCTACCTCTCTTCATTATTTCTCTTCATATTTATTGAAGGCTTATGGCCGTCTTCAGTGGTAGTATTTACAGTTACTTTCAACAATGTGTGAGTTGTGGCTGCTATCACGAGGCTGTGGCCAGCAGCTGTGTCCCTGAATCCCAGGTGCAGGTTGGATGGTGACTGACTTGCCTTGCAATTCAGATAACTCAGCCTCTGCAGTCTGCTATTCAATTAGTTTTATTTTGATCTACAGTGAATGCCACCATCAAATACTTCATGTTCCTAAATGATTGATAAACTGTCAGTGTTGGCTCAGGGACTGGTCTCTACAGACAGGTCTGGAATGACCTTGGGAACAGATACATCTCCATTAAGACATGACGAAATTCACCAATGAGGCAGTTTTTAGTTATTTTAATATGTACTTTATTATTTTCCTCCTTACAACATTTTAAAACAAAATATCACCTGCTCCTCAATCAAATGCCCTGCGGAAATCAGTATAGACCATATCAATGCACATGACCTTATCAATTATGCCTGAGATTCCCTTGAAAAAAGGTATATTTAATGCCTTGATTTCTGTTACATGGGACAGCATGAGTGCCATTTCATTAAGCATATGAAGTTCAGCCTGAGGAATCAGTTAATGTTGTGGGAAGATAATGCACTGCTCTTAAAGCTTTTCTCTAACCCTGACTAAAGAGTAATAGTAATGCTCTGAGGAATGACTAGAGGTAACTGAGTTTCTGAAATTATTTTTGCATGCCATGATTTGCATTTTGGAAGGCTGATATATGAAAAGAGGCTATTCATTTACAAATAATGAATTTTTAAATCAAAAAAGGCTAAGCTTGTCACAAAACTGATGTGTTTGTTCTGGCCGACTTTGCTCAGACACTGTCAATCATTTTGTGTTAGGACTGGTTGGCATTTTTTTCCATTTTAAGTGATGGTGACCCCACAGTCAGAGAACACAGAATTATTCTTCATTGTGATTTGTTTCTTCTACCTGATTTCTACTTTTATTGCTGTTACCTAAGAAAGTATCAGCTTGGAGGCAACTGGGCTAATGTTGTAGTTCTTTGGGTATAAATGCCTGTATACTTCAATAAAGTATACAGAAGGTTTCAGTATAGATCAGTAAGCCAGATTCCACTTATGTAACATTGTCTCCTGGAGACTTGCAGTCTGGACTATTACTCAATCGACAATTAAAATTCCAACAAGGCAGTGGACTCCTATTCTTAGGACCTTGCCTGTAGTATATTGTTGTTTGTCTTTTTGAAGACGACCTTTGAAATTAGAAGAAGCTTTATCCTAAGTAGATCTGAAGATTTTAGCCCAGAAGATATAAAACAGATGATGATATGTCTTGGCTTTTCTAATTCAATTACCATCTATTTTTATCTCAGACATAATTTGCATAGAAACAATGTAAGTGAAGGAAAATGGTATCAAAGAATCACATGGAAGGTAATTTGATTAGTGAGACCTCAAACCTATTTATCAACAGTTTCACATTAAGCAATTCTCTAGAATGCTTTTTGTTTCTTTCTTATACTTTTTTCTGTAGGGTGGCATTTAATCAAGCACAGCAAAACATTGTGGCAGGCTTGATCCCATTTCTCTTCATCTCGGAGCTGGAGAAGCTCATCCAAAAGAGCTATTGCTAAAAATTGATGCATCTCTCTCTTTTCAGAGTCACTCTTCACAATTTGTAATTCACAGAGAATCCTCCTTTCTGCTCATATTTCAGGGTCTTAAAAACATGGATGTGTTGTAAGAGGAGGCTGCAGGAGTGACCACTGTGGCTCCCTCGGAGGCCGGCTCTTGCCGTGGGGCACAGCAGCTGCCCAGGCCAGGGAGCGCAGTGTCAGGGGAGCTGCTGGAGGACATCGTGGGCACAGCTGTCTCCTGGTGCCTCCTCATAGGTGGGGAGAGCTTGGTCTGACCACCTGCACAGCACCACCGAGGTTCCTGCTGTGGGGTGACAAGGAAGAGCCCCGCTGCCTGAGCGGAGCTTCACCCGTCAGTGGAACCCCAGAGCCTGGTTTACAGCTGGCAGTGGAACTTGGAGAATTGTGTCACCTGGCAGAAAAACAGCCTGCCCACCCCGTGCGCAGGGATAAACCACTCCAACCATCAAGACACTGAGGAACTTCTGTGAAGTTACAGAAGACTGTGATAGGGAAAAGAGAGTCAGTGGAAGTTTGAAATATAAGACTGAAGGGGATTTTTTGCCTTTGTTTACACAATGCTGTTAAAATAAATTGGCAGGTTAAGTCATTCCTGCAAAGAATAGTTAACAAAGATTCCAGACTCTGCAGAAGGCATTTATCAACACCTTTGCTAAGTGGTTGTTTGCCACAATCTTTTGCTACATTTTGTTGCTGCATTCCTTGCAGTCACTCAGTAGTTTCATAGCAATAAGCTGTTGAATTGCTTCCTGTGCAGGCTAAGGCAGCACAAAGAATTTAGTGATAACTCTGTGCCTACAGACTGCAGAGAGAATTTGGTTTCCTAAAGCTCCTATGAGGTCTGTGGAAAATCCCATGTTCGGTATGGCAGCTTTGAAGTTTGTGCCCTGATAGCTCTGAAGAGATTCCACGGCTTCCTCACCCATGGGGCTTTTCATAATGCCAGGAGTGGCGTCCCGGAGACATTTACTTGCCTAACTGTTAGTGGAATCATATGGAACTTAGAAACCAGAACAACTATGCTGTTTCTCCAGCTGGAACAAAATGGATTAACCAGAGGAATGTAGCAGACAGCATATCTAGCAGTGTGAGCGAATGCAAAGAGCTCCCCTTGGCATTTGGGCTTGACCAGCTCCAGCCTTGGCTAGCGGAAACAGTGTGTCAGATGACAAATGTGGCAAAACAGAGCGCTGTTTGCTCTGGGCTGTGTGTTTCCTGGATGTGATTACATGTCTGGTTCCTCCAGCCTTCCTGGCCAATTATGGGAGAACACAGGATGTTGAATGTTATTTGTGCCATGAGGTTGCTGGTTCAAATATCGTCCCAAATGGCTTATAACTAAATATCATTACAATTTGATTAGAGCTCTGTCTTTACTATCAATTAGCCAGTGAAAAAGGAACTTGTGGTTTCTACCTTGATTCTTAGTAGGCAGATACCCATATCATATCAACTGAACCCCGCGCAGCTCACCTGGAGTGGACAAGGGAGGCGTTTGGGAAAGCAGCTGACCACAGTCCTGGGGAAAGCCTTAAATGATTATGGAGTGTTGCTGTACTCTTCGTGGCAGAATATTTTACTTTCCAGTTCTTTTTGCTTTCACGTCTCTTAATCAAGTGATTAGGATAGCTTCTCTTTAATTACTTGGTTCTAATTAAGAATGGAAAAAGAACAGAGTTGTAGTAAGAGACTCATCCATCATACAGTTAAGGACAGATCCTTCTCCAGGATAAATTGACATTGCTCTGATGACTTAAAGGGAGCTTCAGTCAACTGAAAGTCTTCCCCATTAATTTCGACAAGTTAAGCCCATAAGCTTGTTGTGGTCCTCAATAAAGATTAGCATGCAAAAAATACTGGCATTGGCCTCTTGTCAATGATGTTTGATTTAATTATTTGAAGACAAAGTTCAGAGAATGGAGGTCAGTCACAAATGGGAACAAGTGCAAATTCTGTTCTCTATTTTCTTACAGCATTCTATTGAGAAAAAAATACCATACCTTAACGTGGGTGATGAGATAATAATGTGAAGAATAATTCCTGAGAAGGCTTTACCTTCTTTGCCTTGCTGCATATATCCTCAGCTGCATAGCAGGAATGCTGTGATCAGAGATGTACTGCCTTGAACCAAATGCTATATAAATTGAGTGTAAAAGGAATACTAGGAAGATGGGAGCCTTCCTCCATAACGTTAATCCACCATTTCCCCTCAGAAGTGGAGGGTGTTTCTTACCTTCACCTTGGGTAAGAGACCACCTCCAAGATGCTGAGCTGAAAAGCTGAACACTCTCTTGAGCTGCAAACATCAAAGAACACAGTGGATGTTTTGGAGTATTTATTCATATGTTTCAGATGCATGATGTAGACTAGAAGCTGACAGGAGGAAAAAAAAACCCAAAAGAGCCCAAACCACTTAGTAGCTGGTTGCAGCAAAACCCATCAAGGTTTATTTTTATCCAGTCTCAAACTCCTTTAGTCAGAGTTCCTAAAGTCACTTTATATGCTGGAGAGAAATATGATTATACAAACATGGGAAAAAATGTTTCTCTTTAAAAGTAGAAAAATATGGCCTTTTATAAATGTTGACTTTTCTTTAGGTAGTCTACAGTATTTTAGTGTTGATAACAAAAATAACTGAAATCCAGTACAAAGATCAAGTGGGTAGTCTGGAAAGAAAAGAAAAGCAATATGGATTGATCTACTTTTTTGTGGAGTCTAGGACAGAGTGAGACTCTGTGAGACATTTTAGCTACATGACAGTTTGTCTTTTTTACCTCTGTGATGATTCAGTATGAGATAGTAATAATGGTTGTAATATCTTTGCAACCATCATAACCAAGAAAGCTTTGCTGTCTAGAAAGCTCTGAGACATCCCATTTAGCTCAGTTTTCCAGTGTTTATAAGGACACCAAACATATTTATGGAACTGGGCCAATTATAATACAGGAAAAGAGTATAGGAGATTTTTGAAGACATACTGAAGATTTTGCAGATAGAGGAAAGTCTTACTATGGATTTCCATTTTGCATATTTAGTAGTTCATGAAAACTCACAAGAGTGAGTACTGTACTAATAGAAAAAGTGAAGTATGAATCAAACAATATACAAGTTAAAATTAATTGCTTTGAAGTGTTGATCTTGGTTAACAAAACTGGAGAAAGAAGGAAGGGAAAAATAACTTATCTGTGACTAGGTAATTCTGAGGAGTTCATCTTGCTGGAGGTGATAATGCTGCAGTTGGGAAAACGACACTGGAGAATTTCACAGGGCCACCTGAAGGGACTTGAGCAGCTTCTGCATCTCTGTCCCCTCCCAGTGGCCCTGAGAAATGTTAAAGAAAAAAGCAGCACTTGTTTGTTTTTTCATTTTTTATGCCAGAGAAATACTCAGGAAAATGTAGTGTATTTATAAGAGAAATAGAAAGATAACTCTTCCTCAACCTAGGAATATTCGAATAACAAAGGTTGCATAATCTATGTATTCTTTCTTACAGTTCACTGAGGAACTGCCTGAACTTTTGGCTGCTGAACTTTACAGTGTAGGGAGTGGGAAGGAACAAAAAATAGTGTTATCCAGCTACTGCCTGTCCTATAAAAAAAACCATGTGCCAAAACACTCTCTGGTAAACAAAACTGTTGTTTGATTAATAAATATTAGACTGTTCAATAAAATGCTTGATATATAATTTAATGAAAGGTGTAAAAAATTAAATGTCCTTTCCCTCTTCATTATTTATGCCCACTGTGTTATTCAAATATGATAAAGCAATGTTGACATTTCTTTGTTGGAGCTGGATCCATAAAGATAAACTCAGCTAAGCATTAGTCAGAGTTTGCTGATGTTAATGAACAGGGATGATCTATACACAAACAAACTCATGGACACCTGCCTGATTAGTCACATGAGCCAAATTCACACAGAATCAGGCTGTATTTTGTAAGGAACCTTGAATCAGATGATGTATGTTCTTGATCTACTGTATATTATTGACTTAGACTGAGCCACACTAAATCTGAAGACTCCTGAGAAGAATATTTTACTGTTTGAACACAGGCCTTCATGTAAATATCATACTTGGCCATGACACCTTGGTTACAGCTGGGACCAAAATCTTAATCTATCAGATTTCCCCAGAGGTGAAGAGGAAATTAAAATCCAGCTCTGGTTGTAAAGGTCAGGTTCATCTGAAAAATAAACACTAAGTATAACTTTAAAATGACAGCAGATCATGAAACCACTGAGCAAACAAACTAGCACATCTAGTGTTTAAAAGCCACCATTTATTGCCAGGTGTTGAAGACCAGTGCAAAGCCAGGGTTATACCTTCAGGGGAGCACCTTACAGCCCCATTAATCACCTTCCCCCTACATGCAGATGCCAAAAGACTAAACACATTATACAGACACATGAATGGCTGGAGATTACTCCATCTCTGATGTTTTTTTTTTCTCTGTGCCAGCTCTTGCTAACTGACTCACATTTCCATACATTTGCAAAGCAGTGATCAGAATATTCCTGGTGGTGCGGCTGCTCTTGATAAAATCTCTTGATGACAAGAAAATATGTGCATGGAGGCATGAGAGGCAGTGCCTTTTTGCAAGCGGATGAGGAGGGATGATTGACCTGGTGAGTGAGGAATGGTGCCAAGTCCCCTCAAAACATGTGGGCACTGTGTCTCAGGGGCAGCTCACTGCCTCCTGCAACTCAGCCATCAGGGTTGGTGCACTGGATGTCCTTTGCACCACTCTCATATTTCGCAAAAGTGAACCGAGTTTTTGATATTTACTGTGGTTTAACACCACCATTTTGCAAGTAGAAGAGACTCATCTATTCAACTCAAAATCTTCAGTTCAGGAAAAAAATGTGGGGATTCTCCCAGAGCCCTTAATATTGGCCGCGGTATAATAAAAAAACACCAGCAGAACCATGAGCATCAAAATTTAGTGCTCATTTTCACTTAATTTTATAGGGTCACTGAATTAGCTGGACAAAAATGTAGACCTTAGAAAAAAGCAAGATGGTTACATAAATCCCCTGAATTTCAGTAATAAAATGAAGTTAGAGTGTTAGGCAGATGTCATCAACTGCCTTTTAAGGAAGCTTAACAAACCACACAGATTTTTTTAACCCCTTTATGTTTTATTTGAATGCTGAGTAAACATCTGAGCTCTACAATGCATGTAGGCTGTGTGAAAGATTAATGTGAAAAATATAAGCTGCATTTATGTACATCTGGAAATAATTATTGCACACTTGACAGCGGGTATAAATATTGTCATAATTCCAACCAGGAACGCACAGGAAGCATGGGAGCTCATTAGCTTTTCGTCTTTAGAGAGACAGGTTTAAAACTTGTTTTCCAGTAGGAATGCAAAGAGGTTTGTTATTCTTGTTTATTTACCATGTGCTTGAGTAGTCTTGTAACCACGGGACCTGAAAGTATCTTATTCTGATATTTCGGGAGATACATCCTACCTCCTTTCCTGCTGTTTTCCCGCTCACTCTTGCGGTCCTTCCATCCACCCATCACACCAGTGTGCTGGCACCCTGCAGTCTGCAAGGGCAGAGTGCATAGGCTGTCTGACTGGCTGCTCTCAGCTCAAAGCCACTGCAGGAGGCCTCTCTTAGAGCTGGGGCAATGTTCAGTGGCTGAAACAGTGACCTGAGTGCTGTAATTTAGACTCTCTGAGCAAAGCCTGCATCCACTGCCCTGCTGCCATCTGCCTCTGGGGAGCTGGTGGAGCAATGGTGGGAGGGAGGTGGCACAGCTGGGAGAGTGCCATGAGGGCTGACACTGGCCTCAAGGTTTGCATGACAGCACTCAGAGAAGAGACCTGCACATCTGGGTTATCACAGAGTGGTTAGATTGGAAGGGATCTTGAAGACCACCTAGTTCCAAACCCTGCCACAGGCAGGGACACCTTTGACTAGAGCAGATTGCTCAAAGCCCCTTGAATATTTCCAGGGATGGGGCATCCACAACTTCTCTGTGTAACCTGTCCCAGTGCCTCACCACCCTCACAATAAAGATGTTTTTCCTAATCTTATCTTAGCCTACTCTCTTTCATCATGCAAATAGCAGGGGTAAAAAGAATGGCTGCATTTTGAACAAGGGACATTGACCACTCAATGGTATGCTCTTTTTGCATCCCACTAGTGATGGAGTAAGTGGACATGGGAACATCTGTAACATTTCCAATATTTTAGGACACTGAAAGATAGTGCTGACAGCAGATTTCAAGAATTGGTAAGAAAAGCACTATTGACAGTCAGAGCAGCATATGGTCTCCTTGTTATCCAGTCATTCCATCCTGAGTACACCCTTATGCACAAACAGTGCTGTAAGTGAACACTTGGTAGTGATTATGTAGTAGGTGGCTTAGAACAAGTTGTTTTAAAGGGTGTGCTCTGTATTTAAGCTGCACTTGACATGAGAAATCTTCCTCTTGTTTTCAAATGCAACACCAGCAAGGGCATGCTTTGGCCTCATTTATTTCCCTCAAGAAGCTAAAGCAAAACATGGAAATTTCTTGATCCTGCTGCTATCCATCAAAAACAACAATTATGCCCATGGTCTTTCAGGAGGAGACATGAATGTTTTCCCCTCGAGGCATCTAAAATGTTGGATCAAATTTAAAATGAGAAGGATGCTATCTCATGAAATAAAATAAAACACCAGGAAAGACACATGAAGGGGTTAAGTGGCAGGATCAGCAGTAAAATGAGAGCCAATGTATTGATTTCATGACTACAAAATGATGGGTTTTGCAGCAAGGGTTTATTACTCTGCACCTCACAGTCTCGAAAAATAAAGGCTTGGCTTTAATCTCAGTTACAAAATTAAGATATTAATTAATAGTTTCCGTTCCTTCTCCCCCAGAGCTGCTTACTTTAGCCTGGATTCTGATTTATCCTGTAACAGAAATGGAATCTGGCATCAAAATTTGGATGTTTACCCAAATGTACTATAGAACTGTGCCGTATTGAAAAAAGATGAGATTCTGATACTTTGGTCTCATGTTCTGGGGTTGGTTTTTCGATTACATGTAAAAACTGGGAACAGATCTTTCTGTGTGCTGGTTTGCAATGCTTCACAAGAGAAGAGAGTGGTCATTTGATCCTGAACCGACAATCTCAAATGTCTAAACTGCAAAATCCCCGCTCTGACCTACAGCCCACTGTACTTCATTACATTAAAGTTCACCTGGCCATACATACAGAAGAGAAATGTTTGTTCATAAAATGTGTGTGTGTATACACAAAGATGGTGTTTAATTGTCTCCTTCAGCTACTCCAACTATTGCACATGGTGGAGAAATATCTCCTGAATCTTTCTTTGCTGAAATCACAATTTTTCTCCTTTCATCTTTAGATTAAGAAGAGCTGGTAACTGTGCCCTTGCCAATAAAAATAACTCCTGGTAATAACATATATGAGGTGAATTATTTCTCAGTTTTCTGAAAGAGCAAGGAGCACAAAGAGGATGAGATGGAGCTAGAGAAAAAAAGTGACACAAGGGCCAAGATTTCACCACTAGAGAGTGTAATTCTACTAATAATTTGACCTTTTCTGCTCCTAGAGAGAAGCTGATGCCAGGCAATTAACTTAGAAATATGTGATATGTTGACTAGGATTGCCTGAAGTACTTTCTTTACGTCTTTTATCAAAATGAAAATCAAATGCTTGGAAGATAAATGCATTACTTCCTCTGTGCACTACTTAGCATGAGTTTCAGGTGGCATTTTGCAAAGCAAGATGTATGTAAATTGGAATAAGAGGTTATATCAAACTTATCCTTGAGGCAGATGGTTATGCATTCAAATTTAAATTTCAAGCATTTTAATAAATTTAGTCAGCCAAAATGCATTTACATGTATTTTTTAATTTTGTTTTCAACTCTTGGTGTTCTGTCACTACGCGTTGCCCTTGGGCTGATGATGCAATTTTTATTTCAAAGACAGTTTTTTAAAAATTCTGCCTTTGCTTCTGCTGGTGTGACTCCCAAACTGAGCTGTAAAAGTCACTGCTGCCCCATGGCATAATGATAAGCAAACCAAACATGTCATTTAAAAAAATAGGGGAAATCAACCTTTCACTTGTGTGTGATCTCACTTCTGTTTATGGGTGCATAACTTCGTCATGAGGCTCACATGGGGATTCTTCACTGACTGCTGCAGTCTGCCTGTGGTGGCATCCACCTGCAGCTTTAGGTCTTTTTCAGTGGTCACACACTCCTATCTCACTTGTTAGTGCCTGGGATTTCTCTGCCTTGCTGCAGCCTCGCTCCCTCTCACTGAACCCAGAGATGAAGCCACAGCTGGCAGCCAGAAGCAAGAATTGGCACCAGCAGGACCTGCTGGGTGAGCTCTGAGGGGGCTCTGGAAGCCTGTGGCATGGATCTAGCCACAGACTGATGATGGCAGAGAAAATGAAGGTTCTTAGGTCATCTCCTATGGCCACTGTGAGATGATGGGAGGAGCCTGTGAAATGCAGAGTCACAGCTGTGAGGCCATGGATGAGGAAAAGGTGCAGCTTGGCATCAAGCCTGTGGACAGCCTTAGTAGCCCTTGTTCAAACTAACCTCCAGCTTAGTTAGAATGACCAGAAGGATCACTGAACCTGAGCAAGAATAAGGCTACTGAGTGTACCCCAGTAACCCATGGTTAAGGGATCATTATTGGCTCCTCTGTGTGTGCACAAGTGTGTGTACAAAAAAATGCAGCACTTGTACCTGCAGTCTGGAAGGTTTAAGAACAAGCTGACTGAATTTTGTATGAATAGAGACTGTCCCTTTCCACTCATCTCCCATAGAGTATATTGGGAAAGAGTTTATAGGATAGGTTCTAGTAAGCACTTAAATGCTGTGCTCAGGAACCTGGGAAGGGGTCAGCACATATGCAGAGATCTGTGAATGTGGCTACACCTCTAACAATGTCCTTGAATGTATGTCTTAGCCCTGAAGATAGTGAAACAATTATTTTTTAGTAACTGCATTTATTTTAGCCAAGTTTGCTGTCAGGGTGAATCTGACTAAGTTTTTGTCTGCTGGAATTTTAAAACTTTGCAGCGAATTGAGATGTATGTAACCCGGAACATCTTTTGGTATTTGAAAAGTTTTGCTCCATTCTCTTTTCAAAACAAAGCTGGTATAAACTTACATCTCACATGTACTAAATGCAGCAATTAACTCAGTTATAGCATGTTCCAAAGAACATGTTGTTCTGCGACTGACCATGGAAATACCAAACCAATCATGCTCAATTCATGTATCATTTAGGCAACACAAAGCATTTATGAAGGAATGGAAAGTTTAAGTGAGTTCTATATAGTTTCCATGGTGATTGTACTAAAAGAAATAACAATAGCCTTAAATATGTTTTAATTTAGAATATCTTGAAAAGAACTTGTTTGGTTCTGACATGCTGTGTTTATGCTATAATTTGTTCCAAATCACCGATTATTATAAAATGTAGAAAAATTGGTGTGGCAGTGTTGTTCAAACACTTTAATAGTGCACCAAAATAGTTCAAAGCTTGTTGTTCAATATTTTTATCCCAGCTGACACACACATTAAAGTGGGAAAAAGTTCCAAAAGGCAGTAACATTATGATTTAAATACGGTGCCACAGTTTTGCATTAGGCCGTCTTCCAGAGTACATTTTGCTCTTGCTGTTTTATTATAGAATTCAGGAGCTTATCAAGAGACAGCTAAACTTTGTTGGCAGCTTCTCAGGAACACACAGCAGCTCAAAACTGGGAGTATTTGTACAGCAGTGAGGGGTAGGGGGAACAACTGTTATACAGATTGCACTGACAGCTCTTACTTTGGCCTTCCTTTAAAAAAATACAGAAATCACATCATCCTTGAGCCCACCTGCAACAAGCAGCATAAAGGAATGGTGGGATACTGCCATGAGTATGAAGTAAGGCACAAGGATTTGGGGGGGATTTTTGCAGTAGAGATTTTCAGCTTGAACATCACAGTCTCCTGATTTCAAGCAACGATTTCAGTTACTACTAACTAACTACAGGATGGAAGCCTCCTGAAAGGTGCTACTGCCTCTTGAAGCACAGAAAGTGAGCCAGCACTTGTTATGCCTGCTGGGTTCAGCCAGCAGAGATATATGTTCAAAGCTTTTCTTTCATTTAAATTTAGTGATGGTTTGCTCTAGTGTTTGATTTCTGAATTAGGAACAGTGTACTGGTGAAAGTTGTACTTTGCACTAAAATTGTCCTTCTCTCACTTTCAGGTGACCAAAACTAACAAAGTCTCCCTGAGAGAATTTGCTGCCTCCACTGAGCTTGGAAACAGCAAGTGCAAACGGTTTAGAAAAGAATGGTAGTTCCCTAAAGCCTCAAATTGTTCTCTGCTTCTGAATTGTTCTCTGGCAGTGATAATAACTTCCATGGTAAGGGGGATGGCAGCCTAAGGAAGCGCCTCTTTCTGAGCCCCTCTGCAGTAAGGGGATGGGAACAAGCTCCCCCAGAAGGCATCCAGGAGCATCCAAAGCTTGGTTTCTGTATGGGATAGCCCTGCAGAGGTGCCCATCTGACTCCAGCCATGAGAGGTGCCATGCAGACCAGGCTTTCCTTGCTAAAAAAAAAGATAGCATTTATAACCACCATCCCTCCCCCGCCCCCACGTTTCAAATCCTATGCAGAGCTAAGTCTCTGGGCTTTACATGAAGAGGGGAGCAAGGTACCTCTGAAAAAGGAATTGGGGTGAGTAATAAACAACCTAGTCTTGGACTCTCAAGTGAGGAATGAGGTGGGTTTAGGCTTTTGGAAGCTTTGGCTTTCGTTACCTTGTGTAAGGTGGCAGCATGCATGTAAAATCCTTGTATACTTTTAAAAAATCAGTCAAGACTAAGTTATGCTGCTCTTCTGTGAATTATAAATGCTGCAGTCACAGCTAGCTTCCAAGACACGGATCAAGCTGAATGACATCTGGACTCTGAGGTAACCTTAGATGAAAATGCTCCTCCTGTGTTCAACTCAGTCTTCTTGGAAGCTGCTCCTCCATAAATGTTTAATAATGCACAGTAACTGCAGATACTGGCCAGCTGGGATATGGATGCTTTTGTTCATATGCAACTACTTTGAAAAATCAAGATAATGCTAGGAAGACAACAGTGCTTGAACTGAGAAATATTTGTGGTTATTTCTCCTCGACTTCCCTTCCATATTTGAATTTTGGCTGTCTTTCCTCAAGTCTGCATGGAAATCTGCACTTTCCAAGAAGGCTGAGTACAACTGTATATAATTATGTGCAAATGTACAAGGATGGTGGTTCAGGAAAATGTGTGCCTGTGTTCTGAGACAGCACGAGAGGAAGCAGAAGCTACCATTAGTACTGCAGTACCAGATTCTCACTGGAAGGAAGTTTATGTTTAGGGAAGGTAGGAATACAAATACTGCTGTTCCAAAGCTGTATCTTCTTTGAAGCTCATTTACTCAGGGTCTTCCAGAGAGAAACCTAACCTTACTTTTACATGAGACATTGGATTTTAGCTGATGTGCTTCAGCTGACCATGATGGTGTTTTGTAAACAGAGACTCCAGCTCATACAGAGGCTTGCAGCTTGCTGCAGAGAATGCGCTGCTGTTACTGGGTGAAATCCTCCATCCAGCCTTGTAGAGGTCAAACAGACAAATCGGATGATTTTTGCCATAATTTCTTTTCTTTTTTTCTTTTTTTTTTTTTTAACTTAGAAAAAGCAGGCAATGATCACAGTGATTTCAAGTTTCTAGTTTTCTGTAGCTCTCTGGCCTTGGCCACAGGCTCTGTGTAGAATGCTGACACCTTGGCTCAGGTTTTCCAGGCAGTACGTTCTCTTTAGACAAAGTCCACCACTCTTTTTGCACCTAGGTCAGAGTAAGAATTTTAGCAACATTTCTGGAGGGAGTTGTTGAGGATAAAAAAACCAGGCTAGATTTTGTCTCTCTTAGAAGCATCTCATGTTCCCCTTTATCAGCCTGTGAATCAGGGAAAATGGCCTCAGTTTGGGATAAATTTGAGTCAGATCAACACGTAGCAGCTCTACGAGTTACACCTATGAGCAAAGCACAAAAATCATCAAGAAAACAGTCTAGTGAGTGTCAGAGGGTTGCAGTGACCCAAATGAGAGCCTGTACTACTAATAACTGGCTTAGCTGAGAAGTGTCTGAGGACTTACAAACAGCCTTTCTTTTTCTTTTATAGCAGGAGAAAAAAGGACAGCTGTTATACTTCAAGGGCTGCTCTGTATGTGTGGTCTTTTCTTCACAAAAGCTTACCTGAAAAGTGTTATTTTCATAAGCATCCCGCAGCTATTTTAACTTCTTTTTCTTGGCTGTAGTTCTAATAGAACTTCTGCCCAAGTATCAAAACGTGCCACACACAAGTAACTACTCAGGAAGAAAAGTGGGTTATCTCAGACCCCATAGCCAGCAATACACACACTGTTTTCCCCTCCTGTCTCTAATGCAGAAAACCTTTGCCTGGCATAATGCATTTATGCTGTAGAGAAAACTGAAACACCTTGAATAACCGATGGTGATTTGCAATTAACTGTAAAGTGCAAAGCAGCAGTCCTAATTAAAACACAGGAAAAAATGGGCTTTTAGATCTTCACATAGCATTGTACATACCCTGGAAGTCCTTGAATCATATATTCCTTTGGAATGACTTGCTGCCCAGTTACAATCAGCAGAACTTCCTGTAATGATACACCATTGTTTTCTTATCATATCTGAAACTACATGGTAAATTGTCTTTCTGTTTTGGTTCTAACAGTTTCATACACAGGTGTCTCCAAGCTTTATTTTTTTCTCTCCTTTCACAGAATCACAGAATGGGCAAGGTTGAAAAGAATTACATTGGATCGTCTTCCTGCTCAAGGAGAGTCATCCTAGAACACATTGCACAGGATTATGTCCTGATGGTTCCTGAATATTGTTTCCTTGGATAGCATCACAGTGTTGTGCTTTGTGTTGAATGCTGAAAGTAAACAGGAAGTAGATGAAAGTAACAAGCCAAAATATGAAATTTCATTTTTGTCCTTTTCACTGCCTTTCAAAACTATTTTAAGTTTTACACTATTAAATACTATCACTGTTCCTTTCTGGTTTACTTATGATTGTGATGGGGTGAGAGGGCAGATCAGACTCTCGGTCAGACTTCTGAAATTTTTGCATTTGCCAAGAAGCCATCGTAATGATTCTCAAAGAGTTCAAGAAAAGCCACCAGCCCAATAGACTAAAACCACCATCAGTGAGTTTGTGGGTGCAGCCACCACTGTGCAGGTGTGTTCTGGGCTGTGTGTGTATTTGTGTATTTTGGGCTGTGTGTGTGCTCTGGGCCGTGTAGATACTCGGTTTAACCTGCCATATGCAAGAAAAGAGCCTCTGATCAGATACATCCAGAATCTTGTACAAGAGGTGTGGACCACTGCCAGGCCTGCTCCTCTTAAAAGGTGCTTGCAAGATAAATAAGCAAAAGTATTATGGTACAGATAATATGGTGATACAGAAGGGAAGGAAATGGACTCCAAGGCTGCTTGCACTTCAGTTTGGCCATTTACCTTGTTTTTCATTTTGCCAGTACAGAAGAGGCAATACTGTGATAAACAGCAAATAAGTTTACATTTCATAAGGGAGCCTGAGTTCTATAAGAACACATCAATTCAGCCCAGCAGAGAATTTTACATCTCTTTTCTCACTGATGCCGTTATCAGTCCTCCAGAGCGGTCCATTGTTAGGTTTTTTTGCAATACAGAGCACTGATTGTTTTTGAAATGCTGATGCAGTTTGTCAAAGCAATGAGGTTGTTCTCATTTATGAGAAGACTTCTTCCTACAACTAGATTAGTGCAGAAGTGCAGAGGAAGCTTTCAGAAAGCAATAACTGAAGCTCGGTGCCTTTAATGTGCCTGTATTTTTTAAGATTAGTACATATTACTGTCAGCAACTTTTATACCTCAGGAATCAGACAAAACATTTGCAGTAAAAACATTAGAGCCTTTAAGGGAAAAGAATAAATGGAACTGTAATGGTTATCAGTTTTTTATTGTCTATCTTTAAGAAAATTCCTCTTTGTGACGTCTCTATCCCTACCAATATTCTCCAGCAGGCAAACTATTTTTGTCTATTAATCATATATGTGCTATCAATATTTACTCCTTAGATAACAAAGCAAAAATCAATGAAGCTGAAATCAGGGATAGTTTGGTTTCCATTAGAGTTTCAGCATGATGCAAGATGAGTTTCATTTTACTGATTAACACATCTCAGTCTGAAATTCTGGTGGTTTTTGCAAGGGGAGAATTTATTGCTTCAATAATCATGCTAGGTCTTCCTATTAAAAAATAATCATTTAGTCTTCCTATGTCTCTGTATAAATTTCAGGGAGAAAATGGTGAGATAGGAGAGATGTGGCGGCCTAGTGCTGCAGGCAGGTGTGATTAGTTTTATACTTATTTTTCAAGTGGTACGTCATGATATCAAACTTGCTAAACATTCTTGAAAGCAGGAATCAGGGCAAAAAAGGCTTGTAAACCCACTCACAGACTTAAAATGGCATTGCCAAGATTTCCAGCGTTTGGAGTCCCTGAAAATGAGAGAATATTATTGGGAAATCATCTTAACTATTCTACAGACCTTCAGACACTATAAATTACCATCTTCCTACAGTAGTAGCAGTTCATGTCACTCAAGGATTTGTTCCCTGGGTTGTAAACCAAACCACCAGACTTCTCAGTTCAAGCAACTTGCTGTTTGAAGGTTGGGCCTAAAGCAGAGGTCACATCATGAATAGTCCCTGTTAAATCCAAGCCCTGTGTGCGTATTGGAAAACCTGAAATCACTTCTGGTTTCTCTTCTTTCTGACCACTAACACCACCAGCTAATTATTCCTGAAGAGAGATCCCTCAAGAGAAGGCTGACATCTGTGCCACATATTGACTGCTCTATTAGGAGCCTACTGTTACATGCAGTCTATGTCTGATCAGATTTCACGTGCCTTGAAATCCAGACAACCTGGAATGGGATACTCTTAGGCACTTAAATTACATCAAATATTTAAACACAGAATTTGACAGCATCCATTAGGTCTCTTAAAGAATCTCTCTTCTTGCTATCAGAACTAACCACACAGCTTAAAAATTGTATGACTTTTGCAATGAGTAACACTTTCTGCTTCCCATGTCCTCCAAGAATAATTTTTCATAGTAGTTTCCAATGTTTCCACAAGCCAGCAATTTCAATGAAAGTTTCTAATCCTATTTCCACTGAAGGCGATGTCACTAAAATGAGTTTTGTACTAATTTAAAGACAAGAAAGAAAGGAGAAGGGAACTAATAATTTCTAGTACAGAGATTTATGAACAAACCTGGATAAAGCGAATAAAAATTATATGAATTTTTCAGTAGAATCTGAGAGCATCAAGCAAAATACTTTATTGCAAAACCTCTTTGGTCTAGTACCGAGTCACCAAGAACCGTGGAAGGGAGGCCAGCAGAGCACTGCTGAATGAATTACAGCACAAAGGAGTTAAATAACTTTCTTGTGGCCATGACTGATTTCAGTGGCAAAGCTGAGGGCTGCAGCTAGGTTTTGTGACTGTCAGTGCTGTCTTTAAATTGGTAACATTGCCTTCTGTCTTTGGAAAATGCCACGGTATCAGCATTTGGCTCCAGTTGAAGTCAGTTAATATTAAGTCCATACTCCATAAATAATGATGCCATATTTAAATGGCATTTTACCTTCCTAGAAAGATTTGCACCTCTCTAACAATGATGCAAACCCTCTGCATTGTCTTTTGTCTGATTTCATAATCTTATATAAATATTTATGGAGAAATATTTGTTCAAGAAAAGAAGATTGATTCCTTTATGCACATCCCACTGTCTGTTTTTGAAAGCTGTACCCTCCTAAAGTTTTGCAAGGCTCTGAGAAAACCCAGCTTTCATAGTGTTTGCTACATATTGTTCTCACATTTAGTGTCTGCTCTAAATTAACATCCTGATAAATTATTCTGCTCCAGAAATTGTCCATCTTTCTTTATTCTGTTATTATTTAGGCAATTTTCACTTTGCGATTGCAATAGGATGGTATTTTAAATAATAAAGCAGAGCTAAATTGTGTGGTATTATAATTTTTGCTGGATCTTCAGTAGTCTGTCGATTTGACAGTGTGATAACTTTGAAGTAACTTTCATGCTGAAATTTAAAAATGCTGCTTTCAGGGGATGTTGACATTGAACATTTGTACACAAATTTTGCTGTATCAGAAAGTGTGCTGTTATATCATGACAGCAAAAAAAAAGGATGATAAATTATAGTAGAAACAGAAATAATGAGATGTGATTTTTTTTTAATGTGAGAAAAATTGGTATGTGGCATTTTTTTAAGAAACATTTGCCTGAAGAAATGTATTTTTATGATTTATTTCAAATAGGTGGGCAGTATTGCTCATATATGAATGCCTGTCGTGGTTCTAACTCCACCTTAGCTTCTAACCTAAAGGTAACTTCAGCTGGCAATGCAATTTTAAGAGCCAGTGGAGGAGGAGAAAAGTGACAGAAGGGTATGAAGGTGATGACCCTGATGACAGAGGGTATAATATTTAAAAATAAATAAAAATAACCTACTTCTTGATCTACATGGTCAGACTGCAGGAATCACACTGGAGAGAGCTCTGTGCCTGTGCCAGCACATCCATGAGGAAGCAGGATGTATCCACTGCTTAGCATACTGCTCTTACCTGTGGTGAGAGGCACCTTGCTGACTTCCCTTGAGTTTTTCTCCAAAGGGCTGTGGCATCCATCCTCATGGAGCTTTGGCACGGGATGTGTGTGGCTGAGTAGCCTTGGTGGAAAAAGAGAAGTGTGATGGTTGCCTGCTCCTGCCAGCAACCTGGAACTCAGTGAGATGAATTACCAGTTCTTGGGGCTGCTTTAGAAGCCACCATGGGTCTATGGGACAGCCATGGGACACTCATGGTCCATGAGCCTTCATGATAAGCTGTTCTCTGTGCTCTACAGAATGATTTCTGTGAGAGCAGGAACTCTCCTGTATAATTCAGTTTGAAGAGTTGCCTGTCTGTGTGTGCTTTAAGTTGAAATCAAATCAAGTTTTTGTCTAATCATTGGTAAACTAGTTCATTTTTTTTCTTTTTTTTTACTCCAGCTAATACAAACTTGACTGATTTTCCCTCCCAAAGGAAGATGTCTGTGGTTTCTCACATGTGCAGAGCTATGGATGATAAACAGAAAGACATGCCTCAATGCATTTATTCAGTGGAAAAAAACCCCTGCAATTATACAAAATTTACCACTGGAAACAGATATTTTATAAAAGGGCCGCACTTAATACCTTTTGAAACTGGCATTTTCAAAGGTACAACATCCTTCTGAACACAAGTTAGGGATAAGTTACAAAGGTCATGTGGGGACAGAGAAATATCTTTTGTCAGTATAATCACCCCAAGGAAATCAACAGAACCAGGTTCCTTTCTTATTCTCAATTTCATCTCTGCCCCCTCCATCTTGATCTTTGCAGCTTTCTCACCTTTCCCCCATACCCAGAGCTACACGCACATGTCTGCAAACCTCCCACCTTCCCCATCTGCACTCTCCTCTTCAGCCTGGCTTCGTGTTTGCCACACACCTAAGGAGTCAGCACAAGGGATAATCTGCTCCTCCCTCACTCTCTAACCCTGCCGTGGGGATGCAGTCTCCTCCTCACCTGTTATCTTTTACGTGTTCTTGATTGTCCAGTACACCTCTAGGAAAAAAAATCCCCTTCTCTTGGTATCTTGATACTGGAATGGGAATGTTGCTTTCTTGTCAACATACAAGTCTTATTAAATCTTCTGACATGATTCAAAGTTTTATGAAATGGAAGAAATCTCAAGATACCTCATCCCACCTTTACACTCTAAGAGTGAGCTGTGTAGTGTGTGTTGTATCACCCCATCTTCCCCCAGCTATGAGCCATTATTCCCATAAATATTTCTGTCTTAGTTGCTTTGCTGTACATCATAAGATTATTTTCCCTTTTTTTTTTTTGTTTGTATCTAGTTTTGCCTAAAGTTTTCCAGGCTCCAGGTTTTGCTTTGCTTTTGCTTTTCTAGCAATTTGACTCTAGCTTTTCTTTACTTTTGAAGCTCTTCCGCTAGTGCCCTGCTTCATGATCTGAACAGCAATGACCTTTGTGAAAGCAAACAATTTTTCAGTCTTTGCTTGGTAAAGAACAGATTGAAAAGCAGTATCCCATTTCCTCTGAAAATGTCTGGGTTTTTTTCGCCTGCTAAACTTTCATCAAAAGAAATGGAACACTTCTTTCATTTCCAGTTTCTCGGTGTGTCTTAGCTTTTTGCCGCTGCTGTGCACAGCCTGAATTACACTGCACTTCTGAGAGATTTCATCTCATAGATGAAAAAGAGCCAGCAAATACAGTAACAGCTTCAAATACATTGAAACATTGGAAAAGCATAGAAGAAAGTAATTACCATTTTATTTGTGTCATTAGGCTAGATAGACACAGTTCCTTTCACCATACCATCTGTCTTAGATTGAAATGGATAAGTTTCTTATTAAATGATGCATTTGCAAGGGGTTCACAGCTGCAGAAACAACAAAATCTCTTAGCATCTGTTCAGTCCAAAGAGATCTGGACCTAAGGCACCTTTGAAAGTATATTCTTGAAATGGTGCTTTACTCCAATGCCAGATGTGGTGCTCATTACTGTTGTGCATTTGCTATTCTACATTTAATAATGGCATTATCAAACAGGACTGTGGAAGGAACACCCACTGGACAGAATGTGCTTGTATGACCTGAGAAGGCCTGCAAATATCTCCAGGCTTTTTAACTTCCTCAAGTACACTCCAGATTTTCAAACCTATGTGATGTGAGAGCTTGAAATTTTGGCAGCTGTAAGAAGTCTGTGACTTGAAGTCTGTGAAAAGGGCACCATGAGATCACCAGCACTGCTTAGTCATGGATCCTGCTTTGCCACCAGGCAGTGATAAATGGTAGTAACAATTGCAGCATATGTTCAGTCAGTAATGAATGCATTTCAGACTACCACAATTTTTGCTCTTGTCAGGTTTCCACTGTGTTTGTTCACTGAAGAGAACGATGAGTTTACTCTTTCTTGAGCATTCATCTCAAATGTGTTTGTGTTTAATAATCTCTTTGTTTGAAGCACAGGAAACGACTGCGTGCCAAACAAAAAGGACTAAATATTTAGATAGCAGTCCAGAAAGGTCATGTTATTATGCACAAGGATAAAGATAATCCATCTGTCTTATTTAAAAAGCAAATGAAATGGCTACTTCCAGATAGGATTAATATGTCTGGTGACCAGACCATGCATGCACAGCTGCTCCAGAACTAGGCCACAGCAAAGCTGCTGCTGTGCCACACAGAGACAGTTAATCCAGTGGGACCAGCACATGTCCAGACTGACAGGAATGCACAGATTGATAATATGGACATGGGTGATAACACTGACACATCTGGATCTTTGTGTTCTGCTGGCCAGAAAGGCCTGGCTGCCCTGTACTGCAGGTTTTAGGTCAGTGAGACCCACTCTGAGACGCTGGAGCGGGGGGCAGCCAGCTGTCTTTGGCATCAGGAGGGTGGGAGCTGCAGCAAAAGCACCTCAGCCCCATGGGACTGAACCCAGACTGCACTGGAAGATGGGCCAAGATATGTGGGGCAGCAGTGGAGCAGGAGAATCCTATTGCCCAGTAGAAGAAGGGGTTTTCCTACCTAGCCAAAGCCCTGTCAGCAGCAGAAACAGCCAAACTGTGTCTCCCAAGCTCTTTGTATCCTGGCTGTGTCTTGATTCTTCCCTTTCTTCTTCTTTCCAGGGGATATATCAAGGAAAGCTTGGCATTGAACCATCATGCTTGGGGAAGCACAACTAAATTTGTGCTATCATGATCAGAAGCTGTAATGGCTGGTTTGTCACATTCTTCTGCTTCAGAGGTCTGGTCTTTGGTCTGATGCAGAGAAGTGGGGATAGGGCTCATTCTTGCAAAGCAAGACCAACTTGATGTATGTGAGCAGTCCTGTCAAAACCAGCAGACCCACTCTGAGAACAAAAATAAACACATGCAGTGTTTGCCTAATCTGAGATTGCCTTTCAAACATATATTTAATTTAAGGATTACATACTCAGTTTCTCTGGCTCCTTGCAAGTGAAAATGTGGTGATAAATGATACTTTAGCATTGGCTATCACTCATTCTGATGAGAGTTGGTGGACCACATTACTTGACTTAAATGGGCATTAAAATTTAATTGTCCTTAATCAAATTATCCTATCACAAATAAACCAATGTTCTTGAACTAATTTTCTTAGTGTGTTTTTATAGTGAATGCTTCTATATTTCTTTTTTCTTGTTCATTGTCAGAGAAAGGGGAATAAATGGGTTATTCAAACAGTTTCTGCCAGCTTCCCCAGTTCACCATCACCCTGCCAATTAGTAATGAAATAAACATAAATAGCTAAACCCCAGCCTTTCTCTGTGTGGGATGTTGTGTTACCTGGGTTCTTCTTGATTTCAACATGTGTATGATACAATCAGAGGGAAAATCATCTTGGATCTTGTCTTTCCATTTCCTGGTAGTACATGTTTCCTAAAGAAAAACATATACTATATGTTAGCCATCCTTCTCCATTTAAATGATGAAAATTTGTTCTAGAACTCTGAAAATAACATCAGACTACTTTAATAGAGAAGTGGTGTCTGTTTCTTGTGTATTACTATCCATTATATAGGCACTGTGATTACTCCTCCATTCCATTTTGTGACGATAAGGTTTTATTCTGCTAGATAGAGTTTTCTTTTTAATTTGAGTATTTCTTTTATCCCGCTGGTTTTGAAAGTCAAATGTTATGTTCCTGATCCCATGGCAGAGAAAGAATTCAACTTCAGGGAAAAATTCAGTAAAAATGTATGAATGATGTTAAGGTTCTTGTGTGGAAAACCTGTAAGCACAGGAGAGATGATAAATTCATTAAACTGGGAGAAAGCAAAGCCCAGAGCAGATTGTTAAGAATCAAGCATAGCCCTGAAATTGTTACTCTGAGCAGCAAAGGCAAGATGAGAAATAGCTAAAAGTGGATTTGAAGGTGATGCCAAACCATGACATCCCTGTTGCAACATTTTCAACTTTCAGCCTGTGTTTTATGACTTGCTATGAATGAGGTATAAGGATCTGGGTAAGACTGAATAAACAGAGGATGCTTCTCACTTCAGCACATGTCAGCACATATAGCCCAAAAAATAGCTTGACAGGGTGAGTGTTTTAGTTCAAAATCAAACACATGGTACAGTAAGAGCAAAGATGTATATAAAGTTATTTGTGAATCTGTAATGTAATGTGGAAGATGCACTTTTCATATGGAGACAGATAAGTGTTTAAAAATGGGCCTAGTATTTGACATCTTTGGCTGTAAGAGAAGTAACAAAGTAGGAACATAGAGTGTGTATGGTATACAACACCTTTTGACAATGCACCTTGTGACCCTGCCATTTGGGTCTCCTGGTTGTGAAACTCTTCACATAGCCCTGACTAGGCATCTGAAGATTTTCATGAGAGCTCAGCTGTGGACTGCAGTTTCTGGTGTACAAAGGAGGATGGTTTCTGTGTTCTGCAAGCAAAACAAAGCTGAAAGGAAGAAGGAGTTCTCATTTAAGCTATGTTATGTGTGGTATGTTTGCTCACGAAAGCCTGGAGTATATTTTTATGCAGCCAAGCAACCATCACGAGGAGTAGGATCCAAAGATATGAGCTGGATACAACTATACTCCTGTGATTTTTTTTGTTGGGTCTTTCGTTTTTTTTTTTTTTCCTCATGAGCAAAGTTTAGGACTCTAACATTAAAGCACTGGGACAAAAAGGACAATCATGATGACACTGAAAGCTGTAAAACATCTCTAACCACTGCCTGAAGGAACAAAAAGCATGCTATGCAACACTGAAAAAAAAGATAGTTCATGATAAGACAAAGAGTGGTGCTTGAGGCCACTTGCATCAGAAAGTGCATCCCTGCAAATAAAAAATCTTGATACACTCTGTTTGGCCTTATCCTGTCATCAGTCACAGGCACTTTGCAATGTAACAGACTGTTGGTGACAGCTGAAAAACTAAGGAGTGATTGAAAGTCCAAATTTAGGCGTCTGTAAATAAAAATGTCACAGCACACGAACTGTGGCTTAGCACTGAAATTGTGCCAGGTGTCCTGTAACATGCCATGTGTGCCATGCACTAATCTACACTTCCAATTAACTATCACTTGAGTGCCCTTGTGGTGCAGAAGCTCAAGTAAAATCACAGAGTCTGGTTTGGACTCTTCTCAATGAACACCTCCCACCCCAGCTGCATTGCCATTTCAGTTGCTTCCTGGAAAAGGACATTTTCTTGGTCAATGCAGAGGAAACAGCCACAGCCAAGCTGTTAACAGCCCCCATTGCTCTCTGCCTGCTTCCTGAACTGCATTGTTTGCTCATCGACTCAAGCTAAAATTTTCATTATTCATTGTCTTGGTTTGAAAAGACAGGTGTCTGTTAAGGAAGGCAGGAGCCTCCCCTGAAGTGGGAAATGTAAACCCCCTCCCTCGTAATTGTTATAATTTTGGAATCAAGGGGCTCTCAGGCAAGGATATAGGAGCAGGAATAACAGTTCTTTATTAGGCAAAAGGAAATAAAATAAAATAAAATAATAAAATGAACAATACAGTACTAAAAAACAACACTGACAGAGTCAGAATACGACCTGACAGCCTGTTGGTAGCAGTGATCCTGGAGAATGGTGGAGGTTTCCTCTGGTAACCCAGTGGGAAAAGGCTGCTCCTCTGAGAAACCCAGTGGAGAAGGCTGCTCTAGCGTCCCACAGCCTCAGGATATATCCACGAAGCAGTGTGTGGCTCCTCCCCCTTGGGCAGAGCATCTCCCAATGGGATGATGGAACTTTATCAGTCATGGAATGACACTCAATGGCCCATTAACAGGAGATATTTCCCGGAGGGAGGATTGATTTTGGGAGAGATAAGAAAAACTGCCTAATTAGATAAGAAAAACTGCCTAATTAACAGAACATTAACTGTTACACCTTTAACAGATGGCGAATAGAATACACACATTATCTTTTAATCCATGACATTCATTATGTTCTTATTTAATTTTCATATTTGCAGAAACCTAGTAAGAGATTTTCTTTTCCTGGCTACCATGTCTCCAGTGTAGGCCAGGCTGAGAAGGAAAATGCCTCCAGCAGAAAATGAGAGGACAGAAGGTACGTGGAGACTGCACAGCCCAGCTACCAGCGGCGGCAGAGCACAACAGACTTTGTCTCAGGGAAAAGTTTCCAAAGCTTGTGGGAAGAGGATGGAAGAGGGTCACATCCCAGCCTCAGGGATTCTGTGCTGTGGTTAGGATCGCAGCAGTTTATGTAGGTTTCACTAAGCGGGAGAGAGGATATTGTGGCACTTTTTTGTGAACATAGAACGGCTATTTAGACTTGAGCAAAATTTAAGGCTTAAGAATGAAGCAGTCAAGAGTGAAGTTCCTTAGTAAAACTGCCATGGGCTTAATTACTCAGGTATTTGAAATCTGGTCTGCTCTTAAAGGCTAGAGAATGACTAATATAAGCTGGTTTATATAAATTTCATCATTCCACAGTTTATAATACTCTTAAATTATAATAATAAAAAAAAATGCTAATAAATATCCTTAGATTAAATCATAGCAATAACTTAAAAGAAACTAGATTGTTTGACCAAACACTATTTTTTTTTTAATCACAGTGCATTACAAACCTACTTTTAAAGTTCACAAAATTCTTTAGGATCTAAAATAGTGATCTGGATACATTGTGATGGAGTAGCAGTGACTGGGAACAAAAGGCAAAGTGGTCTGTCTTTTCTTTGAGGAATTTCTAGACACAAACCAGAAGGATCAGGCTTTGTAACTAAATTAATCCTTGTGCAGCATTCACCATCCAGCATGACTTAAACCTGTTACTTGATAATGCACAGTGAACAGTGAAGAGCTATATTTACAAAAATTTTGTGACCACTACTATTTTTGACTTCCTATAGTGACCACTTATTTTAAAGAAAGGAACTGGTGGTCTTGCTCTACTTGCCCTACATAGTTTTCTTTCAGAAAAGTCAATGGACATGACCATGAAAAAGCCCAGGCAAGAGCTGCCCACTAAATGTGAAAAAAAAAAAACCAAAAACAAAACCAAAAAACCTTAGAAAAAGCTGAATGAAGAACTGGAGCAGCAAGTTCAGAATCTTGAGATCCTCCTCAGACTAGCACTCTTTCTGTACAAGCTTTTTCTATTAATGTCCCTGGTTCCAAATCATGTTTCAAGGGGACCTACTCAC
Organism: Irena cyanogastra; assembly: GCA_013397155.1. Classification (NCBI taxonomy): domain Eukaryota; kingdom Metazoa; phylum Chordata; class Aves; order Passeriformes; family Irenidae; genus Irena; species Irena cyanogastra. The sequence continues at coordinate 145,152 of VWZV01015934.1, read as the reverse complement.
AGAAACACATCATCAGCACTTTTTCTGAAGTGGAACAAGAAATTTCTGCCACTGCATTTAGCAGTCAGAAAATGCTGCTTCACAATTAGGCTTTTTTGTGGTGGGTTTTGTTTGTTTTTTTTTTTGTTGTTGTTGTTTGCTTGTTTATTTTTTAAATGCTGATTATATGAAATATCACTTTAAAATAAGTCAGCGAGATATTCCAATAATGGTGGACTTTTCTCAATTTCCCAAATGTAACTTTTGTATTTACCATTTAGGAATTACACTCTTTCTAATAGCTTTAATTTTATAAATATTTAAAAGTTTTAATCTTGTAAAGTCAAGGTAGAAAGCTATCATTCAGATAAATTATGAGATAAATATAATTAATATAAAATGTGTAAAAAAAATTACACTGTCCAAAAGAAAATCCTCAAAATACTTTCAATGTATGACAAACATTGTTTGTTTCAAACTTTAATTGACAGCAAGAATTAACTTGCAATATCAGAACCTCCTTATAATAAAGAAATTCTGAATTTCAATCAGCTTTATTCATTCCAAAATCTGGGCTGATGTCTCATTAGATATGCTGTTAAACTCTGGAGTGCACATCAGGAGGAGCTGAAGAGGAGATGGTTACAAGGAAGGATGCCATGGTCAGCAGGCTCCTGAGCTGGCCATGACAGAAGCAGCTCCAGAGCTGGTAATTTTGGTCGTGAATTATGCTGAGAGGTGAGACTTCTGGCCCATTTGCATTTCAGCATCCACTACAGATGTCTGAACACAGTACAACACTGACCTTATCTTGGTCAGAGCCACTGACATACCCAAAGTGGACACAACCTGAATCCATGATGAGTGGCATCTGGGAGTCAGTCTGGGTTTCCACTCCCAGGTGTTATCCCAGACAAACACACCCCTTGTCCGAGCCCACACCCTGAGAAGAGCAGCCTTGGTGGAGAAATGGGCTCTCACTGGCCATTGGAGCTGGCAGACTCTTGTTGGCTGGCAAATATGGAAGTTACCCACTCATCCCTTCTCAAAACTGAAAAATGTATTTATGTATCTATGTATTTATAGACCTGCAAAGAAGGAAGTTGGTTATAGGAATAACACCTGGGAAGATGGTTAATCCTTTACATGCCTGACAGCCCTTGTTATCTGAAGGACCTGTAATCTGGTTTCCATGACGTGTCTTGGTAGTCAGAAATACCCTGTTCTCACCTGTGTTGGGCTGGGAAACACCTCACAGATACCCTGAGGCTTTTGCAATTGCTTTGAATCATACAAGTCAGAAACAGCTGGTTTTGTATCACGTTTGACTATAACCCTGAGCTGGATTAAGCTGAACATAGACACACTCTCTGCTTCCAATTCAAACCGATCTTTAAGCTCTGGCTTTGAAATCTCATCGTGGAAGAAGGCAAGAACAAACAGCAGAAAATTTCTTGAGAAACTTTAAATTGCTTTTTATTCCTCAATTCGCCGCCTTCTTCCTTCCCACTTAGAAACAATAATTGCCTTTTTTTTTCTTTTTAACTAAAGACAAACTGAGAAAAGCAGGTATTATCTTACTCCAACAGCTGCATGTGATTTACAGCACATATTGAGTATGTCTTTTCATTTTCATCACTTGTCTCAGAGCAAACCCAGCAGTCTGCAAGTGTGATCCTAAGACAGAGCACAGCACAAAAGCATTGGCAATCTCCCACATTTGAGACAAGTCAGGCTAGGAACTTGCTCTATTTTCTTGCTCACTGCTTGTGAGAGCTGTCTGAGAAACTGTTAGTTTTGTGGCTGGTGGATAATAGCAGAGCTCTGTTGGTTGCTGTAGCCTAAGATCTCCTGTTTATGGAAACCATCACTACTTGTCTTATTTTAATCTGATCTGTCTGTGGCTGCTAGTCAGTGCATTTCCAGTGGAGAAGAAAGTTCCCCCCAGTTTACACTGGGTTATTGCTGGGATTTGACTGCCTCAGCTCCTCCATCTATGCAGGTCTGGACCAGGACTTTGTGATTAAGTGCACTATGCCCCTGGATAGAACAATTACATGCCTCAAGAAACCTTTCTTCGTTTTATTCCCAACTCCTTTTCATGTTTTTTTACCTAGCAGGGTTGATCTACAGTCATTCCATTTACAGTGGAAGCTATTGATGTTTCAGTGCCCAATCAGGCAGCAAGTCTTGGTAATGCATTGCCTGTTTGGGACTTAGAAGATTATTTTCCTTATCCTAGCTCTTGTGTGGCATCACTACTGCAGTGCTTTATTTTATGAGGCTAATAAATTAAAACTTTCTTTCCATGTTCTGTAAAAAGACAAGAAGTTGTTATTTTTCTTGCAAAACCACATTAAAGAGAAGGCAACAGCAACCGGAGTATTGCTGTCGTTGCTTAATGAAAACCAGAGCATTGCAGTGGAAAACATGCTGGGAAGGACAGCTTCAATTAGAGGAAAGGGGAGATTAAAGACCTCTCTTTTATACAACCTAGGGACGGAATGTGAAAGAATGGGTTTGAAGAAGGCTCTAATTGAAGGATAAAATGGAAACAGTAAATGGCTTGTGATAAGATCAGTGAGCAGAGACAGTGAAGCCAGTATCGCTAGGAATATGTGTAGAAGTTCATAAAACCCCCCAAAACCCAGTTCAGTCTGGAACAGGCAGATACAGAGGAAATATCCCAGGAATTGTGAGTATGTAGAAATCCTATTGGACAGGGGCAAAAGGTTTGAAAGGGAAGAATGTAAATAGTTTGAAAAAAAATCAAGTGTTGTTTGCATTAAAAAATTATTCACTGAAATAAGAGGAGAGTCAGGAAGATCAAGGTCTTTTCCTGAAGGAGGAATGAAAGAAATTTGATGACAACTGTGCACTGACAATATCCCTGTAATCACAGAAAATTGGTCTTCTCAACAGGGAAAATCTGCGTAGTTGTAAAGGTAAAATCTCTTTAACTAGAAACAAGTATAACAAAGTGTAATATTTCTTCTTAATGCATTGTATAAAAGAGCTTTGACTCAGACAAGTATGTTTTTAATTAATTTAAATCCTTAATTCAGCCAGGCCAAGAACAAGGTCAGGGAGAGAGGAAAGCTGGATGAAGGAAATTATTTCAAATTCAAAGAATGTTCAACTGCATTAACGTGAGCAAGAGAAATGGAACACCGAGAAGAGGAGATTTTTTGCAAAGAAGTCCTCATTCTCCCTAGCTTGCCTGTAACAGCTAAAAATTTTAGCCTGTTTGTTTGCTGCTTCTCTGATTTTGAGGCAAGGGTAACCAACCTTGTTTTCACTCCGCTATTGATCCTTTGGAGAGCATCTCAATCTGGGCAATCTGCCACTTGTGTGTGCTGTCTTTTTTTTCAGCAACCCCCAGTGGGCACCACAGGTTAAGTGCTGTTATACCTTGTAGTTAGTATTGCCACCTGATGCCACTGATCATTTAATTTATTCCATCAAGTGTCTGAATGTGTCTGTCCCCTTGAGAGGCCACAGATTCCCATTTCTTGCTGCTCTTAGCTGCCATTTGCCTTGGCTTCATACCACACTTGATTTTGCCGCTTGGTCCTTTCCACTGTCTGTGCCTGTTCCACCAAATTTCTTTCTCTCTCAGCTATTAAAAGCCCTGAGGCTAGCACAGTATGTGTGCATAGGTAGGTATGTATATATTCCATTTGTCCAGGCCTTGCCACCTCCCTGTTCCATTTTGATGGCAGGTGTTTTGCAAATGATGTTTTGGGGACAGCTGCTGGCTAATAGAGATGCAACATGCTGGCACATGTAGACATCTGCCATGGTGAAAGGAAAGGAACCAGCCTCTTAGAAAAATGGCTGCTGCAGGTCAGGCCTTAGAGACATAAGTATGTGAGGAAACTTGGCTGTCCCCTGCCTGTACCATATCTAGATCTTTCCAATGCCCTGGGTTCATTTATTTCATCACTACTTAAAACCCCTTTGAAGTATTTATAATTTTTTATTGGGTGTTTCTAAGAGACACACATAATATAGCTGGTCCAACAGTAAATCTGCTATGATGTGTTTATAAGGCAGGCTTTAGAGTCTCTGGAAAGATTAGTATTGAACCACGCAAGTTTAGATTGAGCTAGAAATGTGAACCGGAAAATCTAGGTCATTACGGGAGAGTTTCTATTTTTACCTGGAATAGATGAACATTGTCTGACATCCTTGTGAAAAGATGACATTGTTTTGTTATTGATTTATCTTCACTGTGTTTTCCCTTTAGTTTAAATTCTGCCCTGGTGAAGCACTAGGGAATGTTCCTGTTGGAGCACCAGGGCTATGTACAGATGTCCCAGTTTGTCCTATTGCTGAACAAGGTGTATTATCCCAGGCTGAGCAGTACCCTGATGGACCTTACAGCTCAGCTGCTTTGCCTCCTAGGCACAGCTCTGTGCCATGTAAACAGGTTTGCATTGACAAACACAACATGCTTGGTGACTGGTACAATTTTTCCCCGGTTATAAGTGACTATCAGGTGTTCACAGTTGGAACTCGTGAGCATGTGATCCTGGCCATGAAGCAGAACAGGACCTGGAGCAGCTCTTTATCAACAACTACCTCTGGTCAGCTCTAACAGCCTAACATTATACCCTTATATTATTATATATTATATATATTATCCCTTATACCCACTCCAGGCAGTTGACTTTTATCTCCTTTTGTTATTCAGCACATACATCTTTGTTAATGTTCAGAAAGGAGAAGTATTGCCCTGGATAAAGATGACCTAAATTTAAATTTGCTGCAGTTTCTGCGGTCAGTTTCTGTTCAGGTAGACAGGTCCATCTACCACCAAGAAATAGGAATGGGCAAAGGTTGGACCCTTTGTCCACTGCTGTGGCTGAGCAAGCCCAGGGAGGTGAGCAGTATGCTAGCATGGATACTAGTGGTAAAACAGGCTATTAGTCTTCCCAAAACCACATTTTGTGCTTTTGTGACTGAATTAAAAGCTAGAAAATCTTCTAAAGTTATTTGTCAAGGAACAGGACAAAGCCTCCAATTTAAGTTTTCATGGGCTGGAGAAAGCCATTTTGCAGTTCTAATCAGCTGGATGTCACTGTGGCCTTTCCATCACCTCCATCCTGCCACACCATGCTGCAGATCCTGGAGAAGGGTGTCTCCTTAGTGCAAGATCCTGTGTGGGCAAGCATTGTTACTCATGTAACCCATTTTCCTTGGGACTGGGTCTAGGGCCACAAAGTAGTTGCTTGGTGGTGTTACAATGCCAGCTGCCTGAACAACTGTGTGGCACTTTGGGAGGCCACTGCCTTGTGCCCATGCTTCTCTGAGAGCTTTTTCCTTTTCAATAACCTTCAATCACATCCTGCACTTTTCTTGCATATTTTGTTCCAAATCGTCTTCAGGTCAAATAAATCTCAAAAATTAAATTGGGCTTTGAGAGAGTTAATCTATTTTTCTCTGCTCCTTAATCACTCAGAAGATGCAAATCCTGCAGAAGAGACACAATAACTACTATTTTATATAATAATATGTGTATATATCTGTGCTTACTAATTGAAAAGGACTGCTCTATCTACCATGGGGAGAGGCTTCATTGTGATAAAAGATTTGTGTATATGCCCTTTAGAAATCCCAGTCTGAACATCTGACTTGAAAACTGCAGTGAACCAGATTCTATGCCTATTTTATGGGATGATCCTTCACCTTTGACTTGTTTAGACACAAAACTGCTGAAAGCACCTTTTAACATAAAGCAAAGGTAGTGGAAATTATCTACTTCTTCAAATACACCAGCTTGCCACCCCCCCAAA
>VWZV01015934.1:0-139370 GCA_013397155.1 Irena cyanogastra | reverse complement strand
CCCCCCCCCCAAAAAAAAAAAAAAAAACCACCCAAAAAACGAGTTTTGGGTAAGGTATTTATCAATATGAGTAAGGCTGAACTGGCCCAAGGGAGATGTATTTGCTCCTGTGGGCAGCACAGCATTTGAAGTCATTAGCATCACACTAGTTCTACTATTTCTCATTTTTAATTCTTTTAAAGTATATTTAAGCATAACTGAAATTTTAAAAACTTGGTGTATTGCTTATGATGTTATAAAATGTAGTTTGAAATTTTAAACAGAGAATAATCTCTGCTTGAGATGAAAACTAAGTAGAAACCAAGGAAATAAGATACAATAACGTGCTAAGAAAAGGAGGAAAATAATTTGTGACATGCATTTTGAGCAGAATTGGTGGTTTAGGGTAAAGATGACAGTGACATGTGTGAGTAGTTTGTTCCCTAGTGGGGGCAGAATAGCAAAGACAATAAAATCTGAGACTTGTGCAACTCTGGGCCTCCCACAGAGAACTACAGTCCTGCTTTTGAGGAATGAGCAGAAATAAAATCCTGTGAAGCACTATGGCAACCATCACCAGGGAGACCATCACAGATCTCAAACATGTTTATCCAGAAGAATTACAAGTCACAGAGTGAGATGATATACTTGGAAATGGTATTTTAAAAGTAAAAACACTGTTACCTGGTAATTGCAGTGGTATGGAAATGTGACACTTTGAGTTCTTAATTAAACAAATCTGTTTTTAAGAGATACTGCAGTGAATATCTCCTAGAAACAGCTAGAGAGTTGTACTTGTAAAGTACCAGTACGTGACAGAGCTGGTCGTTGTGCAAGAAGGGAAAGCAGACCAACAACATCGCTGCGGTAGATCGGTAAAGATCTTCAAACAAAACAGAAATTAAAACATAAATGAAATAAATAATCAAAAAATATTTTATGGTACTGTATAAGACAAATACATACTGATATCCAGAGGTGATCATGTTTGTGGGTGAAACAAATTCCACTGAGTTCGATGTGGTCCTCATGGATAGGGTTCAGACGGGCTTCCGCTCAAATTTGGCAAAGATGGAAAGCCCAACCAATTGTGTGCTCTGTTTTGTTTTAAAGAGAGAGATGGGAATTGTTGCATTCTGGTCCTGGTTATATCACTCATCTATGATACTGGGCAATTCATCCACTTGTGTCAAGTTTCTATCTTACAAAGGAAGATAGAAGCTTGCTAGAGTGTTATGAAGATGAGCCAGTTACCATTTATGCAGTGGTTAACATGTGTGAAGTGTTGGTTTATAAAATGCTGTATGTCTCCATTTGCTCGCATTCTTCATAACTGACCTTTTTTCTTCACCTGTCTTGAAAGCTTTTCACCTATGCTGCCCATGAGTCACCTTGTTTCTCCAGGAGTTTTTCAATTTCACATAGTTCTTGTTGGCTCTGTCCACTCACATCTACAGAGGCATAGAAAAAGACAGTGTTGCCCATTATTACTGCTGAATTCATGACTGATTCTGTAAGAACAATATCTAATAGTAGCAGCCTGTGTAAACACGTGTTTCTGAACAAGAGTTTCTTGCTGACAGGCCTGATTTGAATGTGAAGGTGAATTTGCTGGTAGTTGGATGGTTCCAGCCTCCTGGCCCATCTCTCTGGGTGTATAAATATCCACAAACCTTTGTGGATGACTCAGTTAGTAAAAGATAATATTAAAAAAATCCAGTGTTCCACAATCCCCTCAGTCTATCCCAGGAATGCCAGCTGGTGCTGCTTGATTACCCCATGGAGGAGGCTGGTGTCCAGGAGCAAGTCTGGGTCACCCTGATATGGCATCTCCATGACTGCTTTTACCCTTTGCCACTTGAGAGAGAAAATAATCAAGACTGAAATCATCATCACTGATTATCCAGGAGGTATGAAGCACCCCAAATCAGAAAAACATTTCTGATGTTTGAGATTGGAAATAAACAAGTAATGTTTTTGTAGCAGGGGCCTGATTCTGATTTTGACTAACAAAAAACTGTTTCTGAGTAACATGAAAGACAAAAGGAAAAGACAAAGAAAGATTATCAGAGACATATTCCTTCTTAGTCTCAAAAATACTCTCATCTCTGTATTTCATTGTGCACTTTTTTGACCTTGATATTAGTGCAGTGTTTACCTCCCATTATGACATCAAACCATTTCTCAATGCTTACATCTTGGCTTATGTCTTAAGAAGGAGCACTTTGTTCTTCTGAATTCTTTAATATTATTCTTCACTATTATTTGCAGAAATACATTACTGTCACTTGCATGCTGACACAGATTTATTCTTTCAGTGAGCGTCTTGCCCCGATTAAATTGATCAGTGTGTATTTTATAAAAACATTTAAAGATGAAATGGATCAAGTCAGTCAAATAACCAAGAAGTCCAATGATTCATTACAGCTGATATCTTTAGTTATATTAGTATTGCATCTTTAACTTCATTTGAAGGCAACTGATTTTTTTTGCAGCCCTGATTTTCTTACTGCTAAACACATAGGCCTTTACGACTGAATTTGCTTGGAGTGGGGAGCTGTATGACTTTTTTTGGCCATCTAACTTGTTCTCCTATTTTCAAGGATAGAAGAATAGTTGCTTGGTCTGATGCAGACTGCAGCCACTCTGTGGGTCACAAAAGCACTCTGCATGGCACCCACATGCTTCCCACTGGGGCAATTGTTTCCTCTCCACTTGTGTCAGCATTTTGCCTGCATTTGCAAACCAAAGGCCACATCCTTATGGATCATTTTATTCTGAGTGGTGAGCTATTCAGGTGGATTTTTCCCCCCGGCGTGTGAAGACAGAGAAAGATAGCATAGCGTCTCCTAATGATTCAGTGTAATGTTTTAAAAAGTCACAGCTTATTTCTAGATGGATGTGGTCATAGGTTTCCCTTTACAAGTGCATCTGCCAATTACAGCTCGACTGTCCTGCTATATGAATCAGAAGTTCCTATGTAGAAACCTGCTGATGTGGGAGTTTCAGGCATGCTTTAGTGAAAAGAAGCTGTGACTCTACCCCAAGGGCATTTTGGAAGACAATCTCAAGCTCTGTTACAAATAGAAAACACAACTACCTGCACTAGGTACACAGCACAGATACTCTGCATTATCCAACCATGAGGACAGGTAAGACAGAATGTTATTTCACTTTGTACGAGCTCCTGTGAGGAAACCACAGAGCTACAGCTACAGGCTTCATTGCAAAAGCGTAGTTTAGATACTTGGAGCTGTCTCTTCTTGGCAATTATGTAATCCACTTTTATAGCAAACTTTATAGGAAGGGGGCTGATGAATTTACCATGCTATTATGTATCAAAAATTCTAGGGCTAAGAATTTCATATAGCAGCTCCCTCATGCCCCCAGGCTATACATATGAAATCAGAGCCATTTGGTTGAGGAAAGACAGCAACAATTAGGGATGGAGTGAGGTTTCCATGTGGTGAGAATCAGCAGGTTTTCACAGCTCTCAGTAGACCTAGCTGCAGAGAACTTGGCTCCTTAAATTCCTACATGTCTTTTTGTCAAACATGACTCTGCTCTTGGCGATGCATGCCAGAGTCAGAGAGCTGCTGGGAAGCCCTAGAGCAGAAGACAAGAGACTAAAAAAGCTGGATTCAACACATGTTAGCACTGGGGTAAAATCTCAGGTTTTTAAGTGTCTTCTTCCTTACTCTAAGAACCAGATAGAACTGATGAAATGCCTTGATGGAAATTTTCCATCACAATTTTCAAACAGGAATTTGTGAGTGTATTCAGTGTCAGACACTTCTGAATTTAGAGGTTTATGATGGAATACAAGAGATATAAATTGTCCTACCTTTTTAAATAGGCTTCAAACAGTGCAATCTACATACAGTCTTATAGCTGTCTGATTATTTCATCTCATTATTTGGTTTGATATTTCCTTTGTGATGAGTCTGCCAGCTAAAGTACAATGGGACTGGACTGTTCAATTTAATGGCTTCCATTAGATCATAAGGTTCCACTTGAATGAACGGGGAATTATGAGCAATTTAATTCATGAAGGGAAGTAGTGAGCACAGACTGAATTTGAACTTAGAGGGGCCATGAGGAGCAAGAAATATTTCTGTTAACTTTAAACTGCTGTTAAAATCCTCATGAGATCTATGGTTAGAAAAGAAATATAGAATCTGAACATCTTGATTTTTTGTAACTAAATGCTTATTTACCAGTGCTAATGCTTATAACGTTCTCAAATTTCGATAAACAGCTACATTGAAACAGTGTTTGAATAAAGAAACTTTTTGCTAGTACCTTATATTTAGCATAATATTCATTGAAATGAATGGATGACCAAATGAGCTTTTCTTCTGTTTTCCCATCTCCAGTACTGACCAGGTGCAGATCCTCAGCTTTATTAATGCAGCCTTAATTCAAAATCTATTGCATTCAAAGAAAGATGTCCCTTTGGATTTCAGATAAAGCAGAAGCAAGCCATGTAAGTGGCTATTACATACTCTTTGCCTACTTTCAAGCCAAAAATTGGAACAGAATATTTTGAATACCCACAAAATAGTTGAAGTACGCTACATTAGTCTAAGTTAATTCAAAATAGCCAGAATTTAAAAGAATTATAGAAGGGATATTCTCATTTTTGCTTGTAAAATCATTTATACTTATTACCATAATATTTGTCTTCCCAGGAGTCACTTTGGTGCTGTTAGTGGCATTAATTAGTGGAACCTCAGCCCTTCTCAGAACCAGGTGATTCTTTACTGGAACAAGAGCAGATAGTTTACTAGTGAAACAATCAACCTGGGCAAATATCTCAGGGTCATACAAGCCAGTGGACATGAGTTAAAGGAAGAATTGTCTGGGGTGTGGGTGGGTGCCAAGGGCACCCTGAGGAGTCGAGGAAAATGTAGGAATTAGGAACTCTGGGCTTTATTGCCCACATGTCACTGGCATGTTGTGCTGCTCCAGTCAAGGACTTCACCTGGATGAACACATGTAAAGGGCTTTACAGACTTGCTTCCTTTCTTGTTCCAAAAGGCATAGCAGCCTTTTTGAAGGGAAAAAATTAGAGTTAATTAAGTAAATAATGACTACATATTATGTCAGAATCTGTAAAATGTGGGTTTATAACTTAGGTACACAGTAAACTAAAAATTTTGCTTCTTGATGTGTTGCTATAGAAAATAATAAAAAAAAGATCTTTGGGAGAGATTTTAGGCAGCTTAAATGCAAGTGATTTATGTGAAAAGAATCATACAATAATTAAAGAGTAGATGTAGTTTCCAATTTAACTTCTGCTTTCTCTGATATCAGAGGCTGGAAATTTACTTCCACAGCGACAAAATACATACTGATCAGTGATTCAGACAGTAAAGAATCAAAAGAAATAAAGCATGAGAATATTTCTGAATATTTTTAAGCTTTAACACATGTTTTTTTTTAATTCTCTTTGCTCCCAACACCAGAAAGAGACCTCTGTCAAACAGACTCCTGATCAAACAGCCTAGAAGAGATTTTTATTCAAGCTCCTTGTTTACAAGTTGTTCTTACACAAGTTGTCAGTTTACAGCCAGGGACTAAAAGAGAGGAGAAAAAAATACTGACCTCCAAACCTTGCTGTTCCATGATGAACCACTCTCCTGGAGCTGATAGCTTCTCCAGAAACATGGCTCTTTTTTGTTTTTTTCTGACTCTTTTTTTTTTTTTTAAATTATCCTAGAAAGCACAGGCAAAACTGTCGGAGAGCTTATAACAGCAGGAAATTCATCATGAGCTACCAAGGGCCAAGATCCCCATATCTGTGCATTTGCAAGCACAGTAACATGCACTTAGTTGAGAGCATTACTATGCACTTTCTTTTAACAGACACCTGGTTACTGCCTGTCCTAGACAGCTTTCCAACACAACACCATAAAAACTGCTCAAACTGACTTCAGTGAGTGCCCCAAAGCACACTGAGTTGTAGCATGCAAAAGGCAGGACTTCTTTCCCATCTGTTCATATCATTCGTATCAAATATTGCACGAATGTAATGGTGAGAATTCATGCCACTTGGGGGTTATTTGGATAAAGTGCTTTGTTTGAGCTCATCTTTCATCAGATTGTGTTCATCCACAGTGCCTGGGTCCACTTTGTCCACTGGCAGTTGGTGTTTTTCTTGAGATACAGAGGGTTTACTTTCTTAAGCTTTTTATTAAATTCCAACTATGGAAGGATGGCAGGTAGGATTTGGAAGAAAGAAAAGCAGTGCTTTTTCACAGGAGGAAAATACAGTTCTGGTGTGAATGATTTCAGTGTCAGAATTCATCTGCTGCTAAGGAAATATATTTTATTTGAGAAATAAAAATCTTAATTTTCTCCTACTGACGCTTCTATATTTGAATTAATATCTGTGCTATAGTCCAGAGGAAACAGCAATGGGAAGAGAAGTTTCTGTTGCAAAACAATTGGGTGGGAACACGTGGTGTTAAGAATAATATTTTTTACAAAGTAACAGTGGGATGATAATTGGTGTTCTCATTGGCATTGCAGGACACCGGGGAGCATAAGGATGCCCATGTCCTGAAGCTCATGCCTGAGGCAGTCCTTCATCTCTTCTCCCATCACTCTCCCAAATAGATTTCCAACCTGAGTCCTAACCAATGTTCTTCGTGTGTGAAATTGTCTATTGACCGAGAAGCAAGTAAAAGAGGGTGATGTTTTAACTGTTGAGAAAAAAATCCTTGCCACTTACAAGTTCCTGTGTCACACACTTATATCAGTTATCTAATCTGCTGTATCACCCAGCAGGAAAGTGGGCACAAGCTATCCAGCCTTCACCCCATGTAAATGGATTTGAACCACATGGCTTGTAAAACTCAGAACAGTCCTAACAGTGAAGTTAGTTGGGTGTACTGCTTCTAAAACCAAGTATTACTTATGTTTTCACATCAAATTGATAAAACTTGGAACTGGTTTCAGGTCTGGACTTGACAGATCTATCGATTTCCCAAAATTTGAGGATGCTGAGGTGATTAGCAGAAGGTTAAGGAAAAACTGAAGAGTAAAGGCAAGACTTGGTAAATGTCCCGAAATGAAAGGACTAAGCAGAACAAAACGTTTTTGTTTCATGTAGCTGATATGGCTGAAACCAAGGGACAGTGACCTCGTGATGCAAAGTCCTTGACTTCAGTTATTTGTTGTGTGAAGTTTCTCTTAGTTAAGCAGAAAAGCCACCCAGTGGCACGGTTTTGCTTAGCTGTTCAAAGAAGCTGAGAAGGTTTTGTAGAGTCCCATCCTGTCTGTCTGTGTGCTGGGTGTGTGGAGGAAGCAAAAGCAAATTATTCTGCTATAGCTGGACAGCACTATAAAATTAACATTCAGTTAAATGAAGATTTTCCTCTAGAAAAGATCTGATATGCTTTTTCCTTTTCTTTGCTCAGTGACAGGTTAAAAGGATCTGATAAAAATGGACATTGGGAATGTCCAGCAGCTTTTTAAGCCACCAGCCTGTCACAGTGACAGCTGAGGATGGTTCACTTCTGCATGTTGCACATTGTTTGTTTCAGACTCAAAACGTGGGTTACTTGGAAACCTCGTCTGTACAAGCTCCAAGTGCCCATGTGGGTGAGGAATTGCCCTTTATAAAGGGAACACAGCATTTCTTACTCCTCTCCATGGACATTAACCACTTCCTTCCCAGAACACTGCCATGACTTGGCTGACTTCTCAGCTTCGCAGATATGAAAAATAAGATTAAAACAAAGAGTATAAAACCCAAGAGTAAAATCATTCAAGGACAGAGTTCTAGAAAAAAATGCTTCCATAAAAAGCCTCCCCTTTTTGCTATTTAACTTTATAAAGCCATTAAAGGGCTGCTTCTTTTTGGTTTTTGTTTGTTTTCGTTTGTTGGCTTTGTTGGTTGGTTTTTTTGGTATTACCTTATGCTTGTTAGGTCAGTTTTGTTGATATTCATGTATCCATGTAATCATTCCAAGGGCCCAAGATAAGTAATAATAAGTAATGCTGTAAATGACATGATAGCATCTTCTTATCGAAGGCATACATGGAAAATTATTATAGATAACAAAATACTTTAGGGGGGAATTAGCTAAGCAAATACATTAAGAATGAGGCAATACACAGTGCATAACCCTATCTGTAAAAAAAGCAACCATAAACTGAGTAAGCTTGCATAGAAAGTTTTTTTCCCTTGTAAACTTTCATTACTTTCTAAGGAAGTGATCTTTAATGGGTCATTTATTTCATAAGCTGTCTGCAATAGAGTTTTCTCTCCTTCCTTTGAAATCACTAGATATAGTCATGGTGAGAGACAGTGAGCTGGACCTGATATTTTTACACTGACTTTGGTTGAGCTTATGAGGGCGTTTGTTGCTTGGAAATAAGATCCTATAGTACTGATCTTTTAAGACAAATTTGGAGCACATTTGTATCACTGAATTAATTCCTGCCACCTCTGGACATTTGTTTGTTGTCTTTGTAAAGATCCTCTGTCAAATAGCAGTTAGCTCTTAATGTCTACAAATCTCCCTCCTTGAAAGGAGTGCTGCAATTATTAACTGATGAGTGCCTGAAAAGGGAAAAATGTGCTAACCTAATTATCTTGCATGTAAGAGTAATTTAGGTTGCAACCTCTACTTCTCTGATCTAAGCTCCATAGTTCTCTGATATAGATAAATATTGGCTTACTCATTTTCTAGTTGAGAAATAGAGGAAGAGAGAGGTTGCATTCTTTGTCCCATGTAATACAATGAGTTCTTAACAGGAATAGGAATGGAAAGCTCAGACCTGCCTCTCCAACCTACAGCCCTTGCTGCTTTCCTGAACACACTCTTCCAAAGGCTGAGTCCTATGAATGTACCCAATAATACGGGCTAATAAATGGTTGCAAAATTCACTGAAGTTGGTGGACTGACATTGCAATCCCTTGGAGAAAGAGAAGATTCCATTCAAGGAGAGCTGGAATAGTAGATTATACTGTCCAAAATCACAGGAGTAATAGGAAAAATAATGTAGCCCATACGTAATGGCTAATAGGAAATAAAAACACAACACCGCAATGTAAAGGGTACAAAATATCACTAGAGGACTGCCACTGGAGGAGAACCTGCACCTTAGTTGTTTTTCTTTTCATTAAGAAGTGGTATAAAGAATTAAAATTTAACACAGTTTGATGAAAAAAATTTCACCTGGGAGATATGGCTCATTATCATGTTACAGGGATTTTGAGTAAAATACCTTTGGTAAATAAAGTTCAACTGTTTTTAGAACATGATGAATTAAGTGGTTTGTTTTCAGCTCAGTATCTGGAGGTGGGGATTAGCTGCACAAGAGTGAGAGCAAGAGATTCACTATATTAAGGAAACACATTTTCCAGGTATGTTACTTTTACAAGTGTCATGACAACTAAACAGAGGCACTAAACAGTAAGTCTTTATTCACAGTCATTATCACACCAAACACTGGCTGGGCACAGTCTGTGCTCTGCAGTACCACTTATTTTAGGACAAACTGATTGACTTTCCTCGTCCTCTGTAACTGCATTTGGGAACAATAAGTATGAATATGTAACATTGCCATAAAATCAAGCTTTTAGGAATCATGAATGTGTTCTCTAAGTCATGGTAAAAATAAAATTTAACATAAATATTGAATACTGCTCTGAAGCATGTTAATGCAAAAGCTTGGTTGATTCAATGTTGGTTGAAACAACATGACAGAATAGTGATGCGGTGTGCCCAGAAATATCCCATAAATGTCAACAGTAGAATTAGCAGCATGTGCTTGAGTATTTAAAAATATCACAGTTGTAAAGGTTAGGGGGAAGAATTCTGTTTACCTTTTGGGCTTTATGTTGTCCTCAAGGCCATATTCTGATGGGCAAGAGAGTGTCATGCTGCTGCCTTAGTCAACACTGGTCTCTGCCTGAACTACTGACCTTGCAGAATTAAAACAGTCCGTGACCTCACCTCAGAATACTTTTGTTCATCTGAAAACATATATCCAGAATGAAGAAAGAGAAATAAACCATAAATAAGTGACATCATCCTTGCTTTACCTAATATTTTCTGCTAGTGTGTAATAGTTAATGATTACTAAGGGGCAAAACAAAACCAATCCATTCCTTGGAAAGTGAAGTGCTGTAATGACAAACTTCCTGAGTAACCTCGGCTGTCCCAGTGCATTCCAGGCAAGATGAGCTGAGTCAGAGACAGCAAGGCATCAGGTTTTACTGGAATTATGTGCTACAAGGTCTGCACTCTGAACTGCATCCAGTGATGCCTTAAGTTTTAGCTTTTTTATTCTTCAGATCAGTTCTGCTTTAGTGTATAAATCTAAAACTCCGTAGCCTGTCAGCCACTGTTCTCCCATTTTATTCAGACAAAACAATTTCTCTATAGGCCTGAAACTCAAGGACACCTTACTGTCTCAGGCCCTGAAAAATGTAAACAAAAAGAGAACTGGGGGGAGCAAACTGGGGGAATGTGATCACATTACCTGAAACTGTAATTGGACAATTAACCTCTGATATGCAAATAGACCAAATTTCTATCTGTCTGAAAAACTCAGGAGTTTTTCAAAAAGTCATCGATCTTGGGTGCAGTGTCTGTGAGACTCCTGCACTGCCCAAGGTGTGCCTTGTGAAGGCCTTTCAATAAATACCTACCTTCATCCTTCAGCTCTCTCTACCCTCTGTTCTAGGTAGCCTCTCCAGGCATCACCAGAAGCGAAGAGGTCATCAAGGTAGCTACTGAGGAGCTGGTGAAAATATTCCCATGGTTCAACTGTTCCAGCTGAGTCATGGCCAGATTCAGCTCAAGTTGAAGTTATCTAAAATATATACAGATTTTGGTACACATTACCCAATTTCTACCATTTTCACCAAATTAAGAGTTGGATGTTTATTTGATTTTCGGGTAAACTACCTTGAGGGTGAAAAATGCTTCATAATTGACAGTGAGAATGATGTGATCAGTGAATAAATAAAATTTAAGACTATATTTGTGCTTCTGAAACTTGTTTTGAAAGAGCAGAGATAATCACACATTCAGTAGTAGTAGCAGTACCAGTAGTGGCAGTAGTAGTTCTTCCCCAGTGTTCAGTGTTCCACACCCTACCATGTCTTACAGCTGCACAGAAAACACAGCTCTGCACACCAGAATTTTTATGAGGTTGCTATAAGAAACTTTATTCCAGATTTTGTTATTACTAATCCCACTGCAAAGCTGCAAACCTACCTGGAGCTTCTTTACAGCTATAGTGAAGTGACAGTAAAATTTGCTCTCTCAGCATTTGTGATGTCTGGTTTGCAGTATTGGGTGATGTCTGTATCTTCCGTTTTGACATCTTTGGTTCTGCTTTGTACATGACTTGAATATTTTTTCTCATATATGCGTCAAATGAAATCCAAAGGATGTTTCACTCTTTCTTATTCCAAGTTTCATTCAGCATTGACCTCTTTATTTTACCCTTGCAGTGATTTGGAAAAAAGTCTCTATCAGTCTCCACCTCTTGACTTTTATTTGATCTTGGTAGGTCTCTCCATGAATTCTGGGACAACCTGCAAACTCCAGGGTATTGACTCCTCTGCTTTTTCTATATTCACGGTGAGATGGAGTGCACTATTAGCACCAGGTGAAGTGTTTGTGACTGGTTAAAGTCTTCATTGTGCAGTGAGGGTGAGGGAAATTTAACAAGGTGATGGAGTGATCTCAAAGTATTTGTGAAAAAATTAATAAGAGGAAGTTTTTTTCATAACAGATAATGAAAATATTCTGTTGCCATATATGTGTGTGTATGTGTATATGTATTGAAAATCATTGTCCTATTTTTCTTCTTTAAGAATTGTGACTTGATTTTTAAGTTGCACAGAGGCATTCAAGGAAATCAATATCACCAGAAATGTGGAACATGGTTTTCCATGTCATGTATTTAGTGATATCTAATAAATATTCTTTGAAGTTTGGCGAGTACATTTAAATGAGTAACCTTACAATTTTCTCCTACCATATCTGACTTTTCAATTCAGATTAAATTATATTGTTAGCATTTTTCTGGTTATCTGGTGCACACAACATAACCCAGTCTAATGTAAAATGATTAATCTAATTCATACAAAAGAATAAGGAATAGAGATACAGGTAAACATCATACAGCTTCTAGGAAAGTGCATTTCTGAAGGGAGAGAAATTCTAGTGGAGTCCATGTACAGTTGTTATGAATCCTGCCACTGGAAACTTTTTCTTGGTTTCTTTATTCATACACCATAAATTTTATTTCTTCAAAATGTTTTAAAAGAATGGATTTGCAATTATTTATTTCAGTCATCTCCTGTGTTTTAAATTTCTATCTCCATCCTGCAGTCAAATGCTTACGTCCTAATAAGCCAGGAATAAATTTGAAGGTACTTCAAATATTTTTAATTTGAAAGGAAATATGTACTGTAAGATATAAAGCATTTTTCAACTCAGTCCTTTGATAGTCTGATGTGCCATAAATGTTACAGTGTGTTAACTATAAATACAACATGCATTTTGACAACTGTGTTTGATTTCAGTTCCCTAAGTGATTATGAAGGAACAAAGAGAATCCATTTAGACAGGAGCAAGAAACTCCAGCCTTTTATTTACCTCATTTTTGAGAATGTAAATTGTGTTTGTTAATGAGCAACTAAAGGCAAATCAGCAGACAACAGGAACCTTTCCATTCTTTGACAAAATTTTAGACCACATTAGCCAAATCCTGTCCCACTCCATTAGTCCTGGGTAAAATCCCAGGCTAAAAGAGTTCATTGTTTCCTGATGCAAAAGGTAGTTAAATTCTGGCTGATTTTTATTCTCTTCAGTTTTAGCTGAAACATGGAAGCTCAGAAACACTGACAAGGTCAGTGATGTGCTTTAAATGGGTACAACTCAGTCATGCAATTGTACCTATATTCTACCAAAACAACTCAGAACTACTTGCAAAACTTGCTCTTTTAAGACACTTCAGAGGCAGTCAGCCCACGTGGTGAAACATTCTCTGAAGTCACTTAAAGTGTGTTGATCACATTAAATGAAATAAAAAGCAAGCATCAGTAGTCTCTTCATCTGTAAGAACACAGGCATCTGACGTTCAGAAGCATGTTGTGTAACAACCAACATCAATACTCAGCCTTCGTGTGGCTCCAGCTGAAGTCAAAGCAAATGGAATGGCAGTGAGATCAGCTAGGGAGTTTATTTTATGTAAAATATAAACATGTTAACAGGAGAAAATACTGTTTTCTTATGTTACAACCTTAATAACCAACACAATTTTTATCTTACAGTTCTGCAGGTGGTGCAGGCTTCAATAACATGTACATGATGATTAAAAAAAGCAGATATTCATCTGTACACATACACCGAGTATTGTATGCTGTACTAGAAATCCAGTATTTGTATGTGTCCCCAGTTGTGTACTTCATCATTTTGCTACCTCTTACTCCATTTAAAAAACTAGCATAAAATTTAAGTAGTTTTATTATGATTGCATCATTTTGACAAGGCAGAGAGGGACTATATATTTACAAACAGATACACATATTCAAAGCCTCTGAAAAAAACCAACCCTTTCCATATTTCACCCTCTTCTCTTTCTTCTTCCTGCTACCCTACATTCCTATTCATTTAGGATGTGGTGGCTTTACTCCTGAAGCATCATGATAAGTAATGGAGCTTGTGTTAGGTCTTTTTTAATGAAAGCCACTGAGACTAGAAAATTGTCTCCAGGAAAAGCACTGGCACCTGTAATATGGCTGCCCTGATGTTGCTTTTGCTGTTAGAATGAGAGTTGAGAGAGGACTAGGAAACAATTTAGTATGTGGCCAGAGTCTGGTGTGGGACATTTCAAACATGAACACCATTGCAAATACAAAGCTGAGGTTTAAGCTCGGCTTCTTCAAGGAATGTATGATTATTAATGAGATTTTGGGGAGTGGGGATGGGGACAGAGGGGTTGCAAATACTCATTAATTATATACTGCGGCAATCAACATGCTTTGATGAACTGCAAGATGTCTTCATGAAGGGCTTAGTTCTGCCACTTTGAAACCCTATGAGAAGGGTCAGGATTATCTAGAGGATGGAGGTTAGGAAGCTGCATGTCAGCCCAGCTTCTCCTATAGACCCATTGTACTATCACAGAAAAGTTACTTACTCTTTCATTTTCTCACATACAGTGAAGTTGCCACCTGCAACAGCCTTCATCAGAAGCATTAGGCTGTTAAATTGGCTGCTGTGAATGGCACACACAAGTTAATTTATTTTGCATAGTACAATAGTCCCAGTCTTGATAACCAAATGAAACAGAATTTATTAAAGAATTATAGCAAGAGATCATGAATAAAGGGAGTTATTTGCAGTTTCTTAAGTTTCTTATTAAATCAGTCAGGCAAAGCCAGCAACCAAACCTCCTAGAGGGTTAAGAATCATTAGTATGTAAAATAGCATGGGTTTAGCCAGATGGTCCCATCAGGTGGGCACAAACCTCCTGATAGGTGTTATTTGACCCTGTATGCAAAAGAACTGTGTTATCTGAATAAATCTTGTAGACAGGTTCAATCAATCTCTTTGAAGTAATGCATATTAACTGAAAAGAAATTAAATGTGTGTCTATTGAGCCTTGCCAAGGACTATTTACTTAGTAAGGGTCATGTTAAATTGAGAGGAAACACCTCAGTATCAGAACAGATTCAACAAGAAAAAGTTCTGGTCTTTTCATTGATCAAAGAAAATACAATATCTAAAGCACTAGGAATAACCCTTGCATTAACAATACAGAAAGTCACTGGCTTTCTGATATGGACATCACAGATGCTTTCTTCTAAAAACCATCATTTTACACAAGCATCTTACTTCATTTTGTCTTTGCTTTTATTGGCCCAGGTGAAAGAAGAAAGATGCAAAAATTCTCTCTCCTTTCCAGCACACACACAGTAGCCAAGAATAATTGTGCTTCATCAGATTATTCATAGTTGAGACCAAACAGAGCACTGATAAAATGGCAAAGAGAGCAATACCTGACTGACAGCTGACTCTGTGTCTGGTAAAAGAGAATTCTCCTGTAAGAAATGGAACTTTTCTAAATTCAAGTCATTGGTAACTGTGCCACAGATTGAAGTATTACAGTCATCCTCAGATAGGTTAGCAGGCAGAGAGAAAAAGAGGGTGTGAAATGTGCAGAGTGAAGCTTGTCAGGTACACACTGAAGTGTGTATCAGACACAGTAAATGCTCTGCCCTTTTTATACAGGAACAAATATGTATGAAAATGCTTGGGCTTTCCAGTTTTACAACCCAGCTAGGACTACAAGCCTAAAAATGGAAAACGAGATGCAACTAGAGACATTGGATCAGAAGTAAACAGATGCAAAAGCATAAGACAAAGGCAAAATATTAAGCTGCTTGGAATTTCACAAGATTGACATTACCACTTAAAGTGCTTGGGTTGATTACATTTTTTTAAAAAAGTACATAAACATTAAAGCAAAAAAAATAGTATTAACCGCAAAAGTTATTATACAAATGCAGTAACAGGCCAACAAAAGAAAAATAAATTAAAATAAACCCTTCTAAAAGATACTAGCAAAGAGCAGGTACACAGCCAAAACTTGTTAAAATTTCTAATATTCATTCAGCTGTAAGACACAGCTCACAACTCCCAGCCACATGCAGCAAAAAAGAGATAAAACAAGAAGGGTCTGCCACTGAGAGGCATCAAATCACTGGCTGTCAGCTCAGGTGCCAACTACATAATGTTGAAACAGAAGAGTGACTGAGATATAATGTCTGAAGATAAAAGGTTGTGGTAGCACTTTGGGACCCATCGTGTTAGGTGAGTTTCAGTTTAATTTTGCTACATCTTCAATATTTTTATTAAACCTGATATGAAGGAAACTCCTACTTCTTTGTTTTCTTCACTCCAACTGCTAAAGGAACCAGACCTTTCATACATAATCTAGTACTAAATTGGGGGAATTAAATCTAGTACTAATTGAGGGAACTAAATTGTTAAAATAGAATCGACAGGAGTAATTTTGGGACCTGATTTCAAAAAGGTGTTCTGTTTCATCAGTATGGCTTTTCCATCACTCTACTCCTCTGCCTCCCTCTGCTATGTCCCCACATTAGAAATTCCATAAAATCCCGACAGCCTGTACTTGGAAATATAAAAGCTGAGTTCTGAGCTCATCCTCTAAGGTAACTGATTCATCGGCACTGCAGGGCTGTGGAAACACAGACAAAAATGGGGTTTTTTTCTAAGTAGAGAACATAGTATTTATAAATGGACAGTGCATCTCAGGAACAGCATGGGAAACAATGGGAAAACTCCAATTGTCATTAGACCTAATATATCTATGACTTGACACCAGAAAATACAGTCATTTTAGAGAAGCACAGAATAGTATTACAGACCTGTGCTAGCATTTTGTTTTCTAGCTGCTAGCTGAAAAGCTTTTGTTATCTTAGGTATTTTTCCATTCTTGCATAAGGGACTGGAAATCTATGCATAAG
Source organism: Irena cyanogastra (assembly GCA_013397155.1). NCBI lineage: Eukaryota > Metazoa > Chordata > Aves > Passeriformes > Irenidae > Irena > Irena cyanogastra. The sequence continues at coordinate 122,857 of VWZV01015934.1, read as the reverse complement.
CTTAAGAGAAAAGGGATTATGTGTTATTTAATCAACTGAAATACTTTACACCATATGATTGTTCCTCTGGGGATCCCAATCTTGCAAAACTTGAGTGAATGTGCTTAATTTGACAAAGAAGACTTCCTCTGCCTAGACTGGCACTATTCATACAGCTGTGACAAACAGCTTTTGGACTGAAGTCAAGACATTTGGCACACTGGAGACTGGATCCAATTTATAGAATTCTGACCTCAACTCCGTTAATCAAAAGAAAATGCTCCCTAGTTTAGCCAGTGTTAGTATGAAGTGTGTACTCCACAATGTTTCACAGCTGATGTCAGACTACTGATGTTGGACTGCTGTGATACTAGTGCTGTGATCCTTCCATGGGCTAGCATGAATTAAAAATGCTTTTTCATTCTTTATGAAACAGCTTATTCTAGTCATTTTCCTCTCAATAGCTTACTGCAATGATCTGTATGTTTTACAATCTAAAGCTGTCTTGCAGTGGAGAAAAACAGATTATTATCCTGTAGTTTTGCATTTAAATATTAATTTAAACTATTAACATTTTAAAAACCAACTTTCACATAGGTCTATTGAAATAAGGAAAATGTTTCCTAAAATTGAACTGATTTAAAAATTATTTTTATGAAAAATTACTTTTCATATAAACATGAGCCCTGAAGATTCAAATGATATCTTAAGAATATCTCTTTTGTTGAATCTTTTAAAACTAAAGAATTCTGTAAGAATGTTCAGTAGTAAACTGCAAAATACAGACCTTTCGACCAGCACTGATTAATGCTGATCTAGAAAGTGATTTCATTCACAGTGAGGAAACCTTATCCATTTTAAAAGACCAGTAATTTTTATGTTTTTATACAGAAATTCTGAATGCTTATAAACAAATCAATTAAAGAGGGATTTGCAGGTTTAGCTTTTCAGTGGAAAAGCTCCAGGGTCTCAGTGGGAATCAAAGTCTGCTGTAAGATTTCTGTCTTCTGTGTTAGAGACAGAACATTTCATTCTAACATCACTAAAATAATAAGAGCTGCATCCTAATTATGCTTGTCTTGAGCCTGCTTACCAGCCTTCGTTCATGTGAGTGACCCCTGTAGACCACCACTATCATTCCCTTAAAGTCCTCTAAGGTTACATTCTACATCTGTTTTCTTGCATCAGTAAAATAACATGATAAATCACAAATAATCTTAGCTGAAAAGTCCACTTCTGTTTCTCATTCAATGTAAAGTGCTACATTGCCTTAGTTTACAAAATGGCCATGGATAAATCCAACTGAACTTCAGATGATGTTACAGTAGAAGCTACCTAATTTTCACCAATATTTCACAAAAGATATTTCACATTCACAGTAGAGTACAATGAAAAACATTATTATCTTTTCTATAGAAGACTAAAATATGAGATGTAGCTGCACTTGAAAAGCCATTTCTTGAAAGGGAGTGTTTGCCATAAAGTGTCAGGCAGGCTTCTTAAAGAAAAGGACAAAAATCAACATTGTCTGACAAATACATAATGAGTGAATAAAATGTAACAGGTAGAAATAAATTTTGTGAGATGAGACTATTTCCTTATAAATACTAGAACCACCTGTCAGTCCCCATGAAGACAAGAAGAGTGCTTTTGTTGTTGATGTCATTGGAACAGGACTTCGGCTACTGAAGTTCAAGAATTGTACAATGGAGTGAAAGTGTCAGACTGAAGAAGGTAGTTACCCAGCATGACCACTGACTCAAGCCACTATCAATCCCTTCTCAAACCCTATTGATGCTTTCTTCTACATTTATTCTTTGCCAAATTCAGGTATTCAGGTGAATTCAGAAATTTTATTAGCCAGTGCATGAAAAGTGTCAGCCAAATTCAACCAGGCAAATCACAAACTAAGTCTTTTCTACTAATTTTGAAATCAAGCACTCCAGATCCCTATCTGTTTCTGTAGTGACAAAACTCTGTCAAATATGACCAAAATCTTAAGGATGATATATACATGATAGCATGTACATTAGTGGTTGCTATGTATTATGTTTCTAAGAAATGGGCTCTGTTTTGAGAAATGAAAATGGGACCTACAGATATTTAGAAAATTGCAGGATCAAGTTTTGTCTTATGTACAAACAATGCTTATTTAAATAGATTGGATAATTTCAGTCCTGATGGATATGTTACATGTGAGCAGTGTTGCAATCTTTGCAAACACAATCCAAGTAAACAATCTACATAATTTTAACAAAAACATAAGATCAATCTTTATAAAAGCAATTTATCTCTGTATCATATGTGTGATCTTACTCCCTTTATTCCAGTGCTCTGTAAGTTCTGAAATCTCACCTCATCTGTACTAGCTCATGACAAAGTGACTGAACATACAGAATTACTTAGTTCCAGTGTAATTTAATCCCTCTATGTGAATTTTAGGTCTGTGGTTACATACTGAAATTTTTTAACAGCCAAAACTGAAATTATTTTAGAAGAATATATTTTCTGCAGCAGAGTAACATGTAAAAAAATCCCCTATACAACCACAACTCAAATCACCATGAAACTGATTTTTTTCTTTACACTTAAAAGGGATAAGTACATGTCAGGATGTATTTAAAGGAATGCTTTGTAAATCAACACACTCCAAAACCATCTAGAAAGTTTTAAATAATTTTGCCCTAAATGTAATGAACACTTTCATATAAAATACTACTCTAGCTGGGTTGGGTTTAACAATTGACATCCAAATCTTATTATCTGTAAATGTTAGTCCATATAAATTCCACTAAAATCTGACTTCAATTAGCTCTTCAATCAGACTTAAAAACTACAAACAACCCCCTCCCCCCAAAAGAAAGTTCTGAATGTCAAAAATGGACGGTTATAGTCAACATCACATAAACCATTGAATAGGAGACAGTGTATTGTTGTTCAACCATCCAAGATGTGGTCTGTGTAAAAGTCAGTTCAGGAGAGTCATCACCTTCTTTTGTGTGCAGCATCCTTGTGTGCAATTATCACAGTTTGCCAAGTCACTCTCTTGACTGATAGAATAGAATATAGCCAGATTCTGAATTTTTTGATATATCAGAGGTCAGACCATAGAATTCTTCAATAGCTTGAGCATCTATTTTCTGCAAAATAAATATTTTTAATATGCTGTTAGATAAAACAAATATGCTGTTAGATAAAACAAATACCAAACACAGACTGTATGAACAGAAAAGGCAAATTCAGTTATTTGTTTGGAGACAGCAATTAGCAAATTCTGTTTGCAATTTAAGCAGTGAAAGGGTAAAGATTAGGGGCTGAGCCTTGCTGATCTCACTCATGAAATTCATAGGCATGTTTCTGTTGCTGAACCTAACTCAATTAGGCTTTTTCCAACAACAGAGAGGCTCCTTGGAATGCAGTAATGAACACTGTTAAAACACTTAAATGTGACCATGTGATCCCATCTTTCTCAAATTTTCAGAAATCTTCTTCAAGACTTGCTATCCATCCAGCATCCCTTACTTTCATTACCTCTTGGGAAATCAGACTCAAACCCTCAGTTTCACTAGTGTGCCACAATGACATAAAGGGTTTGCATAAGAATGAATTTTAGAATGCTTAGGCTATGGAACAGATTCTACTCTAATCTACAAATCTACATTCAGGCAATCCCAGATCAACAACACAATTCAGACTTTCTTTAACTTCCCTACTCAAAACTGAAAATTCTACAGCAATTCCAGCTTTACTGAGTTGAAGTTTACCAAAGGATAAGGTTTTAATGAATTAAATTGATTTTATTAGATATAGAAAACATTCAAAACTCTTAAAGTCTGGTACTAAAAACATTTGACGTTGCTATGAAATAAAAAAAACCCCACTGACACTGACAGAGCACAAATTACAGGATTAATAGTTTTGTTTACAATCTCTTTTCCTAACAGAGTTAAAATAAACATTACAACCAAACTGTGGCTTTGCAGACTGGTAATCTCTACTCAGATCTGGATCAGAATTTTAACCCCAAGTAGGGAAGCAAACATTAATACAAAAGTTGTGCTCATGACCTTCAGCATACTGACCTCCACAATGTCGTCATCAAACAGGAGCCAAAATCCATGACTTTTCACAATAGTAATGTAATGCCCTCGATTAGGTCCACTAGAAAGCAAAACAAAACCCCAAAATATTAGAATATACTACTGAGTCCATTTTGATAAATCACGTTTATTTATGAATGAAGAATTGTAACTAAATGTTAGGAAAGACATGGTAAATCCACATGTGGTGGTACACTAGACATTTAGCCCTTTCACCTTTTTATTTTTACTTGTTGCAAAGCTAATGAACTGAAAGCTAAAGGTGTTGTTTTCACCTGTGCCAGGACCATTTAGCTAATTATCCTACAGAACACATAACAAGTTGCTCATGGTAGGCATCAAAAATTTTTAAACTTTTAAGAACTAAGTATAGGGGGGAAAATCGACCAAAGTGATCTGTTGTGAGACCTACATGATGACAGCCTCTGGCCCTCACATAGTCCTGGCTCCCAAACTTTTTAAGGGATCTTATGAGGAAGTAGGTAGTTTCATCAATTTAAACCAAACTTGTGATGTTTAGAGACCCGAGACGTTATTTCTTAAACAAGAATTGATTTATTGTGAGAGAGGTTGGCTAAACGGTTCAGCCCAAGACACACGCAAGTCCGTGTAGCAGCAGGCTTTAAGTCCCGCCTCCCATTCTCCCCACATTTTGTCAGGGATAGCTCTGCCCTTGGCAAACATCTGGCAACAGCTTGTGATACACATGAAGGTACGTTACCTTCCACAGTGAACAACAACAGCTACCAAGTCGTACATCCGATCTAAGTTGACGGCGTCGCCAGAGGTGTTGAAGAGACGTAACTCCAGAGGAAACACTACCCGGTAAGACAGCTTCGTGTACCTGTGCAGCTGCTCCATATACTTGAATCTCTTGAGGTGTAAGGCAAGAATCATTGGCAGTTTTTTTACTCTCATCCTGTGAAACCATTAAGAACGCAGATGATAAACACCTGACCAGTTCAAAGCCATCCGCTCTTCCCTTAGTAAGGAAATGTCTGCATTACAAAAGCACTTTGTAAGTAACAATAGTCAACTAGAAGTAGCTTCTAGACTAAGATATGTGCCTTCAAATCTGTCTGCAGGTTCTCTTGTCCACACAGAGAAGGCATTTGGGATGTAAGGTTTCTAGGTATTTAAACAAAATAAATATCAAGGACTAAGTTTGCCAGAGCCCAGGAGGAAACAGCCTGCTCTTTGCTTACCTCTTCTGTGCCTCTTGTTTACTGCAGCAAGTTTCACAGTAGTATTTCTGTTCGCTACATAGCGTCTCTGTGTTACTGAAGTCTCTGTAAATAAATACAATCATCAGTTCTTTAAGGATATGAATACATTTGCCCCACTTGGGCTGATGAACTGGAACCCAAAAGACACACAGGATGAAATCTTCACCCATTCCAATTTTCAAAATCATCTGAAGTGACTGTACTGGGGTTTGCAAATGGACTTAGGGTATCTGGCTGCTATGACAAGTTATATTAGGAGCTGATGCCCTATATGAATGAAAAGTCAAGTGTCTCAAAATGGGATCTGTGTTTGGTCTCTCACATAAATGGGCTGCCCAGACTTGGGTATAATCACTCAATCCATTCTGTTTCTTTTTAAAGTATTTGCAAAATAAAGCAACTTTACACTTCTGCCCAAATATCTCACATTTTATAGTGTTCTTCCATAAGAAAGGTTTGAATCTTCTATACAAAGAAGAAATAAATTGAACCTAGTTTCCTTCATCCTCTAACCTTTTGAACAGTCACCCAGAAGTTTTTAATTATACTTTTCCAATTTCTAAAAAATGAAAGAGACAGCTGGTATAGAAAATTTTGTAAATCCTGATCAAGTAAATACACTTGGAGATATTTCTGGATTGAGCTTCTAAAGTGACAAAGGCAGTGGAAGGCTGGTTTGATAGCGTCTCTCAGTTCACAGGAAAGATTTGCTGGAAGTCACAGTACTGATAAGCTTTGGAGCAGAATTCTAGGTACCTAACACCACCTAACTGTAAAAAAAAATACCACTAATTATTTTTGTCACCTCTTGTGTTACATTGCAGCTGAGCAGGTGTTTTGAGAACTGTGAATGCAGATATAAGCACCTATCTGCCATTTTAAACCCATGGGTTTTCCTGTGACTTTGGGCCTTAAACAGATATATCAGAATTCCAGAACAGTCTTATTGAATGCCCCTACCTTCTACCTGGCAGTCTTCTGAGCTCCAGGCAAATTCAGACTCATTCACACCCAAATAAATTCCATTCTACCACTGCAATTCACATTCATGGAGGCTGAATCCACACTGTCTGCAACTTCAGCCTGCTCTCACAGTAGGCAGCAGCAGAATAGTCTTACAAGGCAAAGGCAGGATTCTGGATGATTACTGCTTCCTGACATCATCACTATAGGGCTAGGTGGGAGAGATGAAGGCTACATAGTTTGCTAGGGCATAGATAATAGAAGTTAATTACATAACTTCATAAAACTGTAAGGTTGACAGAGCATGACAAAGAAGAACTTCATGACTGCATAATATTTTTAATAACTGAGAATACTTTTACTGATTTATTTTCTTTATAAGGTCTTAACACTGAGGAGAAAGTGCTGAAATTTAGGAAAAATACGTATTTTGAAAGATAAGTTACAGCTAAATTTTGATCATAAGTATTATTTTTTATCTAAAAGAAAGCATTATTACTGGGAAGGATTTGATTCAGTGGTAAACACTGATCTCAATACGTGATTTCACATTCAAACTTAAACATAAAATTAACGGAATTCAGCCAATTCCTCTGAAAAGCATGGTAATGTTTCAGGGAATTGTAAGTGAAGAGCTGAAACTTCAGAAAATATAAAAGATGAGTTATATGTGCAGGGAAGAGAAGACTCAGTAGAATGTGCCTGTGAAAGTTTTAGGTTGGCTGTTAGAGAAAGTCTGATGTTTATTTTCAAAGCCTACAGTCTCAATTAAAAAAAAAAAAAAGCAAACAAATTGGAGGAATTTATTTGTTTTCTTCCCATCTCAAAGTGAAGCAAGGAAATAATGTTTTTCTAACATGAAGAAACATGTGCAGATGGTAGAAATTTGATAGTTATTGGTTTGTCCTATGCCAAGTCTCCCATGAAAGTTAATTAAATTCAAAGAGTTTCTGAATTCCTCTTAAAATATACCAGTTATTCTGATGCTATTCATATCTATTATTAGTATTATTTATTATTAGTAGTAGTATTTATTTATTTATTAGTAGCATTATAGTATCTATTCTTGGTAGTATTAGAAAAAAAAAGTTTCACTGAAAAAAATGGTTAGGCATTGAAATAATTTCAACTGCCGTAACACTTTCAGCAATCGAGAATTTTCAGCATGGCACTTCGAACAGATGTTGAACAGTCAAAAACAACAGATCACTGGCTGGAGTTCACAAATTCTGCATATGCAAGAGCCACAGCCTTGCAGAACTCTTCTCTAGACCCGCAAAGCTAGTTTCAAGTTATGTTTAACTCTCTCCTATTCCATTAATAGTCCAATCTGCATTCTGCTTCTATGCTATTTTAGCAAGAAAAATAAATTTTCAAATATACCTGCTCAAGATGTACTAACTCATCATTTACCTTGTGTTTCTACAGCCTCTCTGCTACAGTGTGAAAGATGCTTTATATTGTTTATATACATAAATAGTATTAATTTTGTGTTTTAGGAGATGAGACAATTATTAGTGTAACATAAATTATTGCACAAGCCAAGATCAAACTGACTGATAAACTTTGCAACTCCAAGTGGAAAGATAAACAATGCATATATACTGTATTTGTTATTGGACTTCTATTGCTTCAGATCCAGCTGTCTATCCTGTGGGTTTAGACTATGCCAGAGGCTTGTATTCTTTCTGTTCTTTGGACATCTTGAGCACACAAGAACTTTTTGCATTTTGAAAAGCTACAGAAAAAAAAGAACATTCATCTGTAGTGGTAAAGAGATTCATAATACTTAAATGTTATCTTGCACAGCTTTTCTGTATTTTACCTTTTAATGCAGCAGCCCTTAAAGCTATTAGGACACAGCAAAGCAGTTGTTTAAAAAAAAGGAAACAGCAAAGATTCCAAAAAGAGTAATAACTTGGATGTTCCTATTGAAAAGAACCACAAAAACACTTACATTTTGTGTAATAATGCATAATACCAGACAGCAATGAGAGGAAATCCATATTCTAACTGAATATATGTTTTCTAAACAGAGGTAGAAATGTTGCTAACATAAAACACAATCAGAATAGATGAGAGGTGATAACTCTCCTCCTGCTCAATCTGTAAATAGTGGCCTGTACCTCCCACCCCAAGAAAAGAAAAAGCAGGATTTTGCTTTCCTTTATTTCCAAAAGGAGCAACGGGTAAACTTCAAAATGCATGTCATACTGTTGGAGTAAAGGCGCTCCACTGGAATGCATAAAGAGACTTAGGGCATTGATTCTTCTCAGAATTGTATAGATCTCTCTTGGAATATTATGCCCTGTTCTAGACAGCAGCACTTCAACAAAGATAGAGTTCAAGAGAGAGGTCCAATAGGAGAGAAGGCTGAAGAGTAGTGAACATGAGTAGAGATCCAGAGAAGATAGCCTGAGAAGGAGAAGTTGAATGACCTTAGGCCGTTTAAGTTTAAAAAAAAAGTGATTACATTCTTCTTGGATGTAAAAGGCTACTGTGAAGGGGAAACCCCTGGTTTATGTTTAGAGTACACAGGGCAAGTAGAAATAGGCTTGAACTGAAACACCAAAGATTCATACTACACAGCAGGAAAAACTTCTTAGTACTAAAGAACAGGAAGGACTGGGATAGACAATCAAGATAATACTGCTAAAAAGATCTTCTGGAACAGGTTGGATAAGCATTCTCTCCGACACGAAGGTACGGGCTAACCTCTTTGGAGTCACTTTCAACTCCACCATTCAGGGTTGTTGGTTGCAGTTGTGCAGATGCAGTTCTTCCATGTCTTAAGCTACAGCCACTGTCTGTTCAGTAGAAGAAATGCTATTGGTATTTTTACTGAAGTACTTACTCTGCCTTTACATAAAATGGCCATTCCGAAGGGGACATTTCCAAGAAGACCAAGAATGTAAATAAAAAACTGGAGAAAGCTGAAGGACAAATGGTAACATCTATACAGCAGCAGTTTTTAACATGTTCACCTGACTCAGCTGTAAGAAAAAGTCAGAGCTCAGTCTCCAGTACCACAGAACCAAATAACTCAAATTAGAAAGGGCCTGGAAAGGCACTGCAGCACCTTTGCAGCTCAGTGGGATTTCAAATTGACTTTGAACACCATAGGGAAAAGTAAGTAATACTGGCAAGTTCAGGGTAGTGGCTACAGCAAAGAACTCAAAAGTGTGCCAACAAAAGCCTGAAATACCAATAATGATTCAACTACCGGTTACTGTGAAGAGGCAAAGAGACTACAGGAGAAAAAGAGAATGCACTGCTTTCCACAGCCTCTCTTTGGTTTGCTCACCTATTACAGGAAGGCTAATTAATGCAGTGTTGACTACTTGAGGGCTAAAGACTGTTACAGTATCCTATGGGAGACTGAACAGAAACTGAGAAGGAAAGAACTTTAAATTATAACAGAACTTACTTAGTACAGTTGTCGTATTGACAGAGAAGTCACTGCTTTCTGACTCAGGAAAGGGTTAGTACCTCACGTTCTTTCTCCTTCCATAACTCTCACCTTGGGATGACACACTAGGAAATCCCTCCTAGGCATTCCAGAATTACTGAATGATGTAATTTCAACCTTGATAGCAATTTTGAAGTTTGAAGGACTTTGACCAATTGATAATCATTACCTTAGAACAGCAACATATTGTCTTAAATATAGGTAGTGGTTTATTGTAATAATGTCAAAACTCTGGACATTTTAAATCTCTCAAAATAATCACCCATGTAAGACCAAATTTTTTTTTGATGTCTAGAGTTTTTAAGCTAAGAATATACTACGAGCAGAACAGAAATTTAGAATAAAAAATTTCACATAATTTTAGGCTGAGACACAGAATAAGAAATTTCTGATAATAAAACAGACTTTTGAAATATTTTGCCCTCTATGGACTCTAGCACTCATTCTGCAAAACACACTCTTAACTTTTAATATGCATATAAATCTAATAAACAAAGCACTTGTGTAGAAGCTTAAAGAAAAGCATCTTTAAATTTCTTTGAAGCCAATTATTATTCTGCAGCAATTCTTCCAGACAACAATGCAATTAATTCTTTTCCCTGAAAGTGGATTTATTTTCCTCTTTCAAATACATACATTGAAAGAGAAAATGAGTAAAACAAAGTACATTAATATATATTTTGTCATTAGAGGAAACATCCAGTTTAAAGTCTTTTCCTCTGCTTAGGGTAAGTTCAAATCTAAATGTTATTCTACTTTTCTTTTCTATACCTACCAAACCTGAAAAATCTAGCAGTCAGAGCTATCTGCCAAAAAGATGCATTCATTTACCTTAGACAGTGTGTAATCGATGTGTTCTGCTCCACATCAACAGAAAGGTCAAGAAAATCTTCATCTTTGCTACTAACCTGTTGCAAAAAACATACATGTAAACCAGAGATGCCATACATCTAAACGTTGTTTATATCTTTCGCAAATGCTAAAGATATTTATCTCCGTAGAAATTGCTCTTACATAAAAATAATTCATTTCAATGCTTTAATTTTTTTTAGTTCAGTGTGACTAATGTTCAGTGTGATATTTATTAGTAATTCTACCAATCCAGCTTTCATATAACTTAACTTCTGTCTATTCCACTTATCCAATCCCACCAACCATGGGCCATTAATGACAGCCTACTGTACAGTAAAGGTGAACCATCCTCCCCTGTATTATCTGGGATTGGTGCGTTATGTATGTTTCCTTGTAATGTAACACAGTCTACTTTCTTTTATTATCAGAAATTTGTTTACCCTTTGTATACCATATTACAGTATAAATTCACATTTTTTTCTTACATAATTATTACCACTATTATGGATGCAATGAAGATAATTTCCAAATATGTTTCTGTCACAAAACTCATACTTTACCGTGTTATCTTTTCTCTCTAGTGACTATTGAAAAGTGTGGGTTTATACTTCTGGTTGACACAGCTACATTTCCCCATTGGATATTGTTCCTGGTCAATATTTTGATTTAAAAAATTAAAATATTAAATGTAAAAATGGCTCAGTGATAATATTTTCCAAAATAGTTTTGGTGTTGCTAATCTTTTTTAGACAGAACAAGAGGAGAAAATTAGTTTTTATTTAAAAAATTTAAGTCTAAATATTTTCAGAATTACAGATACTGATTTTTGCATTGAAAATTATTTTTCACTAAGAATCTCAAAGGTGAAGTAATATTAACAAAAAAATCATCTAAATGGCTAATTCTTGTAATACTTCAACTGAGTCAAAAGACTGCAGAATTACTTACTGCATATGAATTCAGTCATATTCATAACAATGTTTTAATGAAATGTTGCATGAACACCCCATGTTTTGCCTCCTATTGCATTTCCTTAGAATAACTAAATCAGGTGGGAGAATAGTGAAGTCCAAATCAAGAACATCTGTGAGGAGATGAATCCATTGTTCGGGCAGAAATCCCTCATGCTCATATTTTTGCAATTCTGTGGATGTGATAGTTATGTACCACCTTGAGCTCATATTTGTGTTATGTCAGGGATACTATAAGCTTGGTGAATGCAGCCCATATCAGAGAAACACCTTAGAACACTAATTAGAACATTAATTTCAACATTATCAAAGATGTACAGAGGCATAATGCACACCCAACTGAAATGAACAGTTCTTCAAACAAAAATCCTCCCTGAGACATGATTTGACCCACAGAGGACAGGAAACCACAAAACCGGCAGCGATCGACTGCAGTATAAATATACAGCTAAAATTTGAAAGACAAAGCAACAAAGCTTCAGAGAACATTGTGTCTCTACAGCTGGAACTAGAGTTCTGTCAGACACACTGAGTATCATGAGAACTTAAACACTTGAAAAAGTCCTTGGCTGGTATAGTGCTTCATCTGAATGCCTCAAAGAAGCTAGGAATTCTGTTATTGATTTCTGCACATCAAATATTTCCTGGAAGAGAAGACGAGCTACTTAGAGCTAGAATAATACAGACTAAAACTAAAGGTAGCTGGAAAACCAGATTCAAACTGCACTCTTTTAGGTGAGAATAAGAACTGCGGAAATTTGAATGATTCTTCATGTACTACTTATGAATATTTTAGCAAAGGAATAACTTTTAATCTGTTTTACCATTTTCCTAAGATTTCAGGTTACACAAATCCAAGGAAAACAAGCTGGAAAAATATCCTGAGTAGTATACCGTATTTCTGTACTCAGAGGAAGCTACAGACAAGCTACATTTTCCACAAAGCTTCACCACTTTGAATTACAAGTACGGAATTGTGCAGTTATGCTATTACCCAAGGACACATCCTCATTTCACCACAGTTTCTCTGAGTAAACATTAGATATTGATTTAGAATTAGGCCACAACTATTTAGAGAAGCTTCTCAATTAAAAAATAATTCATGTCTTTCACTTATTTTAACGTGCTATTACACAAGGTTTTATAATTGAAATTGATCAATTAAATAGATCAATTTTCAGTATCTCTCTCATGTGTTCACTTATACAAGCTTGTTCCAAACTTGCTCCAACATTTTATGTTGACTATCATCGTATCTCTTCTCCTCATCATCCTCCTCTGACCAAGTCCCTGGAAAAGGCATATGTATTTTCTTGGAATACAGAGCTATTCTTTATGATTAGAAATATCAGACTATGTTCTTTTACATATCTGGTGGAACATGGGTAGAGTTTATCTCACCAAACTTCTGTTACCTAAACGTCAGCTTGCTGTCTGAAGATACCTTCTCTGGGCACCTTCTCCCATCTTAATGCAGCTGATCTAAAGCTGTGTTTTCTTTGAGGAAGCCCATGGTAGCAGCACTGATCTTAGTAAAAGTACATCATTCTTAGGCCAGATCAGTTTGTTGGCCCAGTTCTCAGCATTGCTGCACCAACAATTGCAACAGCTTGGTAACACCATGGAGCCAGGACAAGCTGTATGGAACAAAACACTGGATACTGCCAAAAACTTTGTTTCATGAAACAGCCTTGAGATGGATGGAGAGTCCTGCAAAACTCCCTTCACAATCTCCATCATCTGCAGGAGTTGAGAAAACTAGTCCATCCTTGATGCCTATCAGCTTTGTTTTACCAAACAAAAGGTGATGTTAGGTGATGTTAATTCCAACCTTTGTGGAGGGTCAGTGTCACTGTTCTCCCCAAAGATTTTTTTTTATGTCTCTGTTAGTTTTTCATGCAACCTCACAGGAACAGTTTTAAAAAATTATTTCTTTTCTCTTTCAACAGCAGCATGTGTTTGAAAAGGACAGTAATCAACAGGAGACTTGCAATCAAGTTTCCCAACAAAAATTAGTTTTTACTTATAGCTCAAACATAAGAGATTTCGAACTGACATCATCCTCTAGAAAATATTAGAGAGATAAAAGGAAACAGTTTGTTAATAATGAACCCTCTGTATACCTGTCAGATTCTTAAGATGGAATTAACACAAATCATCTTAACGTTTCACTTATTATATGAATATGATGTGAATACCTTCTCTCAAAGTTACAGTGATAAGGAAAGGTATTGATTCACTAGCAAGGATTTTAACTGTAGACATATGTATTAGGACAGCAAAACTTGGCAGAGATTAGCCAAGCAATGCTTAGAAAAATAAATTTTTAGAAAAGAATATACTCACTTCAAGAAGTAAATTCTACAGGAATATCCACAATTCTCAGATGTCTGAAAAGATTCATATATTTATATATACAAAATGTATCTATCTATTAATGGGCAACAACCAAAAAAAAAATCTATCCCAATGCTTACGGTTTCACAGTTCAAACATCTAGTTTCGTTAGTCAGTGTTCCCTGAAAAATCTCATGCACCCAGGTCAGTTCTTGTTTATTGTTCTCTTCAGCTTCATTCATGTTGCCATTTTTCAGTTTCCCATTTTGCTTTTCCTGTTTCTTCTCCTCCTGCAAAATGTCTGCAATGGTGTTGAGCAGGTAATTTAAAAACTCATGTGCATCCTGCTGCATGTAGTTGTCAAAGAGATCTGTGAAGAAGAGAGTCAAGATTTGTACAGCTGAGTATCCTTTCCACCAAGAAAGAAAATTATTTTTTTCCCCAAAAACTTGTACTGGCCCTTGCTCAGCAAAGTATTTGGGATCATTCCAAAGAACAGATTTGCAGCCAGTCACCCTGGCTTCAGTGAAGTTACTTTGGGGGAAAGCTTCATCTCACCTAACTTTAGCTGTCTAGAAAGTTACACTCACTGGAGTTGGTTGTGTAGGCTCACATTACAGTCAGTGAAGAAAGCAAGAGAGTGACTCATCCTAAATTATTTCCTTACACTAGACAGTTACTGCCTAACTTTAGTCAGCACTGACTTTCATCCACATATTCCAAGACACTTAGGAGCATCACAGAGTTTTGAGAGTAACTGGGAAAACTGAAGCCACTGGATGCTGGCACAAACTTGTGTACTGTGTCTGGGATGGAGTTACCTTTCCTCATGGTAGCCCACAGGGTGTTGTGCTTTGTAGGTGTGGCTAAACTGGTGGTGATGATGTACCAGTGTTTCAGCTGATGCTGAGCAGCACTCACACAGTATCAAGGCTGTCCCCCCAACTCTAATCCTGCCCAAAGGCTGGTAGGCTAGGTGTGAAATAGGTTGGGAAGGGGACATAGGTGAGGCAGCTGACCCAAACTGGCCAAAGTCATATTTTATGCTATGTGACTTTATGTTCATCACCAAAATCTAAGAGAAAGATGGGCGGGTTTTCATTATTAAGATATATCTCTTCCAAACAAACTTCCACACATGCCAAGGCCCTATGTCCCAGGTAGTACCTGGAAATCATCTATTGATGGCAGGTAGAGTAAATCTCCTTTGGTTTTCCTTTGTTTCTGCATGCCATTTTTGGCTTTTTTTTTTTTTTTTTTTATTAAACTACTTTGTTCTCAACTCATGAGGTTTTTTCCTCTTATCTTCTCCCCCTGCCCTGCTGAGACGAGGAGTGAGAGACAGGCTTGGTTGGCACCTGGCAGGCAGTCAAGGTTAACTCACTTTGAGTAGTAATAATAACACCAGCTAACAAAGATCATTTTTCACACGCAAGTCTGATGAGAAAAGACTTGTCCTGTTCAATATGAATTGCTTGCAGGAAGAGGGGAAAATATCTCAGTGGTGATTTAGTACAGACTTCTCCAGTAAAGGCTTAACTCACCCACCATGTCAAAGAAAAAAGAATGTGTGTTCTCAGAAATGCGTATTTTTATCCCCCTGCTCCTGAAAAGTTCACATGGATTTCCTCAGAAAATATTGTACAGAACCATTGGCTTTGTAGTGTCTAGCCTGGACATATAATCAGGGTAATACACACTGACTCTGGCACTAATTTAAAAAGGCTGAAAACATAATATCCAGTCTTCACAAGTGATCCTCAACAGTGTGGGGGCATTTATCACTAGATGACTCAGAGTTAACTTTTTCATGATTTCAAATGTCTGCTCTGAAATGAACAGTCTGCCCATTTATATGCTGTCACCAGGAAGCAATTTCTTCCAGGTATTTGACTCATCCTTTGTCTCTCCATTCAAAGCCTCTCTGTTTCTAAGCATACCATCCACACCAATATGAATCCAGGCCAGAATGGAGCTGTGACAGGCTTCTCTACCTCAAGATGTTCCTCATATCCCTCAGACAGAACTACTACAAGATTAGGTACATGCTGCTACCAGCTTAATGGTCAAAAGAGGTCTGATGCTTCACAAAGTAAGACTGTGTCCACCACTTCCAAGAACCAGAGCAGCAGTTGATTGACCACCCCACGTGTA
Organism: Irena cyanogastra; assembly: GCA_013397155.1. Taxonomy (NCBI): domain Eukaryota; kingdom Metazoa; phylum Chordata; class Aves; order Passeriformes; family Irenidae; genus Irena; species Irena cyanogastra. The sequence continues at coordinate 106,806 of VWZV01015934.1, read as the reverse complement.
CCCAGCTCCTTATCCTCCAGTGGTGCCTGCAGCCTTCCTAGGTCACACAGTTTCTATACTGCCAGCTGCCCTCAATGTTTCTCTCTGCTATACTCCACAAAAAAACAATTTAAAAATTACAGCAGTGTCACCCTATTCCTAGCCCTAGCTCACCCTACAGTAAGGTCTGTCCCACCCTGCTGTGAAAACAGCACTAATTCACACACCTCTGGGAGCCTGTGGAATCTAGGATGGTTACTTCAAACATAATATCGTATACACAGACACTAAAATAATAATACACCCCACAAAGTACTAAAAGCAGTTTACAAATCTAACCTGTATTTCTGATTAATATGGTCCCATTATTCAATATGTATTTGTACTTCTTTGATCAATGCATGAATACCTTAGAGGACTTCAGTTTTACACTTACCGTTCTCTTTTCGTAGCCTTGATATGAACTTCTTTGGTGGAATAACTCCAACTTTTTTCTTCTGAGTAGCAATACTGTGGAAAAGATCTGCCAGGCAAGTCAAGAGGTTTTCCTTCTTTTTCTGTTGGGCCTTGTATGATAATACATTTTCCCGAAAAGGCCGGCAAAAATACAATGCCTGCAGCACGGAGTTACAGTAGCAGGTGTTCCCAAACTGCCATGCAAAATTAAAAACAAGCTTAATCCCTGTGCATCACAACAAAACTAGCTGTTCATTCAAATTCTGACTCCTGTCACTGTCACAAACCAGCCATTTTGCCATGTAGTTTCAGTGGAAATATATTTCCACACCCACCATGACACTTCATGGAAAAAACTGTGGCGTTCTAAATTAACTAGGATACAAAGTAAAGGTTTCCACTTATAAGAAAAATATTTATTGTAGTGGATTTCATTAAGTTTATTTCCATATCTTGGCTCCGTCTTACTGCTCAGTAGCAGAATGACTAATGTTTTCAATGGAAAAAATTACTGTATCTATATCATTTCTATGGGAACACACAAGTGATTAAACATTCTTCTCACTCATTTTCTCCTTGGTCAAATAAAAAAGTTCCTCCTAAGAGCTGCCAATGCAGAATGCCCTACCTAAACTTGTACATACTTCCATCACTTCCTCCATCCTATTTCACACCTAAAGTAGACTTTTAATTTTATTTAAGTGTATGTTCTAATCCCTGGAAATATTCATAGAACTGTTCTCTCTGGAGGTGTATGAAACCATCTTCAAACATCTGATACAGTTTTGCAACCCACTTTGCCTAAAATTGCAACATGAGCAGCACTTAAAAAAAAAGACAATCCTGCATTAGAATAGGATTGATAAAAGAACGGGAGAGAGAAAAACAAAACAAAACCAAAGAACAAAGCAAATTTCAGGTAGCATCAAAATGGTACTTACATTGACCAATCCAAAGTAGTGTTCATTGATTGGAAACTGCTCTGGGCCAATGTCTTTTTCCAGAGCAGAGGCATTGGTGCCCTATACAAATAAAAAAAAAAAGGAAAAAATGTCAGAACCCAAACCAAACAACAACAAAAATATAAGATTCTAAAGTAAAATTATGGACAGTATCAAGACAGAAAATAATTCATTCCTTTTAGCTGTGATTAGCCAAGCTAACTCTGTCTTACTGATAGGCAGGCACAACAGTCTCATGAGCCACTAAAAATATTTGCAAATCTGGATAGTGGAGCTGGCCTGGCAGAGACCCTCTAGTAACAGATGACTAGAAGTGAACAGGTCACATCAGTGGCTCTTCCCACACCCACCTCCCCCTTATTTTTACTGTGTACATGGTCACCTGGATCCCATTACTCTCTTGTCTCATAAAGACAGTAGCTGATCTTAAGTACAACCCTAAAAACCAGTTCCTAGATGGAATGCAGGTTTTCTAAGCACTGCTGAAACTTCTCTGAAGCCCTCTTAATTAATCATCAGCCTGTAACAATACTTGGGTTTCAAATTGGCACCCAGTTCCAGTAACATCACAGATGCTAAAAGCAAGTGTAATATAACTGTCATTTTGTCCTATCAAACATTAAAGAGCACATGAATCCAAGCACTGTTAGATCTCTTAGTCACTGCCCTAGTGTGGCAAGTTATGTTCAGCTTGAGCACCAAAGTTGTTTAGTTAACTGCTGGTCTGTAAGTACAACCACTAATTTGGTATATTACCTGTCATTTCGCTATATTAAAATGCCCATTTTTGAACAAGTTTAAATTACTAAGCAAGTAAGGTAGATTGCTGCCAAAGTAAATGTTATCACTCCTATACACATTATAAGCTTGACTCCATCCTCTGACACCCTCACTTCAGATACTTATAGATGTTGATGAGTTCTCCTCTCAGCTGTCTCTTCTCCAGGCTGAACAGGCCCAGCTCCCTCAGCCTTTCCTCACAAGAGAGATGCTCCAATCCCTTACTCATCTTTGTTGCCCTCCACTGGACCTGCCCCAGGAGCTCCGTGTCTCTCTTGCCCTGAGGAGCCCAGAGCTGGGCACAGCACTCCTGATGTGCCTCACCAGGGCTGGCTAGAGGGGCAGGATCACCTCCCTCAGCCTGCTGGCAATGCTCTTCCTAATGCACCTCAGGATCCCACTGGCCTTCTCATCCACATGGGCACGTGGCTGCCTCATGGACAGCTTGTTTTCACCAGAACCCTGAGCTCCTTCCCTGCACAGCTGCTTCCCAGCAGGGCAATCCCCAGCCTGAGCTGGAGCTTGGGGTTACTCCTCCCCAGCTGCAGGACCCTGCACTTGCCTTTGCTGAATTTCCTCTCTGCCCATCTCTCCAGCCTGTCAAGGCCCTTCTGAAGGGCTGCACAGCACTCTGGGGTCTTGGCTGCTCCTCCCAGCTTTGTGCCATCAGTGAACTTGCTGAGGATGTCTCTGCCCCTTATGCAAGTCATTAATGAATAAGTTAAACAATTCCCAATATTGAAACGTGGGGGACACCATCAGTGTCAGGCCTCCAACCAGAACCCCTGTCACTGACAGCAACTCTCCAGGGTCAGCCAGTTCTCAATCAATCTCACTGTCCACTCATCCAGACCACACTTCCTGAGTTTGCCTATGAGGACATTGTGTGAGACAGTGTCGAAAGCCTTGGTGAAGTCAAGGTAGGCATTTGCTTAGACTTCATCAGCTAAAATTTTCGAAGTAACTGGTGATCAGATTTAGAATTCTTGTGTCCCTTCCCCATCTTCTCCCCAAGGCCTGATATCTGTTTCCTCACTGCACCTACCATCACCACTGCTGGCCAAATTAGATTATTATTTAATGCCAATTCATTAAAAGAAGATTTAGTCAACAGAATTAGCAGTGTGAAACTCAGCACAGGTGCTCTTTGAGAATTTTCGAGCCTTGAAAGTAAAACATCTCTTTTAAGTTGGTAGGTTCCAGAAAAGCTCCAAATATTTCATATTTCACATCCCCTTCTCAGATCATTTTCCATTCTGCCTCTTTCTCTCACATACACAGAGTTCATTGCTCAGACCAAGTACATGTAACTTCCCAGAAATTCCCTTTGAGACTGAAGTACTTTACAAGCACAAGTCTTCGTGAGAAGCTTCATAAGGGATATATGTTCTCACCAGACTCTGCTAAGCCTTGGTGAGAAACTTGGGAAAAAAGACTGATTAATACAAAGCAATTATTGGCTACTGTTCAACAGAGATGACAGTGTGATAATTATGTAAGTCTCACATGAAGATTAGTTTCATTGCTTGGAAAGTCAGCCTTGCCAAAGATGCACATATTCAGCAAAGCATTCCAAGAGGGAAGAAACTGATAAATATTTGCCTATCTGATATTAGCAGTGAAGCAAACAGCCTCAAAACCTTGTCTGATACAAGAGAAACATGACTACAGAAGATTAATGCAGCTTCTGAGGAAAAACATTTCATATTAATACTCATTGTACAGCATTCAGATCAAAGCAAAGGTTTTCTTTGAATACACTTTTAACATTACAGTCAAGCTCCCTAAAAGAAAAATGAAATTAGTGTTTTTCCAGTTTGGTAGGAAACATCCTCCACACTGAAATAAACTCTCCCTCTGCAGTTCATGGAAAATATTATCTCTAAAAAGTAACCTCCTACACTTCCATAAACTACAGGTTAGTGTATTCTGTTAGACAAATATGATGCAAATGCTCTGCTAACTAGTTGCTCCTACATTACTCATTTGCCTTTCCTCCAGGGCCAGGGTTTCTTACTTCAGAGGATGCCAGATGGTTGGACAAACCCTCTCTTGTATTTAAATTCTCTTGTAAATATTGTGAGAAAGAGCAAAAATCAGGATTTACCAAACAAAATTATCACTGAAAACCAAACAAATTCATGATGTATACTAACCAATCTTCACATAAAAACTCTACATTGCATGGAAATTTCCAAAGTACCTGCTGTTGAAAAAACCACATGCTTAGTAATATCTCATCAAGGAGCTTTTTTACCTCTCCAAATCCAGGCCTTGGTTGTAGCAAATATAAAATAAAGTACAGTGTGCCAGTGACCCAACAAAACAGTGAGGGTAAATTCAATATTTGAGTAAACTGAGATAACCCGTTCAGACTTCATTAGGAGTAGGGCCTTCTTGTATCAAAGGCAATTTCAGTCTGATTTATTCTGAGGACTCCAAAAAGATACTGTTAAATCCATTGAAAAAGAAGTCTAGGAACATGGGTAAGAAGTTCAAAGACCTAATGCTTCAAAGAAGGATATATGCCCTATATGGAGAAAAAAATGTAGACAGGCTACTTAGTAAAACTCAAACCATGTCACATTGGATATAAAATAGTTGTTTTGCATATGAAGTCTCCTCAATAAGCAGTTGACATGAGGACAGAAGAAAGAATTTTTTCCAAGAAAGTATACCAGAAACTGTACACTAGGTTTAAACTGGAAAAAATATATTATTGGGGATGTGTTAAAAGTGGTTCAGAATTCAGTTTAAATCATCACATCAAATGGAAAACATATTAGTTAGTCTACAGATGTGAATCTACAGCAAACATCAGCCATGACTATTGAAAATGGTTTTCAGTGTGTGTTTGTTCTCACTCCCAGCAAGTCATTTTGATTACTTCTACAGTGAAAACCTGCTCAGACATTTTAATGCAGCCACTTTCTATTGTTTAATAAATGCTTCAGCTAGGAGAAATATCCTACCACAGCTGAATCTACTGCAGTTCCATAACAATAAGCAGGAGTAGCAGTGTAGCTACAGAGCCTGAAATGAGGAGAGGCTGCCTAAGTCAATGAAGTGGGATTTGAGAGTATTAAGTAAAGTCATACCAGAATACAGAGACAGTAAATGAGGCTGGCTCCTCCTTAAAAGAAGACACTAGTGAAGGAAATGCAGTGGAGTGTGGTATCCAGACCTCATGAGAGTGAGAACTAGGTCAATGTGGAAACTCCTACTATGTATTCTGTGGTGGTGGAACCTTGATTTCTCAGTTTTAACACTGAATCCAACAATCAGTATTCAGCCCTTGTAAAAAGACATACAGCTGGAGACATGGCCAAGCACAGGTTAATTCAGGCCAAGGTTTTTGCCACAGCATGGCTCCAAAAACATTTGGCCCATATAACCTATATTTTTTCCTCTTGTTGTTTTGCCCTAGATCTTCCAAAGTATAAGACTACTGGTTTTCTTTTCAGTTGAAATTTCTGATGATGTTGCTAAGAGTTTCATTTGTGCTTTGGATCACATGAAACAGATTAGGTAAAAAAAACCCCTGCTGTTCCTTTACACTTTAGCATATATAAAAAAAAATCAAGAGAAAAAAAAGTCATCACGTTAGTTCGTCAAATCACATGTAGAAAAGTAATCTAAACACAATTATTCTGTGGAGGATGAGAAATGGACAAGAGCTAATATGAAAGATAGTGTCAACTGAAGACAGCAAAGCAGACTAAACTTTGTACTGTGACAGAGCTATAAAAATGGCACTAACTTTCTAGAAATATACATGTGTTTAATTTAAAGTAAATGAATACAGTAAAGAAATTGAGACTCTTCATAAGCCACCTATTAAGTGGGTACCCCTAAATAAACAGAAAAACAGTATGAAAAGCATAAAATTAATTAAATTTTTCTTTGTACAGAAAAATATGTCTGTACAAAGAAAAAAAAAAGAAATAGGAAGAAATATCTTGCTCAAAAGAAAATCTAAAAATATAAGGGAAAAACAAATAAAAATTGATTTATTAAAACTGAAACTTAAATACACGAAGAGCAAGAGATCAATGAAGGAAGATGGCTGGTCCATAACAAAGAGTTTTGGATCACATACATTTACAGACTAGATTTCTTTTTTCTTAGTATTCAGGGAAAGTGAGAGCAACATGATAGTTTCCTGAAGGAAGAATCTGAAGACTTAAGACAAACTAACGATGATGCTTGGGCTGGTAGAAGAGAATATAGAGTAAAAATAGAAACGGCTTCAGGGCTAGGCAGCCTGAGTTTAAGGATTTTGGAAGGCACAGCACATGGAAGGGAAGGAAAAAAGAAGATAAAGAAAGAGGGGGAAGGCCTCCTGGCTAACAAATGGCAGTGATGGATAACTCAAAAGTGAGGAGGCAACTGTAAATAAAACCCAAAATTAGCTCCCAGAAGCAACAGAAAGAATCAAGAGTAAAAGGAGAACTAGCAATAGCACAGCATGCAGAGGTTTTCAAAGATGCATCACCTGTCCCCAGCGCTGGACTTTGGCTATTCTCAGGAACAATCTCAGCTTTCAGAGATATGGTGAGTAACTGAAATGGTTGAACCAGTCTTCTTAAAAACTCATAGAAATTAAATGTCAAACCTGGAGCATTTCTGTAATTTTTTAAAGTGTAAGTCCCACAAGATGGTTGAATTTCACCAGATTAGCTCTCTCTTCATTCTGCAATGAAATGCTTTTTGTTCCTCCAGCAAAGCTATTTTTGCCACAAGCAGAAAGAGGAAAGAGACGACTCTATGAAAACACAGAGGGGCTCTTAGTAAACAGCAAAAGAACCTTGACTGACTGAAAAACCACTGTGTACTCAAATTTTTTAGGAAAGATGATTTATGAAAATGTATTTAAATAAATTATTTTTGCCTGTTTTTTCCAAAGAGTCTTCCGATCATTAAGGCAAATTATAAGAGCTTGAAAGGAGAGGTCTAACCTTTCTTCTTGCTGGGAACACTAAACTATCTCTATTTACAGATCTAAGTATCACATATACCACAAATAACTTCAGCCCTATACTGCGTGGTTTCCAAGAAATGGATACAAATTGCAAGACCTGAAATCCTGAACCACTTAAAACCTTGGACAAAGTTTTTAAGGTACTCAGTCTTATATAGCTGATAAACTTGGTTTTCTCAAAGCACAAAGCAACCAAGTACTGCAAGTGAGGTTCTATTGAAGTGTTGCAAGTTCAGTGTCTATATCCATAAGTAATTTTTTAAAAATATTGACCTTTAAACTTTCCAGGATTAGGCAGCTTTTACTGAATTGCAACTCAATATTCTCTCGTGAGTCTTTCTGCATCCCCAGCCTAATTGTTCTTGGATCAGTGGCACACAGGCTTTTGCTGGAAGAAGTAGCAAACCATTGGTTTTGGCCAGTTTCCTTCTTCAGAACACATAGCCTCAAGATGGTCTCATGAGTCAAAACAAAACTAAGATTTCCTTACAAACTATTAACTTCTTCAGTGACATTTTTGTCTAGACCACCTAGACTGCATATGTGGTGTCTCAGAGCATTTTAAAAGCAAGGCACCTTCTAAACTTCATCACAGCTGGACCAGCTGGAATACTCTGATAACCTGGAGACAGAAGTAGGAATACATTTATTAAATTTCCATACAAGGTGAGTAATGAGGGCTGCAGCTATGTTGCAGGAGAGGTTAAGAATTAAAAAAAAAAATTCAGTATTTTTCTGTTAGAGAAATCCTCTAAAGACCAGAGACAAGTGCAAGATTCTGCACATGAAGAGAAGAATTGCCATGTACAAAATGGGAAACAGCTGACTAAGGTAGTCATGTTTTAGAAAAGAAAAGGGAAGTCTCTGTGTAGTGTTAGATGAATAAGCCACAGATATTCAGTGTTACTTTAAAAAAATCCCCAAAACCACAACAAAAAATGTTGACAACATAATGAATTCTTGCAGGTGGTAGTCTACAAAGATCTTAAAGTAACTTTCCTGTTTAACTTGTCAGTGGTAAGACATCTTACATCCAGGTTTGGGTGCCTGGTTTCAAGGAAGATAAAGGTAACTGGAAAGAATTCTAAAGAAGCCAGTCAAAATGGAAGACTCAGCTCTAGACAAAAGTGACCTATAAAAAAGGGTTGAATGGGGTTGTGTTGCATAAGACAGAAAAGGCTGCATAATGCAGGAAAGGGCATGAAGTTTTTTCAAGTCTGCAGTTTGTTACAGAAAGGAACTACTCTGTTCTTGATCTCAGCAATGGACAGGATGAGAAGTACCAAGCTCAAATTACCATAATGTAGATTCCAGTAAGACATTAGGAAATACAATGTAGTTCCTATCATTGGAAATCTCCAACTTTGCCTGACCTACATCAGAAATAACATAGGTTTATCTTATTCAGTGGACAGTTGGAGACTTTATTGCTGAAGGATACTTCTGAAGCTGTTATGAGGCCATTAATTGTGAAATCAGAAAACCAAACTGCATAACTGAAACACGCAATATCCAGTAATGGCTGGTTTGAAACCCTCAGCACTACAGCCTTTTCTGCAATGGCTAAGCATACCCACGAACATGCTTACAGTGGAGTCCTGACAGTGGAGATGCTTCTTCCCCAGAAGCACTGATACCCTGGGGTGTTAAATACATAATATTCATAAAAATATGTAAGCGTATCTACAAAACAGCCAGCCAAGGACAGCTTCTGAGGCTAAAGGAAGGTCAGCAGAAGAGAACTGGCTGACTGCTTCTCTGACTGGCCAGGACTTAGACTTCACAGACTGTGGCTCTTCAAATCCATCAGAACCTCGCCTCCTGGGTGGCACTTGCCCACCAAAAAATCAGAGTCCAGAGTCGGCTTTTAATGTCATCTCTTCCACAATTCAGATTCACTCAGCCTTGCTGAGCTATAACTAAGAGGTTCCTTTATTGAGGTGTTTAGCATAACCACTGGTTTACTCTTAATTCAGCAATATGAAGCCAAAGACTACATGCATCTAAAAGAAACACACTGTACACTACACATTGTGTTCATGAATTTTCCTGCTGTGCTTACTTTCTAAACAGCTAGTAAGTACATAATAGCCACCTTAGCCGTTAAAAGGTATTCATGCAAGACAAGCCTCAGCCATTACTCGAGGTTATACTTTGGGAATGACATATTAGGATGTTTCTCATTTTGCATATACTCCTCTATCCAATAAAAAATTTCTTTTGTGGACTTCTGTTCTTCTTTCAATGGAATGCACACTTTCTGTCTGTTAGTCCAGTACCCACTTGTCAGCCATACTCTCAGGTTTCTCATTACTTCAGAAAGTTATTACAATGATAAGACTTCATATGCTCCATACTTTTCCTATTTTTGTTTCTATATTTTCTATGTCGTATTGAAATTGTGCACTCTTGAGACTATGCTTCTAAAACTGCATTGCTTGAACTCTCTAATCTTACCAGATATAAAAATTTATTTGCCTTTCTCAATCTAAATATGCCTTCATTCAGATAACTGTTTTTATTGTCTGGCATGTATTATTTTGCCTTTATCTCTATTTATGGAAAGATATATAAGATATGAAGAAATATACACTGCAGGTTGTCTGAATGAATAAATCCAGTTGAAAATCATAGTGATCAATTCTATAATCAAATAATATTCTTATTATTCCTGTATGAAACAGGATTTTAGTATTTTCACAGCATTCAAATTGTAGGAGAGTTTTTTGTATAAAGCATTTTCCAATTCCATTTGTAGTTTGAGTCTTCATTCTGCCAATGCCCTGTATTCAAATAAATCCTGCAATTAGTCTCTAAAATCATGCTATTAATAAACAAAAAAATCCAACATTTATTCTTATTTGTTTCCCAAATGTAGAGACTCCTAGCCTTGTATGTTTTTTCTCTACAACCAGTTTCTAGGATGGTTAGAAACTCTTTGTTTGTTTGTTTGCTTGTTTGTTTATTTTAAAATGAAAGCTGCAATTCACAGGTGAACACATAATTCCTGATTAATTGTGGGAATGTTTTCACGCAGAAAACCAGCTATTTTTCTGAAACTCATAACTATGAGACTACCAGACGAAAGAGTAACATGAAACTCCAAAACTAATTCAAGGAACTGCAACTTTTTTTCCAAATCCAACAACTACCAGGAGTAACTGTGAGGTATCTCAGGTGATACCTTGTATCAGAGAAATCTGAATGTGTTTAGATTATTTTGTTTATTAATTGTCAGAACACTATGAAGTTCTAATTGGAATATTTGAAATAATATTACAAAATTATGAAAGAGAGGATATTAATACCTGTTCTCAACAGAATTCTAAAAGAGAGAAATATGGTCCACAGAGCTTGTTAGTCAGATAAGTATAAATGTATGTCAATACATTCTGAAATGGTTAGATGTCCTTCACTGCACATAACAGTAATATCCCTAGGCCACAGCTGCAGCATGAGCTTAACTCAGAACTCACGGCTGTACCTAAAGCTCATCAACAGAGAAACATACTGCAGAAGATTTCATTAAGCATGAAATGCCAGCATGCCTGTCTACCTTTCAACCAGCATTTGGTACTTGAGTCATTGGGTTATTCAACTGAAACAATAACCAAAGAGAATTACAGCACTGTAGGGGCTACATCACATCCCTAGTTGGTGCCTGCAGTCTACAAGTGTTCCGAGGCACTGGCTGTTGGTACTTCCTCAAATAGAATTTTTTTCAATGTATCTTATGCTTCTTAACATCTATTGTACCTGTCCTACATAAAAGATGACAACTGCCTATTGTATACATCCCCCAGGTGAAAACGGTGTGCAGACAGAGTGAACGAGCTTTTACGGGGGCTGAAGCGCAGGGAAGTTGAACGTCCCGCGGACTAGCCCTCCCTTCTCAGTGAACATGGCCATCATGCCACATAAGAATCCTACTGATTCCTTCAGGCACAGTTGCCTTCATCCCCTCCACCCATTCAGAACAAGTTTTAGCTCTTAGTTCTCACTGAGCAAATCAATGAATAATAACTAGAACTATTGCTATTATTATAACTTAGAGGACAAAACTGGTAAAAGACAATAGAGGAATTTTGTTTCATTCTAGAAAGTTGTGCACTTAAATATTTACTACAAGTAAGTGTGCCAAGTGGAAACTTCCCCCGCCAAATATTTTTTTTATTACTGGCTAGCTCCTACTGTGTCTGTCTCAGCATGTGAGAGCTTATCCAGTGAATTTGTAGTAGTAAGTATCTTTTGCAAGCGAGTTAAATACTGTCCCTGTCTTTCTTGCTTCACTGCACTTGTTTTGATCCTTCCTGAAAAGACCAACAACCTCTACCATCTTTAGGAGATCAAAATTACAACCCAAGATACCAAATATCAGGCAGTCAACTTAATAGCAAACATACATCCAAAAATGCTGGCTAGACAGGTTTTTCAATTAATTCAGCTAAATTTCAGTAATGTTTTCCCCTTCAGGACATGAGAGCAAACATTGGACAAACACACAAAAAAATTTATCGAGAAAGGACAACCATTGAAAACAATCTAAGTTGCATGCAGGGAGGGACAAGTATTTCAGCACCAATTGCTGCCTTTGTCTCTCTTCCTCTACTCCTCCCAACACCTCTAAAAATCAACCAGACATCATTGCTTGGATTTTAGGGGCTTTTTTTTTCAAAAAACCAAAAACCCTCTAAAGTGAACACTGAACAGTCTAAAGTGGAATGGGAAAAAATAAAGACCAGAACATCCTTTTTTAAATTACTGAGTTCAACCAGGTTAAAAAACTTAGAAACTTACTATTATGTAGCATTGTAGCATTATATAGAAAAACATACTATATTACCTAAGAATTACACCGCTATTTCTTAGTCCACAACTTGTCAGTAGCTCAGTTTTCAAGCACTATATTATAGTGCAGGAACAAGGTCTGGGAATCAGCATCTCAGCATCTTTCTAGATAGATTTCTACAGATGTCCTAAATCAAACTAGCACTGCAAATATTTAGGTTTTAAAAAGGCAAATGTTTACTTCTATACCTCTAACCCTCTGGAAGGTTGTCATAGCTCCTTCTACAGATCACTGAGTTCAAGTCCATCACCTCATCAGAGTGGACACATTTTTGAAACCATAATGCAATGTTGCCAACACTTGCAAGAATTTCTCTTTCAGCCCCAGATTCCTGTAGCTGTCTGAAAATTCCATTGTTTTTGCCTAAAAGAACTTCCAGTCCCTGAGAGTTATCCAGAAAAAACTAAATGTGACCAACACAACATGGCATCTCTAAAAGCTAAATATACAGACCTCAAGGAATATGTGGCCTTAAAACATCATTAACATTGAATTGACTGCACCTTCTGTCACAGTACCACAGGCTACAATTGCCTTGAAGTATGAATCCTTGTATGCCTTTTCTGCTTGGGGCTCTCCTTCTTCCCTTTGGTCTCTCCATCTCTCCAATGCTACTTTTGCACGATATACTGGCAATGACAGCTGAGTAGCACACCATTGCAACAACCTCATCAGTTCTGCTGTCAATCTGTTCAGTCTTTGGGAGAAGCATACTGCACATTAGTGCATCTGTCTGAAGCACATGACAAAATCAGAGTTCCTACTACTTATGCCAAGGTCTTACATCCACCTATGAGTCTCCAGCTCCCCTACATGCCGTGCTCTTTTATACAGTTTGCAAGGCATCACATCCACCATTAATCAGCAGTAAAAACTGGAGCCTGCCTCAGAGAGAAGGTAAGTTCACCTAGGTTTTCTCCTCAGTCCTGTACCATTTCCTGAACCTCTCCTTGCAGTATTTGTGACTCACTGGACTGGAAACCATTAAGAACAATGAAAAGTTCAGGAAACTAGTTACTGTTGGTGAATAAATGTGAGCACTCAGGTTATTATACCTCAAACCTGGATTTTGTACTAATTCTTTTAACCCCAGAACTAACTCACCCTGTCTGCACTACAGAGCAGGCATTTCAAAGGGAGGACTGAGGTTCAAATCAAACCTATGCATGGGATTTCCCAGGCACCTCATTTGCAGCAAAAGAGCAATCCCACTTGAGTGGCAGCATGGACACTGGAAGGGGAGCAGGCTTGCAGTCTGCACTCCCTCACTCAGACCCCGCAGGAGCCAGGCCTCTGGGGCTGTGCCCATTGCCTTACCCTAGAGACAGGCTCCATTCTCCAGGGCAGATGAACGGTATGTGTGGCATCAGCAGCACAAGGCATGCTGGGGCACCACATGGAGGGAAGCTGGCAACTGTGTGTAGCTGCTCTTGAAGAACCTGGAAATAAGGGTGAAAAATACAGACTAAAAAACCAAAATGAACAAAATTAGGATTCTCTTATGTTTGTGTCGGGATGCTTATCCTGCAACCATTTATTTGGCAAGTTTGCTACAGCCTCACTGTATTAAAAAGTCTTTGACAGAGTTTGAGCTTTTCTTCCTCCCGCCAAGAAGTTTTAAAAAAAATTAAAATTAAATCAAATTAGGTGCTCCAAGTTTGTTAGAATTAAAATTAAACCCAAACACAATGCAGAAAGCATAGTTTCAACTGTTCCATGGGGAGAAAAGTAGCAAAGTGAACACAACGAACAAAAATATAAACGTTTCCTTATTCCCTCCTAATTGCCTAATTGGATTTGAGAAAGCTAAGTGATTCAAGAGTACTTTACAAATACCAGGCTCTTCGAGCAGCATGCAGTGCAAGTTAAACCCTGTTAGCTCTAAAGCCAAGACTTCCTAGAACAGACACTTAGCATCAGGGTCCAAAAGAGTGCTATTAGCATCTAAACATTCTCCTTTTCTGTGTAATCTGGGGAGCTCCTGGCCCTAGCAGACCATGGAGTGCCTGCCTGAGAGACTTAAACAGGGTCACTGATTTAATGTGGATCCAGAACCCAGCTTCGGTCCTTACGCAGTATTAGGGCAGGAGGAAGGGCAGGCGGAGGAAGGGCGGGCCACAGCTCCGTCTGCAGCGCGCCTCGGCCGGGGTTGGACCCGCTCCGGGGGGCCTCGCACCGGTTCCGCATCTCCGTCCCTCCCCGGCCCACGCCCGGGCTGCTCCAGGAAAACTCCTCGGGACATCGTCACTCTCCGTTGGCCAGCTCCATCCCAGACACTTCCCCGCGCAGCCTGCCCGGCTCCCCCGCCGCCGGGGCAAGGGACGGAGTCGCGCGGTGGGACTGCGCCCTCGGGACTGCCCTCCTGCCGGCCCCCGCAGGGGCTGCCGTGCCGCCCGCCCCCCGTCAGCACTCACCATATTACAGATGGAGGCGATGTTTCTGACAGTCATTAGTCTAAAGGTTGCAGCGATCCCACACCGCCATCTTTATAAGGTGAAAACAGCCCCGCTCATGGTGGGAAGAGCGCAGGAAGGGATAGGGGGCGGCGGCGGCTCCTGCTCCGGGGCTGGGATAAAAGCAAGAGGAGGGGACTGCACAGGCACCCTTTGCGCCCGCAGAGCAGCTAGAAGGACGGACCTTCCCGGCCTCTCTCCTCCGGGCGAGCGACCGGGAGCTTCAGCAGCGCGGGGAGAGCGGCTGCATCTCCGCTCCTTCCGCCTGTGCCTCTCGCACGGTCCGCAGGGCCCCGGGCTCCCGCTGGAGCGCTCAGCCGCGCCTCTGCGCCAGCCGGCACCGCGCTAATCTCTCCCTTCCTCCTCCTCCTCCTCTTCCTCCTCTCCCGGCGGCTGCCGTTGCCGCTCGCCGCTCCATCGCAGCGCCGCGCCCGCTGATCCGCTCTGACAGCGCCGGGGAAGGGAAGGGAAGGTCAGAGGCAGTGCCCGGCACGGGGCACCCAGCGGGCCCGGCGGGGCGGCCGCCGCCGCAGCCAATGCGCTGCGGGGCCGCTGCGCCCGCCGCCCCTCCGCACGGGCCCTCCGAGAGGGGCCGTGGTGCTTTAGTCGCCGGGCGTGGAATGGCCCCGGAGCTGAGAAACCCGGCCTCAGCGCGTACACAGCCATGTCGGGAGGCAGCAGGGTAAAGGACAGGAAGGCAGAGTACAGGCAGGAGGACGTGGATGTGTGGCAGTGACGGCGGCACTGTGCTTTGGGACATGCTCACCCCACCTAATTAGGAGGTATACAGGAGCCCAGACACTTGCAAAATCCAAAACAGTAGGCTGGAATGTCATTTACTGCTCTCAGTTGCTGCTTTGTATTGCCATTCATGCAGATAACATTTATCTTCACAAATGCTGTTTTGGGACTGTGTCCACATCACGTGTGCAAGTGCTCACTCACAAACTCAGAACATGTGGCATTTATACGACACAGTTAATGTAATAATCTCAGTTTCTCTTCAAACACAAGCAAGTTGAGGCATATTCCTTTCTCCAAGGTAGAGCAGTGTGAGTATATTAAATTTACAAACGTGATAATAGGCACAAGGTTGTTAAATAGCTAACTTCAGGTCACATAGAAAATCTCTGAGACAAGCAAGAACAGAGTTCAACTAGGGCAATCCTCATCTTAGAATTCCCCTTTCCTTAGCAGATGTTGCTTTTTTTCAGCAGGAGCTTAAGGCCTGTTTATTGTTCCTCTGCTATGCTGAGGAAATCATTCAAATGAAGAGAGAACTACTAACATTTCTACAGACACTTCTGCTCCTAACAGCGCCTGAAGTGTGGCATGCTCATGCTTGGGTTACACCTATCATTTCATGATGCTAGAAAAAAATAATTGCAGCTTATAGAGCCTGGATCCACAGGCTTTATTTACAGGAAACAATCTGAAGTAGCTGGTTTTTATTATTATTATTATTATTATTATTATTATTATTATTATTATTATTACCATTTCAAAAGAAGATCTATGATTACTAGTAAAAATCTGGCATCAGCAGTAACATCTAAAGATAAATTCCTGCCCTGAGGATACTGTTAGGTAAGTGGCCTTAATCCAGCTCACTGTGCCTGCTTTATAAAAGTGCCCACTTTATAAAAATGGTATCAAATTTGGCATTAGTTGGTATCCTGTTGACAGTTTCAGTAAAGAAACTTAAAATTGAGTTGTCACAGAGACAGGACTTTTTTTCCTCTGTAAGTTGGATTAGTTATATTAAATCATTGCAGACTTTCAACATATAGGATGGAGAAAGATTTTTGGACATAATGGAGTGAGGTCCTCAGGGCCACTAAGCTGCTTCATAAATCCAAAAATCACTATGCAAAAGAGCCATCAAATAACATCACTGAGAAAAAAAAAATCTTTGGTATAATTCTATTAAGTTCATGGTCTTACATTATGTGTGAATTTGATCCCAAGTGTTTAATTTGCTTAAACTCAGAGGACTGGATTACACATAATATGACCGGTTTTCTCAACATAACCAGGGAAAATGGGAGTTAAGCCGACTGTCAGGACTGAAGCAATCAAGGTCTGATTAGTTTCCAGTGCATTTCTAAGTAGCCTGCAGAGACTGGACAGTACTGCACCATACCTGGTTTTTAACTGATGCCTGTTATTACACAAGCCTAATCATGTATTCTTTGCTGCAGTCTGCTTATTCCAATTTACTGTGGAGAATCATAGTAATTGCTATTAGTGAAAAGTTGTGGAGCAAACAAATGGGTTTGAAAGATGATTAAAAATTTAAATGAAACAAAATGCAGTATCTGATAAAGCCATTTGCCTCACATATATTTTAATGTCAATAACATTATTCCCATAATACAAACCCCAGAGAAATCATAGAAAGTATGAAAACAAAAAAGAAAAAAGTGGTATTTTCATAATTCTGCTTTTCTCAAATGCCAATTACTTGACTTCAGGATAAGGTTTCAGTTGTTTCTGTTCATTAAACTTTTTTTTTTTTTGGACACAAAATTAAATTGCTACTGATTAAGCACTTATTGGTTATTCAAGGGAATATTTGTTAACACACACACATCATTTTGTGAAGAATTCAGTATCATATTCCTTAATGCTAATATAAATACTTTCATTTAAAGGCAGACATATTTCATGTCTTGTTTCTGAAGATTATTAATAAAAATAGGGAATAATATACAAGCGTTTATGTGTCAGTTTGACAGTAGTCTAGCACTGTCTTTTTTGCTCTTCAGACATATCAAAACAGGAAAGAAAGAAACTTTCATGCTGGAAATAGACTGGTGTCTGTTCTTGTTTTCTTCTGCTGCTGTCATTTTCAGGAATAGAAACTTTATTCCAGTAGCTGTTTGAAGATAAAAAAGTGCTAAGCAATGCAACAGATACTAGTTACAAACTTTATAGGAATTGTATAAATAAAGAACAGTGCACAATTGTTTCCACTCTAAAGCATTGCCCTATCTCCTTACAACAAACAACCAACCCTGTGTTTTTCTGAGTGTTAGACAAACAGAAGGAAAACAAAGGACTATTTATAACCTAAGAGTGCTTATATAATTTCTGTCGAAAGGTCAAAAAATACCTCCTGCATTTAATTTTAGATCTGTCTTGGTCTCATCTGGTTTTACACTTGAACATTTCTATTTCACTACATAAAATATAGATCTATTGTAAATATCCTCCTTGGCTAGCAGGGGCGTGGATTTCCATAACATTTTCCATCATACCTTTTCAGAGTATTTTGCAAGCATTCACTCAGAGTTGTCAAATTATCAGGTGGCAAGTTAATATTAGCTTCTTTCACAAAGCAAGAAAATTGCCAGCAGAAATTTAGTGACTTGTCCAAAGTTAACACAGGAAAGTTGGTAGCAAATCTTAGACTAGAATATCTGTTCATTCTGTGCTACAAAAGGATATTGCATTTCCTCTCCAGAAACCTTGTAAAATTCCACAGAGTATTCATTTATGTTTTTCTTGTAATAAACTTGAGTCCAGAAGTGGGTAATCATCAGTCAGTTTTGCTGAACAAATGTTTGGAACGGATCAAATTTAGGATGTATTTCCAACCAATTATAAGGTCATTTTAATGGAAGAGGGAGTTAAAACAATACTAAGGTTTTCTGGAAGCATGGAAAATATATAGGAATTATAAGAGAAATCAGATATCTGAAATACTTGCAGTGCTGACAATGTGGGTTTAGAATTTTACAATTTTTAAAATATATTTTGTATCTAATGTTAAATTATAGTCTACCAAAAAATAGCAAAACATCTTTAACAAAATGGCAAATGTGTAGACACAAGAATGAGAAATCAGGATTTTCCATGAAGCTTGGCCTCATTTCAGAACAGACTGGTGGCTTTAGTACAATGCCAAATACCAGCTTGCAGCCTATGGATTGAATCTGTGGCACATGGCTCATAGCAGGTCCATGGAAACCACTCCATCTGCACCTGAAATTCTAGTGGTAAGAGTGAGTTGTAGCCCATGAAAAATAAATAGAAATCCATAGAAAATGTGGAGAGTCTAAAACCAAAAAATCAACCCAACTTTGGAATTATTATTTGTCTTTAAGACTGTCATCTTCAAAGCAACCCCTATCCAACATTTTCAAATTATTGAAATTAAGAGAAATTATTTCTCTTGATTCAAAATACTGTATAGCTTCATGTTTTGGTGACATTACGACTTGTCAGGATTCTAAAGACAAAGCATAGAAAATAAAACTGCATTAAATTGATCCCTGAATCTTGCCTATCTTTTGCTAGTTTAAGCATTTTACTAGTTGGCAAGTAGAGAATACCATCTCTTAATTCTTCTCAGACATTACTACTTTACAGAAGAAAACAAAATACATTTACAGCATCTGCCATCATCTTTTTTTGGCCAGACACCAGATCTGAAAGTCCAAAGACAGCAGAATAATACAGATGGAAGTACATTGATGTTGATGTACCAAAAGCTGGCTGAGTAGATACAAGAGATCTGAGAGTTCTCTAGTGAAAGCCATTAAATTCTATTCTGTGAAGAGGCTCTTAAAGCCTCTGCAGTCAGTCTAATGGCCTAGAGCTGTGATTATCTCTTCATATCTTACTCCTGCCCTTTTCCTTCTGCTTGAGTTTCAAATGTGTTAAGAACTAGGAATAGTCACAATAAGAGAATTTCAGTGTGTTGCTTCATCAGTTTAAATAATACTAACCTTCCCCACACTTGCTACTCAAGCAAAAATATTTCCACCTTTCCAGAAGGAAGAATCTTGAAAAATGGCCTCTTCATCAGGTCAATTATTCAGCAAGGAAGCTCACTAGCGAACTTTACTGGCATTTTTCTTACCTACTCAAAATGTGCTTTCAGGTGGAAAAATACTATTTAAATTCTAATAATACATATTGGCTGGAAAGAGATAACCAAAAATTTTAACTGTGGAAGTAATTTATCAAACAAAAGGAGACTCGCTGAGCAAAAATAACAGAAAACTAAAGTTTCTTACAGAAATACATTGCTATTTCTGCCTCTGAAAAGGAAATAGTGATTCTGGCTTGTCTTCCTCTTCTCCAAAGATTTTATTTATTATTTTTATTCTATTTTACAGGCTCCAATTTTAACTCATAAACATTCAGAGGACAAAAAAACCCCAAAGGACAGATAAGTTGTAAGTGGCATTTAGTCTATTTTCAGCATGAATTTCAAATAGCCTTTACATTTAAAATAAATTAAATTTCACTTTTATTACATTACCATCTCAAAGTTTTAACCAAATTACACACATACATATATATAAATATAAACAAAAGGATATTTCATTCTAAGATTCCAAACCTGACAATTATTTAATGCTACTGAATACTGTAATCCACTGCAAAGACTGACAGTCACAATGAGGTTTTACTTGATTGATTTTCCTTCATATCAGTGTGGAGAAAGACAGTAACATTGAAGTGAAATGTTTATGACAGTTGCACATTGTGGTAATCTCCTGACACTGTTAAACAAATTGTTTTCAAGAGTCTTTCTTCTGTGAGAAGCATCAAAGCAGTGACTTTGAGATTTAATTCTTGCATGTGACAAAGAGAGACTTGGCTACTTAGTGCATCACTCTTCAAGATTTGAACAAGTTAGTTCAGCTCACCCAACTCCTTAAAAAGCTCAATACTAATCTACAAAATAACCAAGACACCCTGCTGCCACTTAATAAATTTCAAAATGCCCCCATGATAACTGGCTTTTCTACAAATTCAGATCATGACCAGGCCTGTATTTCTCCCAGTTAGTGATCCAGGGTAATCTCAAAATTAACCTGTACCCAGATCCACTCATATTGTGGTCTTTCCCTCAAGTCCCCAAAGTACCCAGGTTGTAGGCAGACTCAGAGCCCAGCTGAGAAGCTCATTCAGATAAAAGTTACATCCCACACACATGGAAACAGCAGATCTTCCTGAAGCCTTGTAGGTAGCAACTTAGTGGTTACAGCGCTTCTCCAGGAAATGGGAGAACTAACCTGCAAATAAAGAGGCTCAAATCCACATCTGACCCTTGCAGTAATTTATTAAAGGACAGTTATTTTATTCTATAGGGAGGGTTTGGAAAAGGACAGACAGGTCAGGTAGACTCTGCATTCCTTCTCTTGAAGTTGTGCCACTATCAGACACAAAAGTTAATTTAATGGAACCAGAGAGAAGGCAAACAATACAAACTTTGTGTGGGAAAAACAGAAGAAAGCTTGTGAGGGGCAAGAAGGAGGTGCAGGATCATGTGAATGATTAAAATGCTCACCTGGGAGGGATACTGATCACTGGTTTGCTGTGGTTTGCTGGTTTTCTGTGTAACAGATGTGCTAGTTTACATTCTGTACTGGAAAAGAAGAAACCAAACTTGACATAAATCCCACTGGCACAAATGCTAAAAATTCAAAGGTTGGATGCCACTTTGCCTTTTTGACTACATTACAGAAAGGGACTGATGTGACTTAGGTGTTTGACTGTAGAAAACAGTCATTGCAAAGGAGCCCACTTGAAATAACTTAAAACTACATGTCTCACAAATTTACCTCCAGAGACTGATTTACCTAGAATCCTGAGACAGGTTTTGAATCTTGATGAACAGACAATAAACTGTCACGGGGTTAATCTGCAACAATGTTTTGAGTGTCAAGAATTAGACAGAAAAGGTAACTAGAAGTGGTAGGAAACAATTTCTAATCATCCATTGATTGCAACTATGTGACTATTTGTTTCAGTCTGCATCAGACTAGTTCAGCTCTGCTGAGGGTAAATTAATTGCAGGGTTCACATTAGGGATAGCGGGCCAACTCATAATTTCATTTCCACACGCTTTACAGGTGCTGTGCAGGTGGTAATTCAGCATCAGCCAAGACATACTGCTTCTCACTGAGACAGGAAGGTATGGATTATCAGCAGCGCACACACATATTTGAGAAGCAGGGACTTCTATTCAGTTTGGACAATGCTCTCAGGAACAGGGTATGATTCTTAGGGTGTCCTGTGCAGGGCCAAGGGTTGGACTCGAAGTTCCTGATGGGTCTCTTCCAACTCAGTATATTCTATGATATATTGTGATTCGTACCTACCAGCTTTGCTGGGCAACATACAAAGTCTCTGTCCTACAAACTACTAATTCCCTGTTCATGCTAATCTGCTCGTACTCACTCCAAAACCTCTTAGCTGCATCCCCAGACAGGCAGCCCATTTTATCTGGGGCAGAACAGCAGCAGTGCCCTGCACCCGTGCTGAGCGCTGGCCCGCAGGACAGGCCAGGTGCCACCGTGTCACCCCTGGCGCGCAGCCCAGCAGAGCTGCATGTGCTGCCCGTCAGGGCATTAGCGAGGCTCGGGGCTTTACCTCATCATCCTCGCAGACAGCTCCTAAGCTTCCTAAGCAGGGCTTAGACAGGAGTTTAGACAGAGATCAGCGGTATTTAGTGCCTCAAAACCGCTACACAGCTGCTACTTCGCACCGAAGACACTTTTGTTTCCCGGTGTTAAACACCGCCGGGCACCCAGAACTAGGCCTGGGCAGGAATGGACGAGTACGTCGCCACAAAAGCCTTGATCTGCCCCATGGGGGCCGCCGCACAGGAAGCACAGCTGAGCCACAGAGCGCCCCTCAGACCCGGCCGTGGCCTGGCTCTGGGGCCTCGGCCACCCCACCCCGCCTCGCGCGGGGTCACGCGCGCTGTTCTCACCAATAGGCAGCGGCGGCTGGAGCCGCGCGGAGTCTCGCGGGACCGCGCGGCGCTATTTAATGCCTGGTGAGGCGCTGCTCTGCCTCTCTCTCCGCCGGCTGTGCGCGTGGTAAGCTGGCTACAGCCGCTCTTACCGCGGGAAAGGTCGTGGGCCTGGGGTTGGGGGGTGGAGCCTATGCGGCTTTCCCTTCACATTTTGCCCTCTCGGAGCTTGGTGGTGCTTCGGAGAGTCAACACAGGGGGATAGAGCAGCTTTCCCTCACTAAAACTCAGTGCGGAGCCCTTCCCTCCGCCCTGCATCCTGTCGTGAGGCACAAATGGTCCGTCCCTCCATTCCCCCCTCATGGTCCCCTCGCTGTCCGGCTGATGCCTTTCTCCCTCCGCAGTATGTCCCGAGGTACCTTCGAGCCCTTCAAATGCTCCCGATGGGCAGGAGGCCAAGCGCGGCAGGCCTGGGCAGGCGGGAGCGCTGGCGGTCTGCACTCACGCCTTTGGACGCCTATAGGTGAGAGGCACACCGAGCTCATCACTCCTCTTACAGCCTGGGCCTGGTGGGAAGAGGCTTTGGGCTTCAGAAATGGAGGGCTTGGAATCCTGAGACTTTTTAAAGGCAACCAAATATATGGGGGAGGGGGGCCTGCCCTGTGTCTCTGAGCCAAAATAACCTTTTGTCTACATTTGTGCTCTTCTGTTCTTTGAATCACAGCTATTGAGCTGCACAGACCTTACATCTGAACCACTGCATTAATTTAGCCACATCAAAAAAATTGTAATTATAACCTGTGATGCTTAGGCTGTAGGCATTTTGGACTTTGGCTCAAATGGGCTTAATAACTGTTCAAGCAAAGAAAAAGCCCTCTGTCTCAGGCTTTCCCTGCAGTCTTCCAGTCCACCTGTAACAGTGTCCTTTGATATCTCTTGGTTGAGTGCTGTATAATTTGTAACAAGGTGTGTGTGTGTATATATATATATATGTATATATGTATCTATCTGTAAGTAGACACAAGGTAGCAATAAATTTTCTGGCAAAGATTCAGTCAAATCTACAGGTTTATAGCTTACCTCGGTAGTGTCAGCACTAAATGCAATTTAGGCTTAATAAATTTTCCATTGTTTATTATTAAGAGTATATTTTAAAAAAATCTTAAATATATGTTCTGTGTAGTTTAACTGGGCTAATGAATGTGCCTTATCAATAGATTAAACCACTAATTACCTTTTGCTCTAGGTTTTGATTTGAAAATGAACTTCTTGTAAATTGCTTCTGCAACTCCATGGAAAATTACTTTCAAATGTTTACAACATAGTAGCAACTCTGTGGAAGATGACTTTCAGAAGGCCTGTAGTTAAACAGTATTAATTATGATTTTACGATTTTTTGTGTGTTGTTTAGGGGCCTCACATAACAACCTCAAGCTTGAAATGC
Organism: Irena cyanogastra; assembly: GCA_013397155.1. NCBI lineage: Eukaryota > Metazoa > Chordata > Aves > Passeriformes > Irenidae > Irena > Irena cyanogastra. The sequence goes on along the minus strand of VWZV01015934.1, from coordinate 83,185 downwards.
TTTAGACATGGGTAATCACACCTAAATGTGAAGCAGTGCTCAGGACTTCTTATGAATAAATAATGCCTTCTACTGGAAGGTAAGTGTGCTCTTGTCTAATGACAACTGCCAATGGTCTTTAATATTGCTCTTTAATAATTTACAAATTTCAAGCAAATTGTAGTATCTCTTGAGGAAATAGTAAGTTCAGATCATCTTAGTTGATAAGAAAACAGCATAATATACTAAAATCTACTCCCCTTTTATGCTTTGCCCTCTTAAGTCTGGCAGTGTCTTAAGTGGCCAATACAGAGGGGTATAAAAGTTCTCTCGCAAACCCAGAGGTGAGGTTGGAACTCTTCTTTGGATCATGCTTAGGAGGAACACATTTGTATAACTGCTGAACTTCAGGAAGCTGCTGAATCAACTTTATTAGTAGTTTGTAAGAAGATTTTGTGCTGTCATCTTGTTGTCTGAATCTTAATATGACAGAATTCTCAGATCTCTTTATGCTTTGTGAACCTATATAATTAATGTCTTCAGTGAAGAATTTCTTGTAAATTGTTTGATCTCCAGGTATGTAATTGTGAAAAGGATTATGAGATAATAGTGGATGCATTGTCTTCTATTCCTGAAGGAGTTTAATTTACTCCTTACTGGAAAACAAACCAAAATGGCTTTGACTGGTGAAAAACTTGTGTGGTAACTGTTTGAACTTTATATAGATTTACCCAAAAATAAATAGCAAAAAAATCAGAGGAAAGCAAATGATGGTTACTGGGTCTGCTTATTCTAATATGGCTGGTCCTCTGGAATGGAATTCATACTAATGGTATGGGGAAAGAAAATCCCATCCTGTATGAACAAAATTTCTTTTGAGAAATGGCTCTGGCCTAAGGATTAGCGTCATGTAGAAGGTTCATGTAGCTCAACCTTAAAGCAGTTACCTGTTTTGTGTGTGCATGATGCTGACTGCAAGTTAAATAGAACTTCTTTTACAGGGATGAAAACAACATGTGACCAGAACTGACCAGAACTTCAGTTTATGATTTCCTGAGTGAGTGGTTTCTGACTTCATACAAGATGATTCCAGTTGTCATCTCTAAGTATCATGTTTGAAGTAGAACAGAGACAAGCAATGGCTTAAGTTATATGTCTTCGATGATCATGTTGAAACGGGCATCTCACTACTTGTTGAAACAGGTTTCCTAACAAACTGCTGTAATTTGACTGTGTTTGTGGATTAATGGAAATAAATTGAGTATTTATTAAAATAAGAGTATGCTACCAAAATTTGTGTTCTGAAGGTTTTTTTGTTAAGGTACTTTCTGTATGAAGACTTTGTTTCATGGGTGTAAACACTTTTGTGCTGTCACACAGAAACATGGTCAGACTTAAAAAGCTTAATCTTAAATTTACAAACCAATTGAAAATGCCCTCTTAATCTTAAATCTTGGTATTTTGTCAATCAGCTAACTCCTAGATTTCTTCATTACACTGTATGTGTTTGCATGTTCTCTACAAAAGGATTGTCTCAAACTGTAAAGAACAAGCTACCAAGAATCCCATTCCTTGCCTATTTTAACAAGGAAAATGTTGCAGTATTACATGTAAAGCACTATCAGTGAGAAGGTCCTTGAAGAGCCAAGATCATTATTGTTAAGCAATTGAAATCTTGTATATGCTCTTCAGTATCTTATGTCTTAATATTGAAAATATTTTTCTTAATAGTAGGTCTTAAAGTAATTTTGTACATGCTATTACTGCCAGAGCTTCCATAGAATGGAAAAGCAAGGACGTAGTCAAAAGTGGCTGTCAGGTACTTACCACTGCCTAGACAGGAGAGTGAGTTGGTGTGGACTCAGGAACAAACATATTCACATATATATGGTCATGTTTAACCCCCATCTAGACAGGAAGTATTTCTTTTTACCTTTGCTTAAACACTAAAAGGGATGAGTAATGATCTACTTGTGGCCTTCTAGGCTCATCTAAGTCTGCTTGCTTTAATAAGAGATAAAACTAAATGTAGGGTATACAGAAGTACTTTCTCTTCACAATATTAAACTTGACAAGTGTCTGTTTCTTCTTGCAAGAGACAATATATATTTTCTTATAAGTCCTGTCAGTTCTATAGACCTTTGTCTTCTGTACCCATGCTTAAGGATTAGTTTTTAGTCTACTCAGTCTTCTGTTTTGGGGTTGTCATTTTACATCTGCCCTGTGCAAGATTTCTAATTTGCCTCTCTCAGCTTCAGTGTTGATATTCAGTGTAGACTGATTTCTGAATGTTTACACCTGTTTTCCTTAACCAGTAAGCTTGTTTACATTTGATGGGTTGGCAGGATGTTTTCAGTGAGCTGTCTACACTTCCAGAATTTCTGAAGGAATCGGGAACTCTCTTAGAATTAGGGTTGGAGTTTTCCTTTCCAGATTCATTTGCCATGCAATAAATGGAATTAAATTCCATATGCTGCTCTGTCCACAACAATCTTGTCAGAATCAAGATCTAGTGGGGTCTGCAGCCAGAGTGGGTTCTGACTTTTTTTTTTTTTTTTAGTTTCATTGCTGTCTACTTTCTACTTTTCCCCCCTTTCTTAAAAAGGGGTGTGTCTTAATTTTCAAGAAGTTTAATGTAAAAGTGTTATAGGATCTACCTCTTTCTATTACTGATAACTAAAGTTTTCTTTTGTGTCAGTATGTCTGATGCAGAAGACAAATTTTTCACAGTAGTGGCTTACACAGTATATTGGCACTATGGTGTAAAAGCTTCCCACTGGAATCAAATCACTCTGTTAATGAAGTCAAAATTTGCTGCTGCTTTTGATGAAATACCTATGTGCCGCTAAGTGACAATGCTGCATGTAAGGTTTTGCTGTTTTCTTTTTATGAGACATCTGCTTAGGAATGCTAATGAGAAGAGAGTCCATTCTAGACATGATCTACTATTCTGATTTCACACAGCATAAATGGAATAAGTTTAGTACGTCTAGAGAGAGCTCAAGAATGAAATAAAGTCTACTTGAGGCTCCATGGTGAACACCTGAAGATTGACCAATCTTGTTCTTCAAATAACTAGGCAAACTTAAGGCATTATTCTTTAAAAACTGATCTGGTTTAATGCAAAATCAAAGCAGAGATTGTGTTTTCAACTAAAGAAGTATCAAATTATTTCATGTATTTATAAGCCTTACATCCTTTTACATTTAGCTATTTGTTATCATTAACTTGTGGGCATTGCTCTGTGCTGGAAGCTCGTTTTGAAGAAACACTTGTTGCAATAAGTCACTTGGGAGTATTGTGACTTCTCATGAGTATAAGAAATCTCTCCTCAATTAACTTTGGCTGACTCCTATTCCATCTTCAGGCTTTGGAGAATATAAATATGTCAATTCAGGCATCACTCATCTAACTATGTTTATGATATATCACGTTAAAGTAGCAAAGAAAAACAAAGGGATTAGTACTAATGTAGGTGTATGGAGTGGGTCTAAATCCAGTAACTTCATTGGTGTAAATGAACTCATTCACCCCGACCACCACCTTGGGGGACTGTGTGCTTGGGGCTGTGCAGCTTACCAAGAAACCTGGTTTGTTTGATGAATGCTATGCTCTAAATGGAGTGATAAAATTACAATTCTCCCTTTTGTTACTCATTGGAAAAGTGAAGACTAATGGAAGAAAAATAGCCAGGTTTGCCTGAGAATAGTCAAGGGCTATCACGTTGGCTTACAGCCTTGTTACAGGCTAAATGACTTGAAACCATACTTGGTCATTTTATACATTTTTATATGCATGCTTTGTACAGCAAGGATTATATGAGAGATTTGGGGAAAATAAAGAAGAGGGAAAGATATAATACAGTTTTGAATCTGTACACTTCTTTTTATTCTGGCTTTTGATAGCAAATGTAGGAATGCTCTTTGGGTTTTCTTTGACTAAATCTGCAGGAAGCTTAATCTGTTCATCAAGACTGAAGACTGTCAAACAAAGGGGGGAATATTTAGATACTTATGTGTTTATTCCTGTTCTCTCAGACAATTGAAAAGCATGATATTTCCTATTTCACTTCCTTTTAGTAAGTAGTTACAATTGATGAGGCATAATGATCAAAGGAACAAAAAAGAAAAAAAACTGAAGAATGTAATTATGGAATAATGTGCTTAGCCTTGGACAGTTTTCTATACACAGGGCTACACGAAGCAACATTGTGTTATGTTGTGTGCAAGGGTCTGACAAGGCATAAAAATGCTTTTTTCGTTGTTGTTGGTTTTTTTTGTTGTGTTGTTCGGTTTTTGGTTGGGTTTCTGTTTGTTTGTTTGTTTGTTTTTGGTGTTTTTGTTGCTGTCGTTGTTGCTGTTCTTGTTGGGAGACCACCTTGAAAGTCTGATACTCTGCAAGTATTTTAGTTCTAAGGAGCTTATCAATATCAGTGTGACTTCTGCTTAGTAACAGAGACTTGTGATCTCAGGGGTTTGTAGTGCATTGTTTTTAATAATCTGAAGTTTAGATGCAGATACTAATTCATCCTAGAATAAGCTTTATGATTCTTTGTGGCCATACATTAACAAATCAGCCTAAGAGTGGAAAGCTTAAAGGTAATACTCAAGTAACAATGGCTACTTCCTGTCCTAGCTACTCTTCTGAGTTGATGGTTAGTTGACTGCATCTTCCTTATTTTTCTTCATGCTTTCTCATAACATTACAGGTGTAGCCAAGATCCTTCAGTTCATTTGAAGAGGGTGACAATGTCGGCCTGATGCACTTGAATTGAAGAAACAATGTGCGTGCATCCTGTGCATTCTGGTTCGGATCAATGCAGGCAGACATTTCTTACCACACTAGAGATTATGACATGTAAAAACCCTGTTTATTGTTGTTGTATCTCAGATCTATATAAACCACATTTTCTTAAAACGTTCTACTTTGGGTTTCAGATGCAAGTCTCATTGGATTTTTCCACACATCAATACTTTTGCTTACCTCAGTAAAGGTGGCCTGACATTTGTTGCTGCAGAGAGGACTTCTTCTGTTCAGTGGACTTTGATGTAAAGCTCAGAGATTTCCGCCTATGCTTTGATAATAAAGTTCTACAGTTTTGACTCAATGCATGAATAATGAACACTGTAAAACTGAAAATACTCATACTTTTTCAGTTTAAAGAATATAGAAGCTGTCAAAAATAACTTGCCATCTTCAGATTGTACTGTATGTGTTTACTGTAAGATACAGTTATTTAATTGACCATGCATTCTAATAAATGTTTTTCAACAAATGTACTTTATAAAATGTATGAGCAGGAGTAACTGGAAATACGCAGAGGTCTAGAAACAGCAATGTGCATAAAACTGGGGAAGGAAAAAATGCTGGGAGTTCCTGCTTTTAGCACTGCCTGAGTTTGTAGACAATAGGTCATGCAGATCTCTAATTTATTTAACATGGTAGCAAGTGAGGTCATTTTATTTCTTTCTCAGTGGTATATTGTGCACTGAAGCAGAAATGGTATGTGGCCTATGATTCAGCATGCTTTTCAGGCTTCCTGCTTCTAAGCAAAGACCACACAGTTCAGAAAATGAAAGAAAAATGATACCTCTGCAGAAAAAAAAATCTTAGCAAGCTACTGAAAAAGATTGCCAACTGTAATGTTCTCAGGATTTTAGTAATGGATCCCATTAGGCTCATCACTTCAGGATTTTGTTCCTCTGAAGTGTAAACATAACATACACACAACATGCTTTACTGATAAACTGGCTAGAAGGAATAAAGCTAAGTACAGCATAGAGAAGGATGCAGTTTGTTTCCAGAAATAATATCTTCTCTTTCACATAGCCAGACTGAATGTACTGATTTCAGGTCAACTATGGCACAATCTTTTTAGAGTTGCTGGTATGCCCTGACATACCATGACTTTTTTTCTGCGTACTTGTGTAATGAATTTAGCTTATATGCTAAATACTGTGTAGTCCACAAATTTTATAAACTCTTTTCTTGAACTTCTTGCTCATTTTCTTTGGAAATTGCTAGGGAAAAGAAAGCATGCCAAGAATTCACCATAAAGCCTTGAGAATTTGAGTATATGTATTTATGCTGTTAGACAGGGGCTGATGATCTTCCTTTTTGACTAGAATTATGACAGCTGAATGCAGATTCAGTTATCAGATGAGAGCTCTCTCCCTGTATTTGGATATAGAGTTTAGGTATGAAATAAAATGATGAAGAAAAATAGTGAATATATTATACACCATCTTGAATGTGCTACATATCTCCAACTGCTTCACAACACTCAACTATTTTGCTGCTGTCCCTCCAGGAACTGTAAGCAGAACCAGCAGTTGTTATGAAGTTAGTAACAGCTCCCATGTGACCCTTGGACAGGACCTGATTTATGAGGAAGAAAATATAGATTGTATAATGGTGTGGGGTTTTTAAGAAAATTGCTGTATTTTCTTATTAAATGGAGATGTCATTCCATGTAAACTGTAGCATGCTGGAAGAGCTGCTCTCTCACCTCTCTCTGGCTTTAGATCTGTCAATTATAATTCAAAAAGGCTGCTAGAATCTAGCTTTAAATCTTCCAAAAAATAAGGTATGCACACTTAGTTGGAGGTCACTAGGACCTGTAAGAGACCTAACACTAATGTAGAGCAGATCTTCAGTCAGTTTCACCAAAATTCAGTTAAACCCTGCTTGTTTACCTCAGCAGAGTCAGGCCACCTCTCCTCTCTACAAGCCTTAGTCATCTTACTGAGGTTTTCATAACCTAATGTCTAAGAAGATTTGAGGTTCTGTCCTCAGTCTTGCCTTTTTCTTGTCTCAGTAGCTCACCTCACCATTCCTGCTCAGTGCCGTGCCACCAGGTGCCCAGGCCTAGGGTTGTGTAAAGTTGGTACAAAGTTATTTGTATAGTTATATTTATAAAGTTAATTATACAATTTCTTACTAATTTTCATGCTATTAACCTGAACCCATCTTTGATCTTGTTCAGCAGAGTGTCTTAAGTTCCTAGCTTGACTCATACAGCTTCTCACATATTAACTTGGCTTTTCACTTTAAGAATTATAATCTTTATTCTTCCATGTAGTTGATTCATCATTCCATTATGACTTCTACACTTCAATTGTAAATTATTCCCATTACACCAGTTATTGGTTTTGTTCAGGGTAATTGTATTATTAGTAAGTCTACCTTAAGAAGATTATTTAATATCTTGTATGTTTGTGTGAGCACAGAAAGAAAAAATGCCTTGCAATTTGTAATCAGATTCATTAAAGTAGTTATAGACTGTGATTTGAGTGTCTGTTTTTATTCATTTGGATTGTTCAATAGTTTATATATGTTTTTATTGTCTTGAGATTTGAGAACAAGTTGGACTGCTCGAGAGGGTCTTGCATAAAATTCAGTAGTAGAAAATACTGTTGCCATTTTCTCATGGAAAAATAAATGAGAACTGAATATTTCATGTATTGAAAAGGAGGTGGAGAGAAATTGTTTCTCCTTCCAAGTAAATTATTTTCAGTTGTCAGATTGCAAAGCCCCAAGTAAGAATATCATATGGATCATCTGCTTTCCTGTATGCCCAGCTGCCTTTCAGATCCATGCTGGCAGAATTTCTTGCAGTAGATTCCATAAATTGCATGTTTTGAAGTAATTTAAAATACAGATTTTTAGGGTAGGGTTTTTCAGAAGTATTCAGAACTGGATTCTTTCCAGTTTTTCTGAAGAGTTTTACTGTTGATATCAATAGGACAAAATTTGGCCTGTGGTGAATAGTTTGAAAAACCCACTGCTGGTTACTAAAATAAAAATCTTTGGTATTTCTTAATCTCTTCAAGTGGCAGGGTGGGTTTGCTTCAGCGAGGTAATGTGGATTGGCCACACAGAAACTCTTGTAATGTAATTCCATACTTATATCATGAAGCCAACAGGAAAAAGCAATTTATTACTCTGTCAGCACTGAAGGAAATACAGAACACACAGATGTAGTTGTAGACTGTATTTCTAGAAGTGTTAGTTCATGCCCTAGGTACCATCAAATATGCTAGAAAATATAAATGGTTTTGCAAATATGAACTATTTTAAAAGGCAGAAGCTTGATTTGAGAAAATTTTGTTACTCACAATGCCATTTGTTAAGAACCTGAGCTAGTCCTATGTATTACTTAACTGCTTGATTGAATTTTCTTTCCTAAAACATCATCCTAGAGGTAGAGTTATTAGTGACAGCTCACACCCATAGTCTCTGACACACTACAGTGCCAACCTGCAAATCAAATCATCCACAGAGATTAAGATTTCTAGGGAAAAAAATAGATTCATACAGAGAATAGTATGGAAGACTCAATCTGGAACACAAGGACAAGCCTCAGAGTGTAGTGTGCATACCTCAGTGTCATCATGGGGGCATTACAGAGTAAAGAAAATCCTACTTAAACAATATGTAATTGATTGCAATTAAAAGCTAGATAGAACACAGTTACAACTATTAAACAAATCTACTTAGAATATGATAGCTTGAGGAAGCACCATGAGATGAGTGAAAGCCATCCTATACAGCAGTATTTAATTCCAATTTTACTTTGAAACTGGAAAGCAACCACAAATTAGATTTAAGTTTTTTAGGGCTGGACTGAAGAAAGGTATAGATATGGTTGTGTGAATGTTAAAAAAAAAAAAAAAAGAGAGCAAAAATTCAGTGGTATATGTTTTGTATGTATATGTTATGTATCTCAAGGAACCTTGAGAGTTCAGTTTGGTTGCTCTGGTTTAGAATACTTCAGCAAACACTATTAGCTGAGTATCTCTCAGTGTGGGAATTGTATTTTGTGAGTTTCTTAAAAACATTAACTGAAGGGAAAAAAGAATCAAAGTTCCTGCTAAAGAGATGTTAAATATTTTTTGTGACAACATAAGTCTAATGGTCTGTTCTACCCACAAAGTGTTGATATAAAGTGACTTACATAATCTAAGTTAAAATGAGAATTAATTGGTTTAAAGCTCATCTAGAGCTGATATAAATTTGGCAAAACCAGAACAAAATTCAGATATTTTGTGAAACTGAATAGGTCTAGTGTGCATTGAAGCTAAATTAGTTTTTCTTCTTGTTTGATAGCAAAACCAGAAATATTTTACACACCTCTCACATTTCTGGTCTATAACATTAGCAAGAGGTGGGATATTCAATACAAGTCTTTCGTTATCAGTGTCTGTAGATTTGTTGTTTAGGACTCTGAAATACTCTTTGTTCACATTTATAATCTACTAAAATGATGTCTAAAACCACAAGCTATATGATTGAGTATATTACATAAAAACACAGTAATGTTGCTGTAAAAGTTCAATCTGGTATAATTTGCCCTACCTCCCTCCCATCCCCTTCCCTCCCCCACCAAACTGTTTGCAGGCAGCTTGTCCAGAAAACGAGTTATTCATTTAGGTAATTGCTGTAATTCAGCTAAAAAACTTAAGCATAGTGTCACCCCTGCTTGTTAGAAAAGAAGCGTGCAAATTCAGCAAAACCATCTTTAAGTTTAAAAAAAAAATTGTTTGTATTGGCTGTGTGGTTTCTGTGCTGATCTAACTAGAAACAGAGGCATTTGGGATCAGACAACCTTGGCTCCTTGTTCAGCTATTGCTCTACTGAACCCAGTGCTGGTGAGAGGGTTACCCCATTTGCCTTCTGCTTTTGATTCCAAGCTCTTTGGAGCAGATCTGTTTGTGTAAACAGGCTTATGGAAAGGATCTGCACTCAGAATGGGTGATGGATCTGAACAGAGGTAGAGGACTCATCAAGAATGTAGGTCTCAGCAGGCCTTGCTTCTGTGGGATATTGTGTCTTCAGAGGGGAGTTAGGGAGAGCACATAATGGAGATGGATGGGCCTCACTATAATGGTATACCTGTGACAGAATCTTCCCAGACATTTGCAGAACGGGAGAAGGGTACAGTTTCCTCACTCAGGAGCTCATTTCCTGTTCTCTCCATGGAGCTGCAAATCTACAAAGGGATGTGATCAATGCAGTGTGAAAAAAACTCCACTGTAATTTATACAGAATCAGCCCTTGCTGTGGTAGCAGAGAGGAACATGGTAAGCAAAGCTGCAGGGAACACCATAAAACTGCACCCTTCTTGCATATGCAAATTAACCTGTTTAGACCTAATTTTGTGGGATGGAATCTGAATATATTGTAAGGGACCTGGTTCTCTACAAGAACCAGGTGGTTCTTATAAGTGGTGGGCATTCAGCAGCAGTGAAGAATGTATAGTATTAATTATTTTATCACAAAGATAATTTGAATCTTCTGCAACTCTTTCATAGCTGGAATTACATGTAAAACAATCGGAGCAAATATGTCTCCTTATAATTATACTTCTATAAATAACTGATTTTACTGCATTGAGCAAATGAATTCCTTCTAGCATTATCCATTACCTCACTGTACCCTCTGTGCCACAGCCAGACACCTTGGCTACCTGAGGACAAAAGTGTGGGTTTGTTTAAAGATGTGCTCGTGCCCCATATTTTCCAGGGCATTGTAATTGTTAGGTTAAGATGCTTTTCCCCAAGTGATAGTTTACAGCAGGTTTACCCTGACTCACAGCAGCTCTAAAGAAGCTTTCCAAAACCCCAGAAACGGTACAATTCTAATGAGGTGTTACTATAAGCTTTTGCAACCTAATGAATTGTAACAGAATGGCTTTTTGTCTTGTGAGGAAAATATTAGTGTATCAAATCCAGGATATTTTGTATAAGGTAGAGACTTTGCCTTGGTCAATTTCAATGCTTAAATCGTGGGTTGGCCTGAAAGAATGAAAACAAAATGAGTGACAAAATGCTGGACCATACTAATGAAAAGCAAAACCACTGCACGGTATCATCAAAAAAATGGATCCCTCCCACCTCCCCATTACTCTAAATTATTATGAAATTACTTTTTGTCATCTAGGTTTAATTTTTATTCAGTTTTAAAAATCTCAAACTTACATAAAGCAAGGGAGCAAGGAAAGAAAATTATCCAAAGGGTTGCATTAAGGTTGCATGAGCCTATGTAAGGTCCAGATCCACTGTTAAAATAACTAAGGTTAATAACCAACCAACCACTGAGGTGATATGGAGTTGGTAAGATTGGATTGGAGAAAAAACTATCGACTTTATCCTCTTTGCCTTTATTTTGTAACTCAAAAAACCTGACAGCTGAGATATTTCCTAAATAGCTGCTAGTAATAGTAATCTCATTGTGGAATGACTGTAGGTTTATGCCAGAACCTGGTGATTCTTTTCTTGTTGAGAGAGGCAGCTAGTGCGCAGTTTTGTACTCATCTAATCTCTCAGTAAACTGGGAACAAGCATCTCAGAATAATTTTTGAAGAGGTTTCCAAATCATTTGGGTACGACCATTCACCATCGGTGTTCACACTAGCCTACTCTGTAACTAACTCTTTTCTACCTATGCAATATTAAGTAAGTAAACACAAAGAACTCTGCTGACCTTCCCTTCCCTTCCCTTCCCTTCCCTTCCCTTCCCTTCCCTTCCCTGGGTAGGGAACTCACCACCACCATACTGTGGTGACTTAAGATAATTTTCTTAAGATAAGACTTAAGATAACACTTAAGATAATTTTCAGCAGACATTGAAACACCAAGAGACAAAAATAACTGCATGTAGAGTGTCATAAAATCATACCTCCAAGGCCTTTTGTTACTAGAAAATAGGCCAATTTGTGCTATTTTTAAGGATGCTTGTGACCTTTCTGGTAACCATCCTGTTGGCTTGGCAGTATTCAAATTATGATTCTATTTAAAAAATAACACCTGTGTGCATTTTCTGTTTAGAACACCTAGATGGAGGACAAAAATCTTAATGAACTCCTAATTGAGCCAAATATGGCTAGCCCACATTTTTGCTCCTGCTAATCAACTGCTCTGGTTTAGCAGCTCCTACAGCTGCATGCAAATTCAGGGCACCAGAGGCCCTTTTCAAGAATCTTGCCAATTCTGCAGGACTGACTGCCCAAAATTCTTGTACATTTTCTATGTTCCTAATTTAAATTGGCAGTGCTTGTGGATGGTATCAGGTTGTCAGCACTAGGGGAAAGAACTGTTCCTTTTGTTCCCAGAACTAGTACAGTGTGAGCTTTCTCATTTGGTGACATAGGATGACTGGGATGAAGGAAATAGTCCCATCTTTCATCTAAATTTTTTTTTTTTTGTTTTGGCAAGTGCTGAATAACTAAAGTCCTTCTATCACAGAGGAAAGGTTCAGTGTAATCTATCCCACAGTGCATCTGGACCACCTTACTCAACTGTTAAAGAGAAATTAATTTCTCATAGAATCACGATCATGTTAATAATGTCATCAAGATCAGAGTGGCAAAAAAAGTATGTTCTGAAGTACTTGCTGTTAATCAAATTCCATAAATCTGTTATCAAGGTTTCTTACTGTCGTGGCTTACTTAACCCCAGCTGGCAACTAAATATCACACAGCCCCTAAATCACCTCCCCCATCTCTGGTAAAGTTTGTGGGTTAAGAACAGTTTAATAATTGAAACAAAATATTGTAATAATACAAAAAGCAGAGAGAGAGAGAGAGGAATAAACCCCAGAAGAAACTGATGCACGGTGCAGTTTCTCCCCCCTTGATAACTGATGCCCAGCCTATCCCTGAGCAGCTCCCAGCAGCTCCCAGCCAGCTTCTCCCCAGCCAGCTCCTGGTGTTTGTACACTGAGCATGACAGTGCTATGGAATATCCCTTTGGCTAGTTCAGGTCAGATGTCCTGGACATCTTTCCTCTGCCTTCTTGTCACTTACTCACTAGCAGAAATGGGAAACTGGGAAGTTCTTAACTTAGAGTAAGTGCTGCTCAGTAACAACCAAAATATCAGTGTGTTATTAACATGACTCTCACACTGAATCCAAAACACAGCCCTGTACCTGTTGCTAAGAAGGAAATGAACTCCATCCCAGCGAAACCAGGACAGTATCCACACCTTATTCCCTATCATTTACATCATGCTAGGTCTCACATTTTCCAATGCAATCCTGTCTTTTGATAGATGCATACACAACTATCACTCCCTTAGTCTGTTGACAATGTCTATAAAAGTCTGTTGAGTTCATTTAGTTTGTGACCTGGAGCTCCTTCCATCACAGAAGTCTGTGGTGTGGCCTTTTGGATTGTTGCATGTTAAAGGCAGTTCTGATTCTGTCACTGCTGCGCTTACCCAGTTTTATTAAAGTTCCTTCTCTGTTAACATGATGATCAAAAGGAAGTCAGATTCTTATCCTCAAATCTGGAGTGATGGATACAGGCACCTAATGTGGTGATGGACATAAATCCACTATGGAAATTATAATATACTACATTATACAGCAAATAACATCATACATTTTAATTCACTGATCATTATTGCCCAGAATCAAATCCCCCTTGAGGCACACACTGGACTGCTCCGTCTTCCTGCATTACCCACCAAGGACCAAGTGCCCACAGGTCCTTGAACAGAAGCAATCCTATGGACAGGTTTGCCTTTGTCTAAAGCAGAAAAAGCCCAGACTGTTTTCCTCAGCATATTTTTAATGTGCACTGCAGGAATTCTATCCCCTTCTACAGTACATAACAGTCTCGTTTGAGCAGGGCCAGCCTGATGGACAGATGCCCTAGTGTTGACTAAGGAGGTGGCCTTTGCTAAATGTGTGTCCCAGTGTTTGAAGGTCCCACCACCCACAGCCCTCAGTGTAGTGTTTAACAGTCTATTGTATTCTTCAGTCTTCCTAAAGGCTGGTTCATGGTAGGGAATGCAATATACCCACTCAGTGCTGCACTCTTTGGCCCAAGTGTCTAGAATGTTTCAGAAATGAGTCCCAGTGTCTGACAATTCTCTCTGTGGTATCCTGTCTCCTTAAGGCTTGCCTTTCAAGGCCCAGGAAAGTATTCTAAGCAGTAGCATGGGACATGGGATACATTTCCAGCCATCTGGTGGCTTCTTCCACTCTTGTAAGCACATGGTGCTTGCCTTGGTGTGTTTGTGGGAGTGTGATTTAGTCAATCTTCTAGGCCTCCCCGTATTTATGTTTCGGCCATCATCCTCCTTACCAGAGAGACTTTAATCACTTGGCTTTCTTAATTGCAGTGCATGTTTCACATTCATAGATTATCTGTGTGACAGAGTCCTTGGTAAAGTGCACCCATTGGTCATGAACCCATATATATGTGTTGTATCTCCTGATGGCCCAGGGTGTCATGGACCCACTGAGCTAGAGGACATTCACTCTTATGTTGCCGGTGCAAATCCACCTGAGCCAATTCAATCTTAGCAACCTGATCCACCTGTTGGTTATTCTCTTGTTCTTCAGTGATCTGACCCTTGGGTACAGGAGCATCTACCTACATGGTGTACCTTCACAATGATGTTGTCCATCCAGACTACAACACCGTAGCCCAGATGGCTTTACCTCTGCACTGCCAGTTATTCTGCTTCCACTGCTGCAACCACCCAGGGCACAGGGCATCTGCCACCATCCATGAATCAGTATAGAGGTGAAGTATTGGCCATTTCAGCAATGTCTGAATCCAGCTGGATGGGTTTCACCTCTGCAAACTGACTCACCTTGTCCTTCAGCAGTTTCCACTTCTTGTCATAATGGATTTCATCGTTTTCTTCTACCTGTGATGCTTTCCTACAGCAGGACCCATGATTAAACAAAGCATATTGCTTCTCACTTACAGTTTACATGCTGAGCATAAAATTTTATGCTGTAGAATATCCCTTTGGTCAGTTTGGGTCAGCTGTCCTGGATGTACTCCATCACAGCTTGTTGTCCACCTGCTCACTGGCAAAGCGTGGGAAACTGGAAAGTCCTGGAACTGGAGTGTGCACCACTAAGCAACAAAATATCAGTATGTCATCAAGATTATTCTCGTACTGAATTCAAAACACAGCCCTGTAGCAGCTACCGAGAGGAAAATGGATTACATCTCAGCTGAAACCAGGACACTTACCTAGAAGAGGGAGTGGTTTTGGCAGCTGCTGCTAATATAATTACTCTAATTCAGATCTAAAACACTGTTTGTTGATGCAAAGGAAGCAAGTTTCCTGCACCTCCTCACAGGAAGGTGAATGAAACAAATTCTCTGTGTAGCTTCTCCTTAGCTGACAAGCACCGTCCTGTGCCCCTGCCCAGAGTTGTCTCTGGGTTGCCTCCCCCAGTCCTGGCCTTTTAACCTGATACTTCACCTCCATTTACATCTTCTTCAGCAAGCCTGCAGCAAAGAAGGGAAGGTGAACAGGGGTTGGGTTAAATTATTTTCCTTCCAAAATGTTAGTTTTGTGCCTGTGACATGTCTTCTTCCTGCTACCCACTGTCATCTCTCCTCTCCTCCAGGTGAGCCTGGGAAATCCACAATCCAGCTGCTCAAGGTTAAATACACTCAGAAAATAAGCAGAGTAATATGGACCCACATAAATTTTAAAAAAACCCCATGTACCTAGTGCACTATTTACAAGCCAATTGTAAATGATTTTATTATTTACTTATTCAATTGTATATTTTTCACATAGATTCACTCAACAAATAAATGTTTCTGTTTTCTTCAACAAAGAAATATTTCTCTTTAAATATATTGTCAAGGTTAAGCAAAAGCATGTATAGCAAAATCACTTTTGTTAACATTACAAAATGATTTTTGCTATTTGTGGACTTTGGATCAGAAATCCTCTGTGTTGTATGTGTTCTCCTATGAACAATACTGTGCAATTAGGCCCTGATGTTTCAGCAGAAAAATGCTCTCTAGCCTGGCTGCCAGACCAGCACGCTCCCTGCTGCACCTGCACAAATCTTCCTGATAAGGCTGCTCCAATTGGCACCTGAAGGAATGTGGTGTAGATCAGCAGCAAGTCACCAGTACAGTGGGGCCACTGTATCCTCAGTTAAGCTGTAACTGATACACAAACAGGAAAAAAAGCTGACTTTTTGTTTGTATCAAGCAGTGCATAGAGTTAGAGAGGATTAGATTTGTATTTTGAAAAGAGCAAATTTCAGTGGCTTGGATTTGGTTCAGATCCTGCAACAATGGAAAATGTTTGCAAATCTAAACCCAAGCAATCTTGGAATTACTAGATTTTTTCTCTATAACCTGCATTTCTTCTCATAGAAAGGACCAAATGAATAGTTTCCCTCTTTATTAAATCTAAATAACAATTATAGCCATTCTTCCAAAAGTCATGTATTTTTCTAGCAGTTTCTCTTGAGTATGGATTGAAATTATTTGTCATACATTAACACTTAAATTACCAGTTAGAATCCAAGCCACATTTTGCTGAATGCTGCACACAGTGGTCATGCTCAGACAGTCTGCATTCTGGCAACTTACGGCAATAAAACTTACTAATAGGAGGAGAGAAATATTTTCCTACTCAGACACAGATCACAGTAGAATCATACAGACCAATAGTTTGGCCAATAGGATTCAGAGAGCTTGAATCACTATCTTATGGCCTGCTGCTCTTCACACTCCCTGTTATATCCTGGATCTTCGTCAAATATTAGAGGTGATAGATCAGCACCTGAAAGGGCAATTGATATCCATGGCTCCCTTCATTTAGACAATCAAGATAGATACTACAAGGAAGATTAATCCTTGAGGTTGTGTTCCTCAGATATCCCATGTACTTCTAGCTCAATTGTTATCAAGAAATCAGAAGAGATTAAGGGCTAGAACGGGCCTGGGTGACTGATTCTACTTTCTTCTAGCTTTTGGATGGTGTGGCTCTGTTAGCAGGTGGTGTGCCATGTAATGCTCATTTCTTCTCTGCCCTGCAGTGCTAGAAAACATGCAGAACAGACCAAGACATTGTATCGTCATGGCAGAAACCTATGCATAAGAGCCTTTATAAAATCACAGCCTATAAATTGCTTTCTTCCCTTTCTAATACCTGAAAACCAGATAAGCTCTTACTGAAAAGCTTTCACATATCCTTCTGTGTCAGCTCTCCAATCAACAGACCACTGGGACAGCGTTGCTGTGAACAGACCACATCTCTCAGCGACTTGAAGAGCTTTCCTGACTGTAGATGTTTCCCTGACTCAAGTCCAGACCTGTGATAACGCAGCCTCTTTTGGAGCCACTTTTACTGAGATATCTGAGCAGTTTTGGAGTTTTGAGTCCATTTATCTTCTCTGTGATAAAGTTACCGAGTCATAGCAGCAAGGCAATCAGACTGGAATCTCAGAAATCAAAGATTACCAAAACATGCCTCACCTTGTTAATGTTTTACTAATTGTATGGATGCATTTTTGCCTTTTTTTGGGGGGTGGGGAGAAATGAGGGCAGGCAGTGGGGCATGTTTTCTTTTGCTTATATTCCTAGACACCCTGATCTAGCACACTTTGAGATTTAAAATCGCAACCTGAATTAAATCCCCCTCCATTTTGAGCTTTGTTGTTAGTACCTGAAGTATCATTTGGTGTGTTTTGCAATGATTTAATCATTATCCTTTCACCAGAGGTGAAGGAAGACAACAGAGCATACAATTTTCAGAGTGTTATCTACAAGATTTTGCAAGAGCCATCCTCTGACCCAGGCTGCATCTCCACCTTGGCAGGATGCACTTTAGAGTGGGGGAACCTATAAAGGAGTCCCACTGTGACATGGTCTCAAGGTCACCATGGCTGTGGCCTCAGAACATGCAGCTCTGGATAAATTACAGCCTTTCAGACCTTTCATGTGGCATACACACCACTGCTGCAACAATGTGCTCATAGTGATACCAGCACAGGAGGAGATGGCCATAAATGTGACATAGCATGTGTGCTACGTGCCATTTGTGGTGGCACCAGTTCCCACCAGGGATGCTGGTGAGAGTCTTAGGGCTCTTTTTAAAAGGTTAATGAGGGAAGGGAGACACAAGCATTGCAACTGAATTTCAGAACAACCCTTATAAGATTACTCATAGCTCTCTTGCTGAGGGTGTGGGGGTGTATTTGAAGTGTTGCTACAAGACCATATACATCCTACTGCATTATTCATGGGAAAAAAAAATCACTTACTTTACTCTGAAAGACATGTAGGAGGAAAACTCAGTTCAGTTTGTTAGCAGCATGAGATTACCTTAAATTCTTACACAGCCAGTGTGGCTGTTGAGTTAGTGGTGAACCTGTGTGCTGTTCACAGTGCATGATGCACTCCTGCCATGTGTGACACACTCACACAGGTGTCAGCAGGGCAATGCTCGTGTCCTTCTTTTGTGGAAAAGGTGAAATTAAAAAAAACCAAGCCTTTACTTTAGGACAGATTGTGGCAGAGTGAGCTATGTACCAACCCTTTCACTTTCTGATATTTGTCATGTGCACACCCTAATAAAATCCAACTTCCATCAGTTTTAAAGACTTGATGCCTTTTTGAGTAGCTCAGAGATGGGAAATGCAAAGGCAGATCCAGCTCAGAGCTCTGGCTGATTTGTTTCTAGCCCGGAGATGCTGTCAGGTTACAGATCACTACTGCAACTTCCTTTCCTTGAGTCCTTTCTGGAAGATGGTCTTAGATGAATTTGAGACAAGGCCAGTTTCAAAGTGCAAAAGCCCTGGAAAGGTGTTTTCATGCATTTCCTTCCCTCAGCCAGAGGAGCTTGATGAAGAAGGTGGGGTACAATCAACAAGTGTGGTCTCTGAGCTACTTGTATCTTTCCATTGCTAGTCAGAAAAAAATAAAAAATATCTTTCAATTTATTTGTTTTACTTGCCCTGTTTATTAATTTGCACTTCATTATCTTAGTCTGGTCAAAGGAAGGAATTTCTCCTTTTCCATTATTATTGTTAGTGACAGAATCCTCAGACATCCATCTTCAAAATGAAATATTCATCAATGTAAAAATAAGTGCTTTTAAAATGAAATGGAAATTACTCATACCTGGTTTTATGTTGCTTGTGGGGTTTAAACTTAGGCAAAGCTAATCTAAATAATACCCTTTAGACAACGAAATCCTGGCAAATATCTCTTTACATTATGTACTGTTATCCAAAGACTCAGCGATGTGGCAGTCAATAGATACACATATCTATATCCACTTTCCCTGTAGTAAAATAAACTTTTAAAGAAAATGCTCCATTAGCTCCTGATCATCAATCTTCCTGTAATAATGGAGCTGTTTAAACTCAGATAGGCTTCTCCCTGCCCCCCTCCCAACTACCACCCCATTCTATTAAAATATTTACATTGTAATAACTCAGTAGGGTTCGTGTTTTGGGGTATTTTTTTCCTAAGCTGAAGGCCTGTAAGTGGGTGAAAGTATTTTAAAGCAGGGTGAGACTGAAGGGACGTGACATGTTATTGAATTAAGGGCCTTAGAAGGTGAGGGCTGTGCAGTCATAAATTCCAGGAATGCGGATGTAACTCTCTGAATGTGTATATGAAGTTGACAGAGTTTGACAGCTACCATCTGTGAACAATAATGTATAGAGCAGCAGGGCTACATGATGCAGATTGGAATGTACCTATCAGGCTCTGAGGACTATAACAATTTACTACTCATTATCAGCGACCGTGGTCATGATTAGCTGCAGGGGCTGGAATGAAACTTGGAAATGATGAGAACAAAGTTCCCCTTGTTAAAGCAGAATAATTAGTTTAATACATATGAGGAAAAAACAGGCAGGAGACTTCCTTCTTTTTCCTGCTCATGAAAACTAAAAAAATGCACAATGAAAACGGATAGATTGTTACCTCCTTCTGCATCACTTGAAATATGAGAAAATGGCGATTTTGTATTCATTCCCTTTCTGTTCCTGGGCTTTCCACAACTCTGCTACCTTTTCAGCATAGAATGGCAGGGACATAATTATGTGACAACTGTGTTAATGCTACATTCATTTATCAAAGCTGATTTCTTGTGGTCTGTGCTTTCCTGTGCTCCATCAGAGCATAGCACTGCGGCCAAAATATACCTTCGAAGCACAACATCTTACAAGTAAAATCTCTATCAAAAAAAAAGAAAAAAATTTTTTGCTCTTTTCTCAGTAATTTTTGTTGCAAACAAATCTGTGTTTTCTCACAGGTTTATATTTTTCTTGGTAGACACCTTAAAGTACAGTGCAGCTGGAGCCACAGAGGAATATTGTGAATTCTCATTTCAGGCTGCCCAAGCATATTGTGTGTTGAGACTGAGAGACATTTTATTACTTAGTATAAATGCACATGGGTCAGTCCCACTGGAAATTGTTTATTTAAGCCGAGAAACTGTCCCAGGAAATCAAGGAACTATCAGATAAGAAACAGAAAACATACAGTCTCCACAATGTATATCTCAATGTCCACAATAATATATATTCATTCTCATTCTTTTCCTGCAAACATTTGCTTTTCTTACAAAAATGGCATTAATCCTTGTCTACACACATTAGTCAACAGTGAACTCCACCATCAGTTTAAGATCCAACAAGGTGCCCGGATTCCTAGGAAGGGCATTTGACTTATAAAAACATCCAGCAAAAACAACACATTGAAAGAGAGAAACAGCAGGAAGTCTACTGACCAAGAACAATATCATCCATCCTCTTCTAAGTGAAAAAGAAAGGTTAAGGTTGGTTAAGAAGAATGTGTGACCAGACAAGAAAAGTATAGTAAGCAGTTCCTGTGATAGATGGTTTAAATTTAGTTGTTCCTGCCTTGGATGGGGGTTGTGGGGTTGGACTGTGTGACCTTGTTGAGTGCTTTTTACAGATATTTGCCAGGAAAGGACGAGGTTATTTCTCAGTTGGAAAGGTTGTGTGCTTTTTCATTATCTGCTTTAGAAAAATGTACACCAGCACGGTTATCAATAGAAAGCCATTAATAAAGACACATCTTATCCCTGAAAAGTACTGACTTACCCAGACCTGGCTTAAAGATGTGTCTGTCACAGGCACAGAGATGCATCTTAGCTCGTAGATAAGGGAGTTCTGAGCTGACACCTCTCTGCTGTCTGGGCTAGCTTGGTGTGTTTGTTTCTGCCTAGAGATGACTGCAGGCAGAACATACAATGGCAAACGGCTGCAAAAAGTGGGACAAGGGGAGACTCCTCACTCTCGTGTTCCCCAGCTTGATGAGAAATTTTGCTTACATCAGTCAGTGCATACATAGCCTGGCTGGCAGATCAGATTGCTTTCTGAACAGATTATTTTCAGCTAGATAAAGTGAAAAGAAATCAGTTTAACACTTATCTCAACATTTTAATTTTTTTTTTCTTGCAGTAAGGTCTATCTCAAAAATGGAAGAAAGGTGTGTAGGTTAGGTTTTTGATGGAAATGGTTTATGTTCCAGTGGAATAAAACCCATTTTTTTTTCCAACTAGCTCTAAGTGCTTGTTAACCTATGTATATGTTAGACTTGTTGTCTAACCTATGTATATAAACAGATCCTGAACAGAATTAACATGCAGATGACTCTGTTACTGGTATGGGAAGGAGCGAGGAGTGTAAGGATTCAGCGTTGTAATTAGTGATTTTGATAATGATAAACTTGGGTTGTACCTTGTATAATTGTCAGATAAGTGATAGCCACTGGACTGACAAATCATGAAGAGAGGAAGCTGCTTCTTATGGTGCTACTGATGTGTCATTTTGTGCCTTGCTTTCTTGTTTAGAGCCTGCCTAGGTGCCTGTGAACCCAAATTAGTGGCATCAACTTCATTTCCCCCCTTAGAGTAGGCTCCCCTATTGCTCTGCCCTACTTGCGCATCACCTGCCCCTGTGCAAATAAAAGTCTTAATGATGGTTGTTTAAAAATAAGTCAAGAAATAGGCAGGAGATGTTAACCAGACCTTCTGGCCACTACTTGCTAAGCTGTATTTGAGACAGTCTAAAGACAAAGAGTTTTACTGATTATTTTTGATCTTGTCTCCAGCCATTCCTTGAGTGGTTTGAATCACCCATAGAGACACAGGCTGCCAAACATCTAATAAAAAGTGCCAGCCAGGAGCCTTGGGTCCTTGTGTTCTGAAAACTTCCATCCCTGCAGATCTTTCCTAACAGACCTGTTCTCTTAGTGTCATAGTTAACATGGATGTGATACGCAAAATAATCCCCCCGCTAACAGTCTGTGATAGTGTTTGATGTCACATGTGCTTCAGTTTTGTCCATAGCCTGTTCAGATTTCAGTGGGTGAGGGAGAGCTCTTTTAATTAGGCATAGTTATCATTTGCATCTACTGCCTATAAGACAGAAAACATGCCTGCACAACATGATGGACAGACACAGACTGTCTGTCTGGAGCACAAACCAGCAAACCAAATATAAACTCTCCTGGGGCACTCTTTGTAGATGTTACAGACACATGCTGGTGTGAAAAGCCCTTTCTAGCTGCTATGTTTTTGATGCTATTGTTATCTGTAGTAGCAAGATAAAAGCTTCTTGAGGATTACCACACTATTTTGTGTCCTTTATTTTGCTGTGTGGACATGTCCAAAGGCACTGAGGCCTTTGAGGCTATTGCAGCCTGTAAAAGAGAACCATTTTCTAAGCCTGCCATTTTAATGCAGGTAACCTACTGCATTCCTTCAGTGCAGTAAAGAAAATAGCAATAGGACTGAAATTGCCTGTAATTTTCCTCCTAGCACTTTGTAACAGGACTATTTCTATGTTGTTTTAACTCTCTTTTTTATGTGGCTGTAATTTCTGAGGCTTTGGGATCACATTCCTCTAAAAAGTCTTTCTTTATTTGCTTTAAAACATCAGTATTACATTAAAGTTGGTAGAGATACTACCAAACAATTTAATGCTAAGTTACAAGTATTTCTTATCTTTACCAGTGTTTGTTCCTCTCCCCACTCCAGCAGTGAGTCTGGGCAGTCTGATCTCATTCTCTATATCTCCTGCTTGCTCATTTTAAAACCTGTGAGCCAGAAATTTGTCCTACAAGTTCCCCCAGCTCCTAGTTCTCCTTTGCATTCAAGCTGTCTAGTAGTGATTAACCAACTTGTAAACACAGTAGGAATTACAACCTAAAAAGGGTCTAACCCAAGAGATGGTAATCTCAAAGGGGTTTGTGGCTACTTCATGCCCTGCAAGTTCAATTTCAACAGTTTCCAGAGTTAACACATTAATTTCTGTGATTTGGTTTTGAGACATAATGGGGTTGAGATTTTTAACCTGTCTTGTTGCTTTTGCTTAAGCAATAGCTTTCTGGAGATGTTTTCAAACTGTGGAACATCAGTGTAACTCAGCAACTGTTTTTTGATTTTCACTATTCTGTGCTTTGCCTCTATTCCCAAGACACTAACCTGTAGATCTCAGAGGACAAAAAGTTAATTCTAAAATATAAGCTACCTTATTGTTGCCTGTCCTTGCAAAACTTACTTTTAGTCTTACTGAGTGTCTTCATTTCCACTCAACACAGCTCTTTAAAGAATTTTTATTTCTGCTCAAATATCTGTTATAAAACTTAATCTTTCTGCAGGGTTCTAGTAAGTTGAATATACATTGATCTTTGAAAATAAGTACAGACACCTTTTATTCTGTGTATTTTTTGTTGTATTTAACTCAATTATTTCTGAGATGGTATTTCTCAGGTTTCAGGTACAAGGCAGACTTTAAGGTACAAGTATCATGATTCCTGTGAATTTAATGTTTAGAGACATCCCTGACTACCCAGAAAAGTAAAAACTAATGCTGTCCTTTTAATAAGAAATCTGATAATGAATAGAACGTCTCAGCTTCCAAAAATGGGCTGGAGCAGCATTAAACATCTCTGGCAGACAGGGCAGCATTAGCAGCAAGCCTGGGGTACAGGACACATGCAGGCACACTGCACTGGCCCCATATCCTGGCTACTGGCTCCCTGCTTATCAAATAAGAGAAAATTGAACTTGACCTTCACTGTCTCTGAGCATTTCAGAAGCCTGGATCACTGCCAGTCTCTAACCCCTGCTGTTCTCAAAAGCAGAGTTGGGGCAGGGGGAGAAAAAGACCACAAAATCCATGCACTTGCTCATGATCTTAACAAGTTTCACCCATCCCCCCAGAGTGATCACTGTTAGGCTGCCTTGCTGCTGGGTGGGCAAATTTTGAGCCCCAGTTATCACCACTGCAGATCTTACCTTGTGACTGCAATAGTCACAGGACTGGTCTGTGAAGTCATGTCTTTGGACTACCCCTGATGCCACCCAGCATGAGAGGGCTCCAGGGGAGGTCTGGACAGATGCCACAGTGCATATTGACTCATTATAATAATACAGGTTGGGTTGGCTGGTGTCTAATATGTGCTCTAGTGAGAGATGGAACATTGCGTTCATCAGGACAGCAGCCCCTAACTGTCCAGCTTGAAGTGTGAATGAATTGTTGGTTTGCCTCTGCTCGTATGGGATGTGGCATTCTAGCAACAGTCACTGTTGCTAGACAAAACTTCTATTTTTCAAGAGAAGGATTGTTCATATTAATTATTCTTACAGCTGGAATGGATGTATACAGCTCCTAAAGTCCTTTTACCATTCAGAGTTAATAAATGCCAATGAAGACTTCTGCATTTCATTAAATCACAACTACAGTTTTTAGTTATTTGTTTGGGATTTTTTTCCTCTGCATCTTTAGTGCTGTAAAGCATTGGCTGAAAGTATATAAACTCTTCTGGAGCAAATGCCTCATTCCTTCAGCTGAATGTTACAATAGTGGATGACACAGGGAGGCACCTTCTTGAGTGTTCTCTCTCTCTCTGTTTCTTGTCTGTGCTATCACTCTGCTTTGAGAAAAGAGGCAGGGAATGCCCTGTCTCCATAGAAGTATCCAGTCCAGAGGTTGGAGGAGACTCCTGAAGGGTTCAAGATATGGCTTTGACTCATCTCAGGCTGAGGAGACCACTGAATGTAGGTATTCTGCTTTCTGGATGAGCACTTCAACCTCTCGTCCGTCATGGGCAGTCATAGGCAGTTTCCATCATTCTGCCCTCTGAAGAGAAAAAAGTGAGCTGAAGATTTGCACTCAAAGAACTGACCTGTGTCTCTGAGAATCACTAGCTCCAAGTGTCTTAGTAAAGCTGGGTCTAAAGAACTTCACAGCCTCAGTGTTCGTGCAACCAAGATCATCATGTGACCCTTTGGACATAAGGATTGGACTGGCTTTGTATCCTTCCTGCTAACTCTGTCTGATAGCAAAGTCCCTGTGAAGCTCTGCTGGGCCACAGAAAGTCCTGTGGGTGTCCTGGTCCTTCCTCCTGAAGCTGCCTTGGCCATCCCCCAGGGGAAGACAACCACCACTGACAACAGGGCAGGCAAAGCCTCCAGACTTTTTGCCTCATCCTTAATTTAGCTGCTGGTAGGTGGCTCTGCCAACTTGCCAAATTGACAAAAGTTAGTCCCTCTTAGGGAATAATGGGACTTCACTCCCAGAAAGCTGCTCCAACTTTCATCCTTAGCCAGCACAACTTGGCCTCACTTGCACTCTGAAAGCACCTGCACTTTTTCTTTTTGCAAGCCACCGTTTTACTAAGGATGCATCACACCTTGATGTGCTTTTCATCCACCCACCTGTGTGTACTTGATGGTGCTGTGAAAGATTATTGACTCATTCCAGAGATGGGGAAAATGGAAAACCAGGCAATTCAGCTTGCTTTTGGTATAATTCAGAACTGGAAGAAGTACAGCATTGCAGCTAGCATCCAGGAGAATGTTTCAATATATCTGGTCAGTTGGAGATGGCTAACTACATATTTTGTAGTTAGGTAAAGAGCAGAGCATGTTTTAGGAATGCACACTCTGCGGCCACAATTAATACACCCCATAATATCTATCTGCAGACTTAGAGGGCGGGAAGGAAGAAGAAAGGAGAGGAGGAACCATCCTGGCTTTCCTGAAAACAATGAAGTGCTGTCTTGAGTTTTCTGCAATTAGGAAATCACCTACATGTACCTTTTTTCCCCTAATATTGTTTTTGTGCACAGGATTTTTCCTCTAGTTAAAGCTGATTGAATACTGGGGATTTCAAGAAGCAAGTATGTAGAAAGGCACTAGCAGGAGGCCTAAGAAACCTCCTGGAGCAATGGTGCTGATTCAAGAACACATATGTTTCTTGTATCAGTGGTCTTGTTTCGGGTTTCTTGGAGAGCCACACTAATCTTACTCTGGCTCTCTAAAAAAAAAAAAAGGCACACACCACAAAATCATAGCCCTCTAGTACTTGTTACAGCACATATTGCTACCATTTGTCTCCTTGAAGGATACTGTATTTCTTTACCCGCAGTTTTTCTTCTCGGCGGGCTGAGCTCGGAGGAGCCTGCCTTAGCTGTGACTGTGCTGTGTGCTATCCAGGTCTGCTCGTTCTTCACAAAGGGCTGCAAGGCAGGACATGTCAGCTGAACTTGGCAGGCGAACAAAAGCCATTTGGATGCTATAAGGAAAACAACTGCTCCATGGTTTGGAAGCTCTTGCTGGATGGCACGGTGAATCAGAGCGTGTCCCTTGCTGTGTCACAACAGCCCTGCTCCCCGGAGCACAGCCTTGCAGCAAGGCCAAAAGCAAGTCTTGTGGTGCATGGATTTTCATCTTGTAATAACGGCTTCGTTTTCTACTCATGAAATACATGTGCTCCAGTAATATGTGATGAAAGGTAAATTGTGTGTATTCTGTATCCAGCCTCACTGCTAGTGCTGGCAGCCTCTCCTGGGGAGCCTCAACAGCCCTGCACGCCGTCGTGCTTAAGTTTCCTCATACACCCCCACAAAGCCATTCTTGAAGCCACAAGTTTCACCTACCATCCACCAGCAGTGTCTTACGTGATCTTTATGGCAATTAGCCAGGGTAAAATACATGAACAGGTGTTGAGGGGACAAAAAAAAAAAAAAAACAAAAACAGAAAACCAACTCATGTGAGAGTGAACAGACTAACTTGCCGTGAGAGACAGGGGTTCCTGACCTCAGCCCCAGGCCATTTATCTCATTTACAGTGTGCCACTGCCCATGCCACTGGCAAGAAGACCGTGAGCAGATGCCAGCCCCAAACTGGAGCTGCCTCTGCCTTCCTCTTGCCACCACTGGGATGGCAGCCATCTGCTGTCTGGGGTGTCCTATCAGCACTGGTGGAGGATGGGGAAAGCTCTGGCTTCTTGCCCAGCAAGCCTTCAGGTGTGAGCGTGGCCTAGCACAGAAGCCTGCAGGAATGCCACCAATACAGGGACTGTGTTTTTGGCTCAGGATGCCAAAAGACTGCTCAAGGCATAGGGCAGGCACTGACAAACAAGTGTGAGGACTGGGCTCAGCATGTGATTTTGTATGGGACAAAGGTGGTGGTGAGGAAAGGCAGGGGAGTTTGGTTGGGTGTGGCCTGGTGTTAGGCTGGGTGACAGGAAAATGGAGTAAGCAGGCTGGGACATGCTTCATCCTGAGGTGTGACCAGAGACAGACCCATGACCACTGCTGTTCGAGGTGTTGGCCATCTCTTCACTTCTTGATACCTACTGCTGTCAGTGGTGGCACTCAAGTTAACTTTGGGCACCTCAGCTCTAGGAGGGCACTCACATCCTGGAGAGCCTGAGGCAAGGCCACCGAGCTCCAGAATCCCGTGTGATGGCAGTAAGCTTCTGATCTGGCCAGGGACAGAGGCTGGGCTGAACTAAGCAAAAGAGATAGGTTTCTTACTTCTTCTGCTCATGGCAACAGGTACTCTGTTTTCTGAAGCAAATGAATCCTGTTTGTGTTTCCCTTTGCAGCTTGGATCACAGGAGCCCATAGCTGCTGGCAGAGCCTGCAGGTGAGGCTGGCAGCAGGCTCATCTCTCAGTCCATAGATGCTGTTGTACATCATTGCTGTCCCTTTTGGTGACTGACAGAATGCCAAGGATGTAATGAACTGCAACAACTACCTGCAGAAAGTATGTCTGTATGGCTCTATTAAAGAAACCTATGCATTATGGACTACAAAATATAATAGCGTGAATGCATTCTCCCCACAGCCCCAGTTTCCACATCCAGCCTGCCTGCAGTGTCTTTCTCTTTCCCCATCACAAGTGCTGGCTGTGATTCACTTCCTCTGCAGAATTTGTTTTCCATTCTCTACTTGTTGGATGCCTCTTTTATCACATTCAAAGGATTTTTCCCTGAGAATATGTTGGGCAATTTTTAAAGTGCTAAGTGCAGCTATCGATCTGAAAGACAAACCAAAACTCACATAATTTGCCTCTGCATTTTATTTAAAATGCTAAGAGATGACAAATACAATATCCTTGCTTAGTACTTCTTTACTAACTAAAAGACAGCCTGTCCTAATGTGAGGAAAAACTGTAAGCTAAATTGTCACAGATGAGATTCCGTACAGCTTGCAGAGAGTCTTGAAAAAAATGGTTTCTTTCTGTAAATGCAATCTTTTATTATAAAGATGCAATCTTTTATTATTACTTTAAACAAAGTTTTCTACTTCTACAAAAGATTTAGTAGTCAAAGAAAATGGGGCATCCATTAATACATATAGATGTTGGTTTAGAAAATACTGTATGAGTAGAGTTTGAGAAAATTATGCTCTATTGTAACAGTTGTTCTGTTTTTTCCCCCGCAGTATTTTTACTGAGAATTGACTTTTTTTTCAGGAGTTTTTATTTCAGAGTTAACATTACAATCTCTCCCAGATCAGTAATAATGTAGTTGTACTGCTTGCTGAGAGGACAGAAGAATGAACTACAACTTCAGTTTTTTCATAGCTGATTCATAGACCAAAAGAGAATGAATCTTTTATGTACCACTGCCTCTTGGTATTTTGAAAGAATACATATTTTGAAACAGCTGAGATTGCAGCTACTGTTCAAATACAAGTGAAAAACATTCTAGTTACGTGTTAATATTTTATTCATTGCTATATATAATATTAATGCAAAATACTTCCACTTCCCTGTTAGAAATCCTATTATTAGCTTGTGAGGTTTCAGCTATTTCAGATAGTTTGAGACTGTGGGATTTTAAGCAGTGAGTCAGCTGTTATCTACATCTACAGCTGAGCAGTATGGCTGGAATAACACCTATTTGACTGGTTTTCTTAATTATTTGTGTGCAAAATCTATTCCCTTTCATGCCCATGGGAATTAAGGAAAGAGGCTGACAATAACTGCTGGGGAGAATTACTATTTGTAGTTAGACCTGCAGATACAGTGATCCTTTGTCTGGAACGCAGTAAAAACCAATGCGTATCAAATTTCAACATTGCCTGATTTTCCAGTAGTTGATTCTGATTGAAACTGTTCTTGAGCCTGACTTATTACACCAGTCTTTTCTATTGCTCTTAGCAAGCATATAGCTTGCTTTACAGCTAGCTTGATGCTGGTTCTTAGTATTCTTTTCAGCAATTTGAAATAATGTCTTGAGTCACAAGTCAGTCTTGGCCAGAATTCCTTTTCAATATAAAAGAAAAAATCTGTTTTACGAACATGACTGTGAAAAAGCATAGATCTTCCCAGACTTTCTAGATACCTTTTTTCCCCCAACTTCAGATTATGGGAATGCATTCTGTAGTCTGTAATTCTACTCCCATACAATAAAAATTAATGTAAACTTTTATTAATTTCAACAGTGGAGTTAAACTTCTAGGAAAACACATACTGCATCAGTAGTACAGTGGAATATAATGAGGCATTTTCTTACATACTCAAATAATGGGATAAAGGATAGTATTTTGCATTTAAATGCCCTTTCATCTTAAATTTTAAGTGCAGTATTTCAGGTTGACACTTATGGAGACTTCAGCTCCAATCCCCCCTTTTCCAGTTAATATGTGAAGACAGAGGAGTCCTAAGGTCAGACAAAGCCCACTGATAGCTAACCTGTCCTGAAGCCACTGCTCTGCAGCCTGCTCCAGGCACAGGAAAATGTCCCTGATGCAAAGAGCACAGAGTTGTTGTGAGATCTCATCAGGAGCAATACTGAAATGAGGATAAGCCAGGGCCTGTCTTGATTGTTTAGGTTATATTGCAGAGATTTTATGTTTTGTAACAACAAAACCAAGCCCGTTCCTACTTCCTACATGGTGGCTTGTCTGCTGCTGAGAGCCCTGGAGGAGCCCAGGCTGGCACATGTAAGGCTGCCATCAGTCCAACTCCCCTGCCCTATCTGGACAGGAAGCAATTGCTGTGGTGTATTTGCATCCTTTCTGTGGCCATCCCTTAACAGTGACTCCATGGAAACCAGAAATTAAGGAAAACCCACATTAAACCAACAGATCCAGATGGAAATCTCTCTGCCTTTAGCCGGATGGTCTGTTCTCTGGGCCTCATACTCTCAACAAAACTTGCTGCCCTAGCATGCACTCAAGAGAGAGACCTTTCTCAGAGGAGCTAGCTTAAGCCCACGTTTTCTTCCACATCTTCAGTGTCCAACAAGAATTAGTAGTGACAGGCTTTATTTTGGACAGTGTGAACAAGAAACTTCCTCTTGAGGTTGTAGTTCAATCTGGTTTGAATGACAAATACTTCCTAGGCAGCTGGATAAAACTCCCCTCAAGCTACGGTGTGTCAGGGCACGGGGTACCCAGGCACAGCCTGTCTGAGGCTATTACATCTCCAGCTTCTAGGTAGAAGTTAGACAATAAGCTGCTCTCTGTTAGTATTTTTCTTTCTCATTTGATGGAGATTTCTGTGATTTATTCAGAAGAAAACATGACTAATGTATTCATATATTGAGACTTTTTACATCTGTTTGTTTCTGAGAAATCAGTGAGACTGAGTTAAAGGTAAGTTGTAGCTAAGCCACAGAAACACATCTCCTGGGCAAACAAGATTATTTCCTTTCAGAGTCCCTGAATATGTTGGGCAGAAGGCAAAAGTTCTCTGTTGTAGTTTAAGAAACACATGGAAATATTTTCCTTCTATCTGTAATTGATGCTTTTCTTCCTTCCTGTTATTAAGATGGCATTATACCTTAAAAGGTGCAGTTGAACGTGCTGCAGCAGCGGCGTGCCCTTCGACTTGGCCAGCCAGGCAATCGCCCCGCAGGCTGCCAGGGGCGGCCGCGCCAGGGTGAAAGGAGGAGAAAAGCTGGGGGCTGGCGGGACCAGGGCCCCATTTCCTTCCTTGCCTGAGGACCCATTCCAGCCATTCCACGCCACAGCACTGCAGGTAGCACGGGGCAAATAACTCTGGGCTCTGAGCAAGAAAGCAAATACAAAAATGACCATGAAAATCGCCCAACCGGTTAAATCTGGTTCCAGCCGGGAACTGAAGTTCTACCTTGAAACACTTAAATCCCATTTGGACGGCATAGATTTACATTCCAGATGAGGAATTAATGGCTTTTGCACAATATTCTCAGCAGAGATGCCCCAGCATACCAACCTCTGTGTTTTCAGTAGATGGAATTTGTAATTCCTCCAGGAGCTGCATTCTTCCAAGTGTTACTTCTATTTTTGGACTGACTACTTGCTTTATTTAGGGGGGAAAAAAAAGAAACCAAAAACCTGTGCTCTTGTCAAACTGTAGATGCTATGTGAGTCATCAATATAATAACACTAAACCATACTTCTCTGTTGTGGTGCAGTTCATCATCATCACAAAGGGGTCTATAGAAAACAAACAAAGATGACAGTCTGCTCTTAAGCTTCCTGTGCCTAATCCTTGTGCATATTTAGCCAGCTGAACAGTGTACTGTTGAAAAATGGATTGTTATTAATTGTTGGGTGTTGCAGTAGCTGCAATCTCAGGTTTTTTTTGCTAATAAAAATGAATGCCTTTTCTCTGACAATTTTTGGCTGCCTATCTGAATTCATCTGCCTACATAGTAATTGTGTGAATGTTAATGACGATCCTGAAACTTTGATGAATAAAATGTTGTTAAGACTCTTAAGACCGCCTTGTAGACAGCAAAGCCTGCTCATTTAAATGCTTTAAAACACATCCTTCACTAAGTATCACCAGTGGTTTTGAGCCTCGAGCATAATAGAATATAGAAATTTATGATACTGAAACACAGTCAAGCAGAATATAATCCATTTCCTGTAGTCTGCATGCCTATATAGCTTGTTAGTACTGTTTCCCAAGTGAGAATCATTTACTCTCCAGTTTTCTCTGTTACCTTTTTGTTGTTTATCTAGTTTGGATGTCGACAAAATGCTTTGAATCACCTGGTTCCTTATGGAAATCTCAATAGCTTCAGGCTTTTCAGAAAACCGTTACAAATTGTTAACAGCAATTGCATTTGTAAAATTGTATGTGCATCCATTTCCTACTGAAAGGCAAGATGAATGGAGTACCTAGTTCTTTTAGGCATTTAAGGTCTGCCAAACCCACTCACAAGGAAAACCCTCTGATGAGCTGCTCCTTGCTGTAAGGAGCTCTGCTCTCCTCCATGATCCATCTCATGTGAGCGGGCAGCAGGTTATCATCTCCTCTCACAGGCACCATTTGCTGGGCTAAGGAAGTCTGTCCTTCCTCCTCTCTTCTGTCATTTCACCCCTGATTGCCCTCACAGCCCCTTGCTGCACCACTTATACCTGGAGGACCTGAGGTACTGCTGGGGAGCTCCCACCCATCCCATCTCCCTTTCCTGCCAGGTACTTGGCCTAGCATGATCTACTGCCATGCTTGCAGCCTACATATTCAGGCTGTCTCTTTTCTCCTCGGTTTTAGGGAAGCCCTTGGCCCCAGGCTGTGACATATACAGAAGAAGGCTCAGAGATGTGGCCTGGCTGAGATGTGGTTCTCTCAGTCTTCCTGCCCAAGCTGTTCCAGTGTCCTGAGGGATTTGATATTCATTCAGGTAGAGAGAGAAAGGCTCCTTCCATGCTTCAACTGCTCATCTCAGAAACTTCAGGGCTGCAGTCTCTGCTTCAATGCAGTGTTTTCATGGGACTTTGCCACAGAATATTTGGGTGTATAAATTATCAAAGTATTTCAAGTTGAGGTAGCGACTGGGAGGAGTTGGAATGGCAGGTACAGGCTGGGCTTAGGCAGCCTAGTTCACTTGGAGTTTGAATTTTTCTCATGTATCTTTGCTACACACCATGATAAGCCTATGAAGGAGTTAGTAATTCCTGTACAAAGGGAATACTTCCTGTGTTTCAGTGTGGGCTGATTAATTGAGGATGTAAAAGAAGTGCAGAATCACATCCAGATCTTCAAGTGTATTTAAGTTCTCTGTTCTTATAGGCAAATAGAAGACAGACTGCTAGTATGACAGGAGACAGTGTAATGGTAGGATATTATGCAATTAAGGCTCTAATAAAATGCATGTGCCTGTGGGAGGATGAGTTAAGGTTGCCCAGGCAATCTTATTTCTGGCATTATCTATATTTTCTGCAATTGACTTTGCAACCTACACATTCATGCATCATAACTTTCTGTTGTACTATGCAGCTATGACTTGAATTTACATCCTTCTTGCTAAAAAAGTTATATTAGAAATGTGAAGTTTTCAGTGCCTTATGACTTCAGCACAAGGCCAGCCCAAGCCATGTTCAGTGAGGGTGTGTGTCATCCTGGCTGAAAGCCTGAGCAAGGCAGGACACGAGGGGCCAGCTGAAATTTGGGGAGGTGGTAATCAAAACACTTCCTTCCCTCTCTGCAGTTTCAGGGATGCAACTCCTGGGTGACTACTCCACGAACTTAAAGGATCTGCAGAGGTTAGACTTGAAGAATGAATATGAAACAAGCTCTTCATTTACTTAGCAACTGAGAGAAACTGAACAACTCTGCCAGTGTCAACACCATCCTACAGCTGGCCTGGCACAGCAGGACTTGCCACTGACCTTCCCTAATGCAACCCAGGCATTGGCCTCTTGATGAACTCACTCTGTTGTAAGAGCAGGTGAGATTGAGAGAGGTTGGTAACGTGACTTTAATCCCATAGTTTTTAGAAGGCTTAATATAGATCCTGAGGCATTCCTAAAATGGCAAACAAAAATATTGCTATGTTCTGTCATACACATTTTTGAATGAAGTATTACATATCAAGCCATGTTGCCATTGGGGCTTCCCCCCCCCTTTTTCAGATCAAACCAGCACTCTGTGTGCAGAACAACTGCTTGTACTCTGGGGGCACAAACCAGCACCAAAAAATACTGACAGCAGATTTGGCAGCCCTGAATGAAAAACAAAACCTTTGAGCTTTTCACTTCTTGGATTAGAGTTTGGTACCATTACATAAAGAGGAAATGGGGAAAAAATGCAAGCTTAAAAGAAGATAAAATCTGATTAAAATGCAGACTAATATAATTGCAGAACATTACTCAGGCTTTCTT
The DNA here is from genome assembly GCA_013397155.1 of Irena cyanogastra. Classification (NCBI taxonomy): domain Eukaryota; kingdom Metazoa; phylum Chordata; class Aves; order Passeriformes; family Irenidae; genus Irena; species Irena cyanogastra. Next base: position 49,042 of record VWZV01015934.1, on the reverse strand, counting down.
GTGGAGAGAGAAAAATGTCTGCTATTGTGCTGCTATAGAAACTTCGTAGGGCCTGTGAGTAGGTGAGAGTGCATGGAGCATGTCGTTCCCTCTCTCCCGCCTTTCTCTCCCCTGGAATGAAGATCATATCTTGCTTTGTAAGCTTGGATTTTGCTGGCCAGGAGATCACTCCCAGTACAGAGAGAGTTGTTTTCCTGCTTATGTAGTTTCTTTTAATATCTCTGCTCCCTCCCTCTTTTGTTTTGCTCTTGGAAGGTGGTGAGGGGCTGTGTCAGAGGAGGGATGAGCTCCAGTCTTCTCAGGCTTTTCACAGGGGCTGGCTCACTTGGCTTTAAAGGCTGGAAGCATGGAACACGTGTTGTGCCATGGAAAGGGAGCCTTCTTGTATTTACTCTTATAAAGCCACGGAAAGATCTCACAGTGCTCTGGAAAGTGAATGCTCACCTGGAATGAGCAGCCTTTGACCATGTTTCTGCACGCTGCATCCACAGCACTTGTGTCTCTGAGGAACTGAGTCAGAATTACCAAAGCTCTAGGTAACACAGTAAGGTTTACTCCCCGGCTGTTGATGGAAATGTCTTTACAGAAAGTGTAAAACCACATACAAACATACTCTCTGTCCAGTAGTATAAAATAAGCCCAAGGAAAGTGTATCTGGACTGTGGAATTGTATTCCCACCAGCTCTGCCCCATGACCACCTGGGCTAAGGCCTCATCTCTGACAGCAGTAATTTCTGCCTGAAAGGATGATAAAAGAAATTTTTTATTAAAACGTCTGATGGATGAGAAAGCCTGTCCACACCACATCAGAACTTTCTGTTCCATAATACTTAAGAAATGTGTGCAAAATTTGAGAAGATTATTTACTGCTGCTAGTGAATTCTAAGGTAGCATAAAATACTGAAAAACGCATCTCCTCTTTTATAAATGCATCCTCCTTTTTATTACAGATGTAATTTTAGTTTTTGTTCCAGTGCCTTCCTACAGAAATTGACTCAGTGACTCAAACATGCATTTTACAATAACATATTTTGTATCTCAGTTTTTCTAAAAGTTCCACCTTTCAATCTGGCTGATTGTTTTGCTTTTGGTATTTTGAGACAGAGGAAGAAGATTCCATTCTCCAGTTATTTTAGCACTTCCATCCAGTCCCTAATCAATCATCTCCTTTATAAAACCAGTTTACTGAGGCGTTGTCTCATTTTCATCATCCTTTCCCGTTTCCCTTTTTTGTGGTTTCTACCACACCCCTTTGTGTGTTGGAGGCACCATGGCTGTTTGCACTGCTATATGTTAGCATATTTATTTATGGAATGATGCTAGAGTACTCTCTGTAGGCCTCTAGAAGGGATCATTGAATGTCATTGCCACTGAAGTCAGTCACACCACATATTTCCTTCTATAAAACCCTCCAGCTCAATTTCACAGAAATTAGGCTTGGTTTTTCTCCTTCCACTCTTGTTAGAGATTTGTTCTGATGTTTTGCTACTCTGACTCAGTTTATACCCACTTATTCATATGCTGACATTGGCCCTCAGTTCTAACTTTCCTAGCTTGTCCATTTTCTAAGCCTCACTTTGTATATTTTATTTTGTCTCAACTATTGAACTGTTCTTACCTGAGCCATGAGCTTTACTTTCTCTCTGATTCTCCCTCTAAGAGAGGCAGGCAAGGGAGACCAAGCAGGCAGCTGTGTGGTACTTAGTTGCTGACTGGGGTTAAACCATGACAAACACTGATTTACTCTAGACTGGCTGACAGAATTACACACTGTACTGCAGATCTTTTCTGAAATTACTTATCTGACATTGCTGGGTTTACACTTCCCTTTTTAAGCAGCTCCTACTCATCTCTCTTATCCAAATACTGATCTTACAGCCAATGGAAGAAATTTTTTTATTAATCTCTGCATGTCATTAATCTTATTGAATTTAATTATATTTTCATTAAACCTCTTCTAGGAGACATACAGTTTGTCCAATATACTAACTACTTCCAGCTCTGTCAACAGCAGATTTCATTAACTTGCTTATGTTCTTGATGACACTATTTTAATGAAAACATGAAGGATAACAGGAGCATTGATGAATCACTTCAGTCTGACACCTCCCATATAAAACAACCTGATCCACACACTCCTGATCCACACACTCTTCTGCTTCAACAGCTGTTTTCTGTCTGGACAGCATCAGGTATTACTGATCCCAGACTACATCTACCCCATTTCATTTCTTGAAGAAAAAGGGAAACACAGAAAGATATCCTGCTGAAGCAACATCTCATGTAATTGCACACTTAATTTTTATCCAATTTATTCTCATATCTTTAATTATTCTTTCCTTCAAAATTTGTCTAGATTATTGTAAATTATTTCCCTCCCTTTCTTCAGTGTAGGGATTCCAGGATGCCTTGAGTGCCAGAGTGAAGGTTTCTGCTCCTTTCACCCTCATCTACACACACGGGGCCTGTTTGCACACTGGACAAGATTGTTTTCCCCCACTATAGTAATTACCCATGACTTTCTTCCCATTACTCATCTTTCTTCTGCATGCATCTTTCATGCAATCATCTTTATTAAAACTAGAAGCAAAATACTTCTTGGTTTTCTAAACATTGCCAGACTTTCTTCAATCAGTATGCCCTTCTCACCACATGACTGCACTGCCCTGTTTCTTTTTTCCTGCTTGAGGTCACTACTTCCAGCTGACATTATTTATCTTCTGCATTTCCTCGTCTTGAAGACAAATCTTTCTTAGGAGAGTGATCCTCTTCACTTTCACCTTTAGGTTTTCTATTTCCAATTACCTTAATTACCAAGATGCCAGATAATCTTCTATGAAACCATTTCCCTCTGTTCAAGGTACAATGTCCAGTTCATTTCTGCTGCACTGGCATAAAGAGATCCAGCCTTTTCTTCGTATTCAAGTCCTTGAGTCCTTCAGCCTTGTTGATTCATTCTGAATTGTGTCTCTTGCCCTTTCCCCTTTTGACTTAGAACACCTTTCTATAAATGTTTTAGCCATCTATTCATTTTAAACTGCACCTATGAAACAATTTATCCCCCCTATGACCATAGTAGCCTTACAATACACCCACTACTCACAAAGTTAATCCACCATCACCTCTGGTGTTGGCCTGGTGGCTGGTGAGGAGAGCAGCTTCCCTCTTGCACCCAGCACTGCTCAGCCCCAGGCGTGGTTCAGAGTCTGCTCTCACCTCTCACGGCACGGCACGGCATAGCAAGGCCGGAGGTGGGTGGCGGGAGGTGTGGGGCGGCAGATGCATCCCAGACTGACAGCCACAGGACCGATGTACCGGCCAGCCTGGGCAGCAGGCGGCTGCTGAGCCTTTGCGGACGCCGCCCCCGTTCCAGGCAGCCTGGCGGGATTTTGGGAGTGGACGGCTGCGCTGAGATCTTTGGAAACGCTCGATCCGTCCCGTTAGGGTGCTGCGGGTGTTTGACTCCCGAAGAGCGGGGAGGTCACACACACAGACACAGACTCCTCATTTCTGACATCCTTCCCCACCCACCCCATCCGAGGCGCGGGGTCCGCCGCGCCCCCCGCAGCGGCTCACCCTGCCCGGCATGGGCGGAGCGCGGTTCGGGGCGTGTGTCGGGGCGCGGTTCGGGGCGTGGCGGGGCGGTGTTCGGGCGCTCTGAGTGGCCGCCAGCGGCCGGGGCGGGACACGGGGGCGAGAAAAGGGCCGGGGGCTCAGCGGCGGCAGCGGCGGGCGCGGGTCGCGGACGGGATGCGCCTGACGCAGAGCATGTGCACCATCGCCGAGTGCGCGCCCGGCGGCGACAGCCCCGCCACCGCCCGGCCCCGCCTCGTCAAGATCGCGGTGGTGGGGGGCAGCGGCGTGGGCAAGACAGGTGAGGGGCAGCGGCGGGGGCGAGGCGGGCGGGGGGCTGGCTGGGGGCTAGCTGGCTGGCTGGCAGCGGCGGAGCGCGGCTAATGGTGCTTGTCTGTGCCTGCCCGCAGCGCTCGTGGTGCGGTTCCTCACCCGGCGGTTCATCGGCGACTATGAGCGGAACGCAGGTAGGCGGGCGGCGGCGCGGCTTTGTTCCCGCCGGGACGGAGGGCGGGCAGGGGGACCACGGGCGGTACCGCTTTGGCGCCGGCGGGTGCCTCCCCTGAGGGTGCCTGGGCCGGGGTGCTCGGGGTGCGAGCCCTGAGAGAGAGTGTGCAAACCTCAGCGCTGAGCCGAGGCACAGGTGGGAAGGGAAGAGCTCGCTCCTCCCGGGGCTGCGGGGCGCTCGGCAGGTGCTGCCAGCGGCCCGAATCCCCAGGGTTCCGCGGCTGCTGGCTCCCGGGGAGCCGCTTCCCTCTCCGGGCTGCTCGCAGCCCTCCGAAAGGGAAGGAGCCACATGCGGTTTGTGGTCGCAGCAGCTCTAGAGACAGGTTGTACTGCAGGTCTCTGACAGAATTCGCTTTGTGTGGTGAAAGTACCCCCTTTTTGAAGGAGTGTTTTAGCTAAAACAAGAAAACATTCTGTAAACCTACTGTTGTATTGGTCTCTGCAAACTGAGTGCCAGCAGCTATATGAGCTAGGCAGGGCCAGTTTAAAGGGGAAAATGGAAAGGTGATGTTACATACCTCATTCAGTGAGTGGAGTGCAGAGCCTAAACTAATGCCGGTGTAAAATATATAGCCTTCTGTTGAGGAAATTACTTGAAAAAGCCAAACAAATGAAAAAAACAACAAATGAAAATCTTGCAGGCCAGCCAACAGGGAGCCAAAAAGTGTATTTGTCTCATTTAGGGCAAATTTGGAAGAAAACTTTTGAAGGGGATCTTCACTTAATTGTGGAAATGCTAAATGACAAGAAAACTGCTTTTCTATGTAATGAAAGCTGATTATTTTGCACTCTTACCTTTATCATTCAAGATAAGACAGTCTTTAAGAGTGATTAAGTTCCAAGTTGCCTACCACTTAATGGCCAGCTTCAATACAAGTCAATTCGTGATTTAATCCCAGGTTTCTAGTAATATCATAAATATATTTAACCCCCACAAAGCTTATAACACTGGTTTCTTGCTTCATGAGTGGTGATATGACTTTCCCTACACAACTAATGGGCAGCAAAAGTGACATTTGTCTGTAGAGCAGTGACTGTACTTGTGAACCTGTTGGTGTTCTTGTCAGGTAATCTCTACAGCAGGCACATCCAGGTGGATGGGGAGATGTTGGCCATCCAAGTGCAAGATACTCCAGGAGTTCAGGTGAGCTAGATGCAACCATGCTACCAGAGTAGCTCTAGATGTTTGTGTGCTTGCATCCCTCTGTGCAGTGTCTTGTTACGGTCTTTCTGTAAAATATTTGCTGTGCATTTCAGAGTTTGTTGTTCTTTGTGGGAGTGGTGGTAACTTGTGTTTTAACCAGTCAAGCCAGCTGTGTTGAGAGACTGTTTCAATGAATCATTTGTTCACTGGAGGCCCATTACTCTTGAGTGGCTGAATTACTGAAGTGCCTCATTCCTGTATATTGGGAACATTAGGCGTAAACCCAGAAACAATTCAAACTGGTATATGTGAAATATGGTATATGAGAAAATAAATGTCATGACCACTGCCAACAGGCTTCATAAATGTGTATGACAAAGTGAAGTCTGCTACACTGTGGCTGTGCTCATTAGTGTGTCACAAGCTGAAGTTTTGAATGTATAGACCTGAGTAATGCTGGACTGTTGCCTTTTTGAACTGGGCAACACTCCAGGTCTAAATGCTTCCAGCTCATATCTTTGCTTCCCCAGACTTACTGTCTAGCCAGTTAATTTCCCATTCTGTGGAACTACAAAGTCTTTCTCTGCATGCAGAACTACTCAGGTCAATTTTCCATTTGAGTATAGCAAACTCCAGTGTTAAATTCCAGCTTTTTGCAGCTGAATCAACATCTGCATTTATTCGCTATGCTCAGATTAAGTTCATACTTACCATGTGAAATCCAAATATATGTCTGAAGCTGTAAAATGCTATTTGGCTTTACAGAGTCTTGAAGACAGGTTCCTTTAATCTTTTGTGACTTCAGCTATCTAACTTGAGACCATTCATTTTTCAGATCCATGAACACAGTCTGGATTGTAATGAGCAGCTGAACAGATGCATTCGCTGGGCAGATGCCCTGGTGATTGTCTTCTCTATCACTGACTATAAGAGCTTTGAGCTACTCAGTCACCTTTACCACCATGTTCGACAGCTGCATCCAGGGAACATGATCCCTGTTGTCATTGTGGCAAACAAAGCTGATCTCTTGCATATCAAAGAGGTGGAGCCTCAGCAGGGACTTCAGCTGGCCAATATGCTGGGCTGTACTTTCTATGAAGTATCTGTCAGTGAAAACTATAATAATGTCTTCAATGCCTTCCATCTCCTCTGTAAAGAAGTCAATAAACAGCAAATAACCAGCACCCCTGAGAGGAGGAGAACCTCTCTTATTCCACGGCCAAAATCACCCAACATGCAAGATCTGAAGAGAAGGTTTAAGCAAGCTTTGTCTGCCAAAGTGAGGACTGTCACTTCTGTTTGACAGCACAGCCCTTGGTCTACCCAATGTTTAGCTTGAGATTGAAACCTGGGGTGTTTAACACTGGCACATGTAGAATCCAAAGTATTGTGAAAGGAGGATGGTTTGAGTATCCTTTTGCATGGGAGAAGTCTTTAAGCAGTTGCTTAAAGGAACAGTATCAGATTAGAAAAGTAAAAAAAAAAAAAACCTGAAACCTCCTGAAAAAGTTCTAGGATGTGACTTGCTGAACAGATATTTTCATTTGGAAAGGAAACTTTTCAGTAAATGAAACAATTTGCCTTTTCCTCAGTTGGACAGATCTGGCTTTCATTTGTGCAGAAACAACCTTTTTGCTGTAACTCATCTTGAGCAGGATAATGCCCTGAACTGCAGGTCTGTGTTCAGAAGTTAACTGCGTGAGTTTTGTTCTCACACGGATGAAGGACAGCATGATGCAACTGTTTAATTTTATTGCACAGTAGAACTGTTTTTTTCTGTGTATTTCAAAACAAATAAGCAAACATCAAATGGTTCTGTAAAAAGTGTAAAATAAGTGGACAGGGCTGAGCATCAAGACTGTAAACAATGGTCCTTTATTTTTTATTAGTCATGTTATTGCTGACAACTTGACCTTACTCTTTGTATGCAAAGCTATTGTCCACAGGGTGTAAACATATCTAATTACAAACAACTCTTTTACTGTCTTAAAAAAGTACTTTCCAGACTAAATGATCCAACATGGAGCTTCTGAAAAATGTGTGTGGAGTGATAGTCTAATACAGATGCCATTCTAAGACATTTTATTTTTCTTTCTCTCTCTCCTGTGTGCAGTAGGCACAAAAAGAGCGAAAGGTGTTGAAGCATGGCTGGCTTCAGGCAATGAAGCTGATGGCTTATTCTGAGCTGAGCCAGACCCTCTTCATTCTTAAACACATGGTAGATTTATATAAATACTTTTTTTTTTAATATTGAGCCAGTGGAGTTCAGAGCCTAAGGGCCTTATACATGTGCACTTTAAAAAGCCAGTCGTGCTTTTGTTTAAACTGTAACTTATTTATTTGTGTACAGTTACTCCTCCTAGGGAGTGGACTTTTCATTCTTACTGCCTGGTACAACATTAAATTTTTGAATTGCATGTTTCCTTGTGTGTTCTTTGGGGGTGAGAAACAAGGAGTAACAAACAGTGAAATGTTGAGACAAAGTAGTAGCTTTCTTAAGGTAGTTAACATACACTGCAGAAACAGCAAGGTGTCCTTTGCTGCCTATGCTGTTGCTTTATTAGCATAAACCACAGGGGTTTTGCTCTCACAAGTGCTTTACAACTTCCTTTTAAGAAATTCTTGTAGGAGAGGAACTGAATAAGGCAAAGACCTTTCAAATGAAAATAGAATTCTTAATTTCCACTCGTCAAAAATACTTTGGCCTTTAGTGAGAAAGGAATGGTGTGAGGTAGGTCAAAACCAGGAAGAACATGAGTTCTATGTGACTGCTGCTCTCTTTAAAAAAAAATGGTATTTATGTTTTGTGCTACATCACCATGAAGAACTTAATCAACTAGCAAGTCCTCAACTATCTTTTTGATGTTTAAAGTAGCTTTACTAAAAGCCTTCCTGAGGAGGATGTTTGTGCTGGTACTAGGCTGATGGCCATACATGCTCACCTTGTTAGCACACAGCTTAAATGAGAGATGCAGGGAAACTCTGACAGGGTCCTGCTGCTGATAATCTTTTGGACTGTGAGTTACTAGCCAAGTTTGGAGTTGCAAACAAAACTGAGCTTCCCCCTCCACTCTGAGCTTATACCAAATAGTGCTTAGCTTATTAGTAGAGAAGTAAATCAATTTCCAAAGGGTAGCTTTAGGTTTTCTCTTTTTCTTGCCTTTTGAGTATTGCTTGGTGTTGCAGGCAGAGGACTCAGACACTCTTTAATATGGTCTTACACCTGCCCATGCAACTTTCCTCTGTGCTGTTTCTACTCACATGGAACTGGCAGGAGATCCCTCATCCCTTGACCTTTTCCCCAAGCACAGGGTCCATGTAGCTGCTACAGCTATTTCCTAGAAATAAGCTTACTATTGCACTAGGGTCACTGGAAAGACTCCACTGTACTTTTGGTCTATAAGTGCTTAAATATGAGATGGTGGCTGAGTTCCAGCATCAATTACCACGGCTGTGGCCCCACAGGCTGAGAAGATTCCTCCAAAGTGTGTGTGGGCCTAGAAAGCTAGTGTCTGTCTCAGTCAAAGGAGCTGCGTGACCCAGAGGAAGTGCAAGATCACCAGTGTCTTCTTAGACTCACCCCCTGCCTTCTCAATACTATAGGTCTTTAGATGGCCAAGTCAGAGACCTGAGGGCATTTGATGAAAGAGAGGTGAGGGAGTGAAGACCACAACCAGCAGCCTCCATCTGCTCAGGAAAGCAGCAGCATCTCAGAGGTGTGAGTACCTGAGCTCAGCAAGCCACTGAACATAGGCAAGCCTTTCTGCTACGAGCAGAGTTTAGGAAATGTTCTAGGACCAAGATAGACAGTCTAGATTCCTAAGGGCAATCAAATAATGCAAAAGTAAAAGGGATTGCAGGAATATGTAGTTCTGGCATGTGTAGCTCTTCATACTAGGAGAAAAGGAGAAGACAGATCAGGTTTGGCATTGTGAGAGTGTTGCTTTATTGATTACAGTATTTTCGAAACAACCATATTCTAAGAGAGATTGAACAGTACGGAATGACAAAAAAAACCAAGAGACCAGCTACTTGCTTTCCAGTTGCTCTATTCAAACTATTCCTTAAACTTTTAATATTGCAATCCCATAGCATTTCTCATTTTTATAGCACAAAGTTCCATTCTATAGTTATTCTTATAAATTTCTCTTCCATAGAGGCAACATTGTCCATGCTTTATAATCAGTCCATTGTTTCCTTCCAGCCACTCAAAATTGAACTTAAACCAAAATGCACTCTTTTCTGAAGACCATTATAAACATTTAGGAGAACTAATGCTAGCTAGTGAAAAAAATTTTAAAAACTACTTCCCATTTAATCTACTCCTTTGTCATAATAAAGAATGCTATGATAGAGTGAATGTCACTTAATTTCACATTCTCATCTAAGTGTAAACTGTAGCTGTAGCATTACTTGGATGAAGCAAGAGGACCCAGCTTTATAGCTCCACCATTTTAAGCTGCAATTCGGAAATCTTGGTGCTACATGCAATTAAAATCTCTATTGGCTGCTGCTCTTTCATCCAGATTGTAGCAAAGTTTTATAAAGAAAAATTACATAACTGAATTTGATTGCAGCTCTTTCATTATCATAAATTAAAAATAAAAGCTGTTTTCTAATCATGCTGTTCAGAAATCTTGCTCAAGAAAGAATCTGTGCTGTGGCCTCTTGAAAATGAGATCATGCCCTTTTTTTTTTTTGTTCTTTCTTTTTAAATGCATGTGAGGGGAGGATTCTTTTGGGGTTATCATCAAACCATCACAGCCCATATGGCCTCCTGCGTAAATCTACAGAGAAGTGTGCCATCAGAAACTGTCTTTTCTTCTGGGACTGTGGGTGGAGAAACTAGAGCAGGAAACGGAAAGCTGAGAGAGAAGCAGCCATGTAACCCAGCCCTTGAGTCTGGCTCTCTGCTTCCCTGCCTCTAACACTCCTGCTGAAAGAGCATCACCAGGCTGGGAGCTGCTGTGCCAGCTAAATCTGGCCTGTGTTCCATGAGCTCTCTGGAGTGAGGGACAAAGTAAGAGTAGAGGCTGTTAGCATTGTATAAGGCACACATTTTGTAAAGTAGCATGACAGAGGGTGGATTTTGCTAGCCTCTCAGTCCCTCAGCAGCATTTCCCACCAGCCGCAAGCCCAGCAAAACCATCAGGAAAAATGGCACTGCTTGGGGAGTGCAAATTGTGCATCACCTGGTTCTCAGCTGCTCCTTTTCTAGGGAATTATTACAAACAATCACCCTCACCATGCTGAGTGGGGCTGGGAGTGATTCAGCACTGCACAGTGCTATCGTCAAGGAGGGGAGATTTGTTTTTGGACAACTGGACCATTTTGAAGAGCTGCCCATGAGCTGTAGATGTTCCCTTGCAGCCAGACACCCAGCTCTTTCACCTGCAGCTGTAATTGCAGCAGTTGACATGTCAGTTTTTGGAGGGCTGTTAAGAAGAGTGACAGAGCAGGGATTTGATGTTTCCAGGGAAGGCACTCACTCATCTTGTCCACAGCCTCCCCAGTCAGATACGAGCATCAGGCTGGAGACGGTCTGGGGCAAACAACAACTCAACAGCACTGTGTGGTGTCAGGAGTAGAGAGGAGAGCACAATTACCTGAAAGAAGGGGAACAAGAAGCAACAAGTCAAACTGAAAGGCATTGAGACAGTACTAATGAGCCATAGATAGTAACTGTTTGCTTTACCCAGCTCTAGGCAGGCTGTCTGCTTCTGGTGTTTACTGACAGAGCAATACAGCTTGTCCAGTGAAACTGTCTGCTCACTAATAACTGTAGTTAAATCGCTTTAAGGAGCATAATGACTGCTAGCACTGTATGCTTAATGAATGTGTGCTTTGACACACTTCTACCCACATTTTACCTGGTGATTTATTGTGACTGCCAGTGCATTTACTATGAGGCACAGCAAATGCACAGCTGATGAAGCCATGGTTTCCTCTCCTATAGCACAGGTTTGAGTGATGCCTGTTTCCTCTCAGTTGAAGGTAAGGTGAGCACCACAGAAGTGCCTGCTGCAGGAAGCCAGACTCCCTGTTCCAAACCATCTTTTCAGACCAGGCACAGGCTGTTTTGCACATCAGGCTCAACCTTGAGCACTGTCAGATGTTATCACTTTGGTTTCTTCCAGTTTTTAATCCCAGATGGGTCTCATGAATGAAACCATCGCCGCTCACTACAACCATGACAAACATCCTGCCAGGTGCAGGTATCTGTTTTCCCTAAGTGAAAACCAGTACATAATTATGTGGCGTGAAGGCTTCTCTGCAGAACAAAGCTATCATCCAGGAGTGAGTGTGTACACTCTTGCTGTGAGGAGCTAACCCAGGGTCGAAATCTCTTTACTGAGCCCCAGGTTTAGCTGTGTCCATAGGGTCAGGATTGCAGGCAGGGATCTGGGGGCAGATTTAATCATTCCAGCTCACTTGAAAATGAATTTGCTTCTTCAGCGCAAAACTGAGAGGAAGCACAAACAACAACAACAACAGAGTATGTGTGTCCATCTACTGCAGCAGCTATCAAATGCCTTGTGCTGTCCATCATGTAGCTTAAGTATGTGGTAATGCTGCATTTCAACTTTCTTTCATCTTTTCACTTCAGATACTGAAAAGATCCCTTCTGTATCAGTGATAGCCTCCCCCTCACTTCTCCTCTTCCTTTGTCCTCCCACACAATCTGCAGCAAACTGACACTGATTATCTCTTCCTTCATAAGCCTGAAAAACTCTCTATAACTTGCAGATGCCAAAGGCTGACACTGTCTTACTTATGTTACATGAGAATCAGACTATAGTACAGTATGTGCTCATCTTGTTATCACGCAGCTTAACTCTGAAGAACATGAAGGGACACGTTACCAAAGTTTTTTTAGTGTACAAGCCAAACATCAACAATAGCCACTGACAGATAAAAGCAATTTCTTCTTGGAGTCCTACCACTGAATCCTCGGGGGATTTGTGCAACAAAAAGCAAGCCCAGAGAGAAAAATTAGATCTGCAACTTTAATGCCTCAGAAAAGATGCCTGAATACAGCAGGACTTCTTTCCCACCAGTATCTACAAGGGCTTGTTGAAGGAGATAAATGTGAATGTTTGTTCTTTCACTTTTACAGAGAAGAGGAGAATTGCCCAGACAAGTAATGTCCATCTCTTCTCCAGACAGCTCTCTTCAGGATAGTCCTTTGCAGACCTTCTCCTTGTTCTGTACTCATGCTTGTCTTTCATGCTTCACCTGAAGGGCTATCCCCTCCTAGTGGCAGCCAAGGTGGAAGAGCCAGGAGCTCCCATCCTGACTCACTGAACTCCAATAGGAAGTTTCCCCCCAGCACAGCAGAAGGCAGGGAAGGATGCAGCTAACATCTAAAGGTGCATCTGAAAGAGTTTATCAGTCTGCCTCAGCCACAACCACATAGATAGTTGTGCATGTTGGAGAAGGGAGGGAGAATCATTCTCTCATGCTCTTTTTATTATTCTCCTGATTAAAGCAGAAAAAGAGAAGTAATTTCCTCCCTCAAAAATAGGATACCTCTCACTAGTTATGTGGAGATATTTACCACCATCCAAAACCAAATGGTGCATAGGAAACACTGTTATTTCTCTGTGCTTCTCCATGAGAAATAAAATTGTCATTCAGATTTAGATGCAGAGCAGTTCTGGGGATGGAAACATGTGTCTCTTATTCCACATTTAAATGTTAATTTGCCTCAATTCCAAATAGTTGCTGAAGTAATCAGTGCACCCTGTCAGTTTTTCTTCAATTACTTTACTCAACTTCTGTACTTACACATTTCTCCATTTTTCCAAGAGCCAGTAATTAGTATAAATGTTAGTGCTCTGTTTAACTGGAATTGACTTGGAAGGCCAGTGCTTCCCTGAAGCCTGAACCTGACTGCATGAACAGCACAAAAAGGCTCTGTTAAACCCTGGCTTGAGTTAGATAAATGCCTGGCTTTTTGAAAAGAGAATAATCCTAAACAGGTGGTGTATATTCACAGAATAGTGCAGAAATCCAGGTAAAGCCAACAAACTTACAAACTTTTTTTTTGGTGAGAGATTTGCACAACTACTTAGTTTCTTCTTTCTCTTCCTCCTCCCATCTCTCCCCCGAAGTTTTTTCACCTCTAACACAGCACATTTGGATAAAGGGCAAGATGCAGTAAAAGCTTAAAATGCTTTAGGAATCTGCCTCAGAGGGTGACCTGCTGCCAGGGTTAAGCCAAAGCAAAGCAACACCAGATCCCATGTCACCACTGTCAAGCCTTAAGTCCCTCTAGAAAGCTAGTTGAAAATCTCCCTGCATAGTTCTTAACCAACTCAGATGTTAACCCTCTGTTTACCTTTCAGGGTGTCTTAATACATTTTGTGTGCGGATTAACTCGTCCATCAGTATGTCACAACTCAATTCCCCTCCAAGAAGGAAAATATAATTTGGTATTTTGAGGAGATTAGCAGTAGACTAATGGGGAAGAAATGTGTTATTAGATTAAAAAAAACCTGCTAAAATGGTATTCATTTTAACCTGCTAAAACGGTACTCCATTACAAAATACTGCTTGAGACTGCCTTGCAAAGACAACTGAAACACGGAAACACATGTCAAACTGAGGGGCTGCTTTGTCTTTGGTTGGCTCCATTTGGCTAATCAAAACCACCTTCCATAGGACTTGAAAATAAGATGTTTACAAGCTACCCTGGAAACCAGAGTTATGTTTATGATGCAGCTGGTTACACAGCACTTTAGAGTTTTTGTATTACCCTATGTATCTGCAGCACTCAACAGACATCTGATTGGTCCTCCACAATTAATGATGAGTTTTAACATCTCAGGTACCACCAGAGCTCACCATCCTCCTCCTCTCCCTCCTCCATTCAGATGACAGTTACTGTAGTCAAGTTCTGCTGCCAGAGAGTGGATGAGGCAAAGATCAGCCACATGGACATTACTGAAGCTTCACTGTGGGAACCATCCTCCTTCCAGGAGTCCAACAGCACATTCAAGGGATGCAGAGACTTGGGGCTTTCTCCATATAACCTGCTTCAGGCTGCTTAAGGTCTAGTGGTCAGCTATCTCTCAGAGACACCCAGCCAGACACAGGAATAGTACAGCTGTATCCAGGTTGGTTGATTTTGCTCCTCACCAGTGCTAATTGGTATCCCTGCAGGATTACCACTGGTAAGTCACTAGGTGGTACCCAGACTCCTGAGTATCCCTGCACTATGTCCCGTAGATGGACGGCCAGGGACCCTGTAGCTTTTTGGACAGCAAATGTTTCTGTTTATAAAGAATACAAAGAAACTAATCTTTTGAGACATGATGGAAGCTACTTCAAATTAATTCCAGTCTGTTCTGAACTCTCCAACCTGAGTTTGAACTTTTGTTGCTAACTATAATGTGAAAAAACAGACCCTTGGTGCCTGAATACTTGTTCCCTACAGATGTGTCACAGCAAAATCCTAGCATCATTCCTGCCCATCTGGCTGTGGCTTTCTCTAGGTTTGGTACCAGTGCTATAGGGCACTGTTTGATGAATTTTCTTAGTTTTTGTTTGGATAGGAACCGTATGCTTAGAGCTGTTTGTACCTGGGTACCAGGTTTGCGTGTTGCTACCAAATCCTTCACCATTTTGACCTCCGAGACTGACACTCCTCCAACCATAAAGATGATCAGAAGAGGATGATCACCAGGGTGAGGGCGGTTCACCTGTAAAATGAAGAAAAGTATCATTTATACTTGCTTCATCCAGGTCCAAACCTATGGATTATCAGTGATCAGCTCCTAGGTGGCTAGAGGAAGACCAAAGAGAAAGCTGAAAAAGAAATATTCATGGAATGCTGTAGCAGCTGAGAGGGAAATCAGTGGGGATGATGCCCAGTTAGAACTAATTAACTGTTTCCAGGGAAATAAAGTCTCTACAGATTCCCCTGAAACCTATGGGAGTTTCTCCTGAAGTCTCAGAGTTTCTCCCTCCATTCCTTCTTCATTAGTTTCCTCCCTTTCCCAGAGAGGGAGGAGAGTACTTTGGGTGGATATTTACTTTGGATACACATACACAAGAGACTTTAAGGAATGAGGGGTAAATTACTACCCAGTAGAAGCAAGGAGTCCAGCCTAAACATGCTAGAATCCCTGCCTGAGGTCAACATGGAAAAGAATTTTATGTAATGTGTTTTCACCGGTGCAGTAAATAATCTTTTACAATTCATCCAATAAAAAGAAATAAGGTCCATTATAGTATAAAATCAGTTTACAGCTTGTTTCAATTCAGAGTTTTTAATGCTTCTATGACTACCTTGTAATATAGAGAACCTTTAGCTCCAAGAAAGTACTTGTTTCATTTTTCCTCAATTATCTTTAAAATGGCACAAATATCCCACTTCAGTTAAGACCTTATAAAACTGCATTTTAATTTTAAATGTGAAGGTGATGTTTTACATCAGTTTCCTCTTAGCCACTTCTAGAAGTTTGATGACTTTGCTGTTTCCTAGCAAACTGTTTCCTTCTTGAGAAAGGACAAGACACTACCTTGATCCAGTCTTTGGGAGGGATATCAACAGAGCCCATACAATTGCTCTTGCCACATCACTCTGGAGCACTCCAAATGTTCAGCTCTGAAAAGTGACAAAATAGTTCAATTCCTTTTTAGACTCTCTGCCTCCTTTCCTTGCATGAGTGTAGGCTTTTAACAGCATTCACTTGACAGAGTGAAACAGGTGTCAACCCATGTTTGGGCAGACCAGGGTTCCTTTGCTTTCCCCACCATAGCGCCTTGCTTTGATCCTTGTGGCTCCAGATCCTGGGGGTACAGCTCTCCTTCTTTTCCTTATTCTGGCTTTCCTATATTTAATCTTTTAGCTAAAGACTAAATATAAAGACTTTTTCATCCTGCAGGTCTGTCAGGCTTTCTGCCTGGTAACCTTCAGCAAGGACTCTTCCTTTTGAAGCCAGCACAGGGAGATGCCATGTTCTCTCTCCAGGCTAGCTGGCTTTGATTACATGAGGCTGGTTCCTTGTTCAATGCTGCTCCCCAGGCAAGGAGCTCTTCAATTCCTGAGCATTTGAAACTAGTACAAAAGCCTTAGACAGGTGTATTAGTGAGCTGAGTATTTGCATACTGGGTATTTATTCTCTTACTCACCCTGACTTTGCTGATAGCATATATACTACAATTCCAGGGCACTGGAACAGGCTTGCCAGGAGAATGGTGACAACATCACGACAACACCCACCCTTGGGCACATGGTGTGATACTTGGGAATGGTGTTGTGCAGGGCCAGGAGCTGGACTTGATAATCCTTGTGGGTTCCTTCCAATCAGGATATTCTGTGATTCTGGGATTCTATGATTCTTAATATCTTTCCTAGCAAAAACAAACTCATAATAAACATGCATGCAGAACACTGGGCACACTGAAAGGACACCCAGTATGAGAATTGGAAAACATGAGCTTTCAGGGTAATGCTAAAGAGAAAATGTCTTGACAAATCATTTCATCCAGTCAAAATAAACCTAGATCCAAACACATGGTGCCTATATAGAACTTATTATTTTTCAGAAGACTAAAGTTCAAACCACAAATTCCAGAAATGTGTATTAAAAATACTATTAGGCATGCAAACTCTAAATTAAATTAAAACAGAAATGAAAAGGATCTTGGAATCTGTAGTTTTGTTATGCTATGTGTAAGTGTTTTGAAGGAGGACAATACTTTGGGTACAAAATATTTGGCTGTGTTAAGAATGCAAGTTTCTGCCAAATTTTTTTTGTTTGTTTGTTTGATAATACAACCACCCAAGACTATCTCTTTTGAAGGAACTGGCTGCATGTAGCTAAACACAACTCATTTCAGTGATACAGTTCAAAAGAACTGAAATGGATTGCAACAAAAGCAATGTCTATCTTCTGGGATGCTTCTACAGTCAGTTGATTTGGGACATTTCCACTGCCTCTGAATTTACTGTGAAATTCACTTTCAATTCAAAATACCATACATTAAAAAAAATTCAGAGAGCTGTCTCAGGCATTTATAAAGATTAACCAAAAACCCCTCAAAACCATTACACTGACATGAAAGAGCCCAAAGGAAGGAGGGATGGTGCTCTGAGCCAGCAGAGTGTCCCAGCAGGACATCAGGGCCTTTTCCCCAGCTCTGAGCTCACCATACAGTATGCTGGTGGTCAGAGGGCTCTTTGCTGGTGCACGTCTGTTTGGAGGAGAGAGAGAGAGAGAGAGGAGGAGGCGGTAAAACAGGGTAGCAGTGGTCAATAAGACTCTAAAACTGAAACATAAAGGCATTAGAGCACAGGTTTTTTCTCATGGCTCATGGAAGCTCACAAAACACAGTTTTTTTCTGAGGAAAGTCAGCAAAAACAATTGTTATTGTTCTGTAACTCACTCAACAAAAACAGCAGCACTGATGATTCTGGTATTTGTGACCAACCAGAAACCAATTAATTTAGCTCAATAACTGGAAAAAAGGAAAACATGTCAATCACCAGAAACAAGGCTGCTGTGTAGGGCACTTGGTATCAGTGATAGCAAGCTCAGACGATCACAAAACACATGTCATCTAGAGCAGCAGTCAAAACAGGAATCCTTGAGGCAGGGGGGCTTTTTCCCTTCACCATCCCTTAGCTTCAAAACGTTTGTCTACCAGACAAACAACTTCTGGATGAGAGGTATCTTTAAAAGTCTGTCCTGAACTAACACACCTGAGTCAATCACCAAAGCATTTTTATGTGAGTTGGCATTTTTATTCAGGCATTGAGAAAGAAACAAAAATATGGAAGCTCACAAAATAATTACTGTGCCGATGGTGTGATTGTGTCAGAAATGCAGGCTGGTCAGACACTCATTCATTCAAAAACTGAGCACATGCCAGCAAGCCAGGCTACAAACTAAGGGAGCAAGCCCGGACACATATTTGTGATGATGCCTATGAAATGTTTATCCTACATGCAGTTCACTTGCTCATTTCTTAAATCCTTACAGTAGGATATTTGTCCTACCAGGAAAGATGCACTTACACGTACACATTGCCAAAACTATTTTTGTCTCTCTCTCTTTCGCACACACACTCACACCTCCTAAAAGAACAGATTAGTCCTCAAACTAGTTAAAGGTGTCAACGTCTCCATCTAACCATTTAGGCCTTCGGAAGTCCTTATATTCTTCTTCTTTTTTTTCTTTTTAAGAATAAGTTATATTCCTGCTTAAAAATTCTGCAATAAACAAATACAATGAGATTAATAGAATTGGTAAATGAAACCAATAATTAAAAAAATTACTTGGGTGTACCAGCCTGGTTACTTTGTTTGATAGTGGAATGTGTTTTTAATTCTATGGAGTGTTGGCATAAATTTTTCAGTTCTGACACACGAATGGGTCACTTTTTCTATATGTATCCTCTATTACCCTAGGGCTTTATCATTAGCTGTGAAGAGCTGAGAATTTCAATTTAGGAACCTAACTGAATGTCTTTTGGAAATCCATTTCAACTGTGTTAGGCTTACTTGATTATGTGCTCAATACCAGCTTTCTTTGAAATAACAGAAAAGTAACTTTGTTATTCTGATACTGGGTTCTAGAATAGTACCAACACAACAGTCAAAACTATTTTTGTCACCTGACTTTAAGCACAGGTCTAGCAGGGATTTTAACAAAAGAGAAAAGAGTTTTTTTTCTATTACCATAGAATCACGGAATCAAGTTGGAAGGAGTCTTTGTATCTCATCTAGTTCACCTCCCTGCCCAAAGCAGGGCCAACTTCAAAATTATGTCAGGTCACTCAGGGCTTTGTTCGGCCAACATTTGAATACTCAGAGATGGAGAATTCTCTGGACTTAACCACTCTTGCAGTTAGAATTATTTTCCTTTATTCAACTGGAATTTCCCTTGCTGCAAGTTGTGTCTGCTGCCTCACATAGTTTGCTGATGTCTCTTCCAGGCAGAGGGGTGGTACTGGTAAAACTGAAAGAAAAACTGTGCTGGGCACAGCACTGAAATGTACTGTACTCACAGCCATAGTATTGATGTGGTTTGATGTGAATTTAGGGTTGTTTTCAATGGAGAATTCAGGATATGCAGTAAGACAAGGCTGAATGTACAACAAGCTGGCTGCTCCACACTTCAACTCTGTAAATTTTTAGCAGACACTTAGCATGGGCTAACTCGTAAGGCAGAGTAAATTCTTGTCAAATGACTGTCTTAAAACATGTCAAGAGGATCCACAAAGAAATTTCTAACTTATGGGCTTCCTTCCTCTCCCTATGGTACAAATTGAACCATATCAAATTATAGAATATGGACCTCCTCCTTCATCCCCTGTGAGACCAGATTGTTCATACTTACTTCTCTCCTATCTCAAGGTTGCTGAGCGTCCTCAAAGTTCTTTGATTGTGGAATGCCTTTGGAATGCCGGGTAGATAATATAGACTGATACTTGCTTATTAATTTGTTTGTTGGGTGTCTCTGAAGAACTCTAAAAGCTATGTCAGTTAGGACTTCCCTTTAGCAAAGCCACATTGCCTCTTCCCAGATATATGATCCTTATTTTGGTGTCCATCATGACACTTATTTAGATGTTCAGTCTGCTCCATTCCTCTTGTTTTGTTCAGCAGGTGCTACCTGAATGCACTGTACCTGCAATGTGGTGCCTCAAGCTATTCCCAGCCTCCTTTAAATTCTGCTGAACAGTATAATAAAATCAGCTACTGCTGCATGATGCTCTGACCTCAGGAAAATCTTGCAGATGAGCTTGGGAAGGCTGGCTTACCTTCATGAACATGCTGAATCCAGTTTTAAGGAGATCAGTGAGGCCTGATGAAATATGCTCAATGTCAACAGGATCGGGCCGATCAGGATTACAGATCTCTTCCACTACCTGTTTCAGCAGAGGTTTGTAAGAAGCCTGCACAAAGAGAACAATGCATTGTGAGTAAACCTACTTAGACTCAGGGCAACCACAATTCTAAATATTTTATTTCTATTAAAGATTACAGAAATAATTATCCCAGAAATGAAAGCATGCAGAGAGTTTGTGACCTTGACTGCAGATGGTGTGCACCAGCACATCAGACTGAAAAGACTGGAAGAGAGCCACACATTTACTCTGCCCCATCTGTATTATATCAGTAAGGAGAGACAAAGAAGAAAGGGAGGACTTTTACTTTCTCTAGAATATTTTTGGAGGTAATACAGAAATGGATAACCATACGGATGAGACTCTGTTGCCACTGTGCACCCATTCCCTTTCTAATGATTTTACACACACCTAAACAGGGATTTTTTTTTAAAATTGACCACTCCTGCCTCATTCCAAGTGTCATGTCCCCACTGATGTCTGGATAACAGCAGGGAAGGGAAGAGGCCAACCTGCCTGTTTGTCCCTTATGGGAGAGCAGAACTAAGGAGTCCCTGTTAGTCCTTTAGCTTCTATGGCCATGGCACTCCACATAATACTTCCACCTGTGGAAGACATTTGAAAAACAGGCCAAACAACCCCACCATTACCATGAATGTCAGAGCTTCAGAGAAGTCGGGGCTAGGAGAAGTGGAAAATGTAAAGGTACAAATTGTCAATATGCTGGAACGTCTACTCCCAAAGGATCAACCTTGTATCCTCTTCAGGATCCACAAACCCAGGCTGAAAATGAAGTAGTAGCCTAATAATCTCCACATTCCAATACCAAGGTTTAAACCACTCTAACATGCCAAAGAAGTTTTTAAGATAAAACTTTTAGGAACCAATGGAAAGATCTTTAATGAAAATTCAAGCTCACTTGGTTTACAGATGGAACTTCGTTTTACTGCTTTTAACTTTGCCCAAACTGCAACAGAACCAATAATTTCAGAAAGTGCAACCATCTTAGAAAATGAGCAGCTTCAAAATTAGCCCACTTATTTGGCTTTGGGACTACCCCAGGCATATATCACCCCTTAGATTACTTAGGGGAATCAAGTGCAACATCATTAATTTTGCAAAGATTATATCTACAAGAGACATATTGCAAGATAATAGTAAAAATGGATGGAAAATAAAACACAAACCATTTGGTTAGAAACCAAAATTTTCTGGAGTCATTAAAGAAATGTTTTTCATCCAACTTCAGAGTGAGAAACAAAGCTCACAGTTTTTTAATACAATCCTGTCAACAAAGATTTATACAACTCATCTAGTTCTTCTCACAACATGTGCATAATTTTCAGTTGAGCCAACAAAGCAAATTACAGCAGACATGAGCTGCAGGATCTTTTAGAACATGTCAAGATTTCTGTCAAATCTAGTCACGCAATAAACAACTGTTTGAAAATACATATGCAGGCATGAAGTCCTATTTATAAAAATCTGTTTAATATCTTCATAGATGAGGAACAGAAAAACATTAGGAATGAAGTATTTTTGGAGTAGAGATCAAATCACAGTTTAACAGAGAGGCTTACTCTTACTTAATTACAAAATTAAAGGAAAAACATCATCTGACTGAAACGAAAAATATGATTCAGACAAAACTATATACTCAAAATACATCGAAAATATGCTATGATTTTGCATGAATTTTTCTGAATTTTCAGCACCAAAACTCAGTGCCCTTCAGAACAATCAAGTCATACCACACAGTTACTAAAATACAGATAGTGTGATCATCTACTACACAGCTACTAAAATACAGATAGTATGATCACTTACCTTTTTTAAGCATAACAGTTTCAAATATTTTAAAAAATCTTTTATGACTTGAAATTAATACGCTATATTTTAAGGGTTTTCTGTACAACTCTCAACAGCCGCACTGGTTTCTATCTCATATAATTAAACTTTTATCAACTTTAAATTTTGGCAGGCACAAATTTATTTAAAATAGCTGTTAAAAACCTCAATAGCTATGGGACATGCCTCCTACAAGATTATAAAGGGGAGAAGAGAGAGAAACAGAGAGAGAAAGAGAGAGAATGAGGAAAGGAGAGTGAGGGATGGAAGAAGGAATGGAGGATGGGAAGGAGGAAGATAGAAATATGCCTACATCAAGATGAAAGTAGTTTCAATAACAGGCAAAATTCTGTTCTTGCATGGTCACTACATGAACTAGTTTGATAACCTGATGAAAACATTTCTCATTTTATGTAAGACGTACAAACTACAATGGTACGAAAAGTCCTTCTAAGAGGCTATCCAATTCCCAGTTACTTATCCATAGAAACCTTTTTATGAGTCTTAAGAAGAAACGGAGTCTTCCCAGTTTTTAACAAAGTGAAAAAGTATGTAGAGGCTAAACCCATATCCATAGCACTAGGCAGGTTTGGCAGTGAGTGTGGTCACAGGACGGGCACCACTTCTGAGGAGCTAAACTGACCACACACAGCACCTGCCAGTCAAATGAGAGGCCCATTTCTAGAGAGCTCTAAGTATCATGGACTATCACATACTGCCTGCTTATTTCTACCATCACACATCTCCTGGACTTCCCTCAGCAGGTTTGCCCTATTCAAGCAACTAGATCCCTTGCATGGCTAGAGTAAGGGTCGGCAAGGTGTTAATATATCCCTTGCTGTGTTCTAGCACTTATCACAAGCAAGCAAAATGGATTACATCCAAAGGACATACTGATGCTAATTACACTTTCTGGAAACTTTTCTCATTAACTCACTGCCCCTGCACTGAACTGTATTAAATGTTTAACAGTTTTCCCCATTTTGGACACCAGATTGGCCCAAACTGCTAGCAGACTTCAGAAACAGGTTTTCTTCACCTTAGATTTCCAGTGACATTTTGCAACGCTCATGTTCTTACAAAGCAATGCTTAATTTGAACTGCATCCCTTTACTGGTCTATAGCACTGTTAGGCATTTGGAAGGATTTTTTTCTGGCTCAGGGCTATGATGATGTTTTATGATCTCTCTCTAAATCACTGCTTTCTGCTGTAGAACTGTATTTTTAACTGGAAAAGGTCTTCAGCGGAGACAGAGAGAAGGAAAACCACTGTATATTTGTCCCTATGACCTAAAGTAGTACTGTAGATCATGTGTTCCTATTTCAGAAACAGAAATTACAAAAAGATAATTTACAAACAGGTTTGTCTCTCATGCTTACAGGGACAGGAGAGAAAATACAACAAGAATATAGCTGCAGTATGGATGCAGACATCCTGCTTCACTCTGCCTTCAGCAGTCTAAGTCCAGAGCCATCTTGACCTAGCCCCGCCTCTCACAGGCATTCATGTCATTCTACAGTGCTGCAGAGCAAAGCCCAAATTTCTTCCTCAGAGCTGACACTGATATGCATATGCCTGAGTCTGGACAAAGGACTTGAGGAAGTTTTTGATGACTAGGTCAATTATAAAATCTATGCTTAAGTATCTTCTTCATGGGCAGAATGTCTACAGGATTAGCACATCCACAAAATTAGTGCTGTAATTTTGACAGCAGGATAGAGAAATAACAAACACAGGGAAAAGAAAGCTACACTTGCCTGGTGGGTGTTGCTGCCTGGATTATGTATGGAATTAAACTGTTTCATGTGCATTCGGACTCTGGCAATATCCCTGAGGGACTGGAAGATACCGTCCACTGCATCTGTGGC
The DNA here is from genome assembly GCA_013397155.1 of Irena cyanogastra. NCBI lineage: Eukaryota > Metazoa > Chordata > Aves > Passeriformes > Irenidae > Irena > Irena cyanogastra. Next base: position 25,239 of record VWZV01015934.1, on the reverse strand, counting down.
TTTCTGAGATGTCAGGTTCTGTGACGAGTCACAGCCTAAAAAAATAAAGAAACACAGCTGAGTGAGTGAAAAATGTTCAAGTGTTTTGATAATAAACAGTAGGAAAAGAGTAACTGGGAGAAAATTTTAAATTATTTTCATTGTATTATATTCTAGAAATGCAGGGGCTTGTTAGACAGCATGTGCTCAGCATGGCACAAGTCTCTGCAGATAAGAAGGCAAAAATTCTAGATAGCAGGCAAAATGAAGAGCATCGCTCTTTGTAACCTCAGTCACACAGCATTTTCATCAGCACAGAGTTCGTTTTGCTCTTCACAGCAAACGGAAGGTTCCATGCAAGCAGACCCCACAGAAGAGCCCCCTGCTACGTGGAAAGGAGCAGGAGGGTTTGCTGGTCTGCTGGTCTGCTGGGGTAAACAGCCATGAAGAAGGGAACTGCTCGTCCCTGGCCAGCAGCCTGCTCACTCCAAATACATTTCCTACCTTTGTGACAAGAAAAATGGAAGAGTCTGTGCTAAATACAGTAGAAAGGTCATCCACACATAGGAAAGAGCTGCATTATCACAAAAAAGTTCTTATCCCTCAAAGTGGCAGAGTAATTACTAGTAATGTATTTTTCCAATGCAATTCTGCTAAGGTATAATGCTTATCTTCCACTAAGGCTAAATTCCAATTACAGGACCACCTAAAATGTCCCTCTGGGTGGCCAGACAGTGCCTTGGAAAAAATAAAGTCTTAGTCTTGGCTCCATCCTCCTCACCACACAATCTATATTGCACAGAAGCATTGAAAGAAATGCTTTCTCGGCTCCACTGCTGATGAGAATTAGCCAAGTGAGAGGTAAGTGGGTCACATGATATTTTTATTGCCTTGTCCACACAGTTCTACTCCTCTTGACATTTCTGCCTGCCTCTCTTCTTGCCTGACTCTTCATCCCTGTGGCAGAAAATCCATCACAATATAACCCTTCTTGCCACACTCTCACACCAACACACTCGCTCCTGCTTATTGCTGTTGTCTTCTCCAGGGATGCTGCCACAGTGGCTGCTGTGTCCATCCTCCAGTTCAGAAACCAATCCTGCACCAGCAAACCTCTGTGTCTATGCAGAATCCTGCTGAGAGGACAGGTGTCCCTGCAGGTCCAGCTTGCACTGGGCTGCACCCATGGAGCCTGGTGCTGAAAACAGGCATCCAGACTGTCAAGAAGGCACTTGGATTTTTGGGTAGGAGATCCCTGAACAAACTTTGCTCTGCAACTGACAAAAGACAGAATCCTTATGTACTTTAAAAAATCAATAAAAGGCGGTGAGTTCAATATGTACAGGGAATATTTTACAGTGAATCTGAGTGACTCTCATACTTTTGCATTCTGCACGGTAAAAAATATATACAATAGAAATGCAAACACACACATACACCTATAGAGTTCTGGAACTATTCCTACAAGATGGTGATCAGACATCAGAATAGTGTTTGTTGGGAGAGGTGTGGGAGCATTGGCGCACTGGGCTGTGTTCATCTGTGCCTTCTGGCAAAATCAAAAGTGTATCTCGAGGAGCACTGGAGCACAGAGGGGCCAATGTCCATTTCCAGTCTCCATGTCAGAGTGTTGTGCTGGACCCAGTTTGGGACCCCGAGATGGCACTGGGAGGTGGAGATCCAGTCTGGCTGTTTATGGCTGGCCCCACAGAGGGCAAAGAGCTGTACTTTCAAAGTTTCTCTAAAATGTGACTTCCTTGGGACTTACCATTAAAGAAATACCATGTCTGAGGAAACCAGGGATGTCTACTTCCAGCCTGACATCTAGTACTTATTTTAAAAGGAAAATGAAAAAAAAGGTTTCTTTACAATCCCTTATTGTCGAAATCAAAATCTCTGAAGGCTGCTGTCTACCTGTTGCACTGCTCTAGGGTTACAGAGGGGAGCCAGGTTTCTTTCCAGCCTGGAGAACAACAGAAGCTTGTTCTTTACAAGTGGCAGGCAGCTGCAAATCACCTCCCGTTCACACCTTCCCTGCGAATGGGGCCCTCCAGCATATGGAGAGCAGAACACAATCCCTCTTCTCTGCTCGCTTCAGGATACCAAGAAATCTGCCCCTTTTACAACAGTGAAGAGGTGGAATACATTAGCTGCTGCACAGCTCATGTACTAATTAAAACAAAACTTCCTGTTACTGTTTTTTCTTGGGAAGTTAAATGCCTTTTGGAGAGCATGCTGAATGAATTATTTTGAATCCCAAGCTCTATTATATATGGGAAAAGGCATTTAAATAAAATTTGGGAATTTCCTGTTGGACTTTAAGAAGCCCAGTTGTGGAGAAAAAGAAAATCACCACTAACCTGCAGAGAACTCAAGGTTTTAAAGAACACAACCTAGTTCTTCAGTAAGTGGTGCCCATCCTCACTGATACTGCTTCTGTTCTTCTCCTATCCACATGTTACAAATTTGAGGAAAATGAGTGTGTTGGGAGCTGCATTCAGTGCCTACCAGGATATGACTTTTGAACCTTTTCATGAGACAAATTACATCTCCTCTTAAACAACACATCTGCATAACCATTAGTACCACAATTAATCCATTTTCACAAGAAGTTTGAAAAAAGGAGAACGAATGAATATGCTGTTTTTCATAGTACTGAGTGAACCAAACAGGACCAGCTTTTCTATTGATTTCTGAAACTGGAAGGAAAATGCTTTGAGAAAAGGACATGGGCACTGTGAACCCATGAGGTCTATAATTATAGAGCAGCATGTGATTGATTATTGTTATGTGAATGTGCCTAATTCGTGCCTATAAAGTTTATAAACATTAAATATTAGAAATGCATGTATAAGTATAAACGTATATTTTTGTCAACACACAGAGGTATGTCTCTTGTAAACACATGTATAGGGTATACAAGTATATTTTCGTAAACGCATGTGTAAGATATAGGAGCATATTTCTGTATCAGACTAAAACATGTCGAGGCCACACTCCCTGGAAGGAGTGGTTCCTGTAAAAGAATGTGTGGCCTCTCTTTAATGAATAGATTTCCAAGAAAGGATCTACAAGACTGAAGCCGCAGCTGGATGGAGATGGCCCATCTTGGGAGAACCCACCCGGCCATTATCACCACGATAAGCTATCTGATGAAGATATGCAGCATATCAGGAACATCACCACCTTCCTGAACATAGATAAAAGTTTTCATCCATAATTCATTCCTGCCTCGGAAGAGCATTGTTTCCCGCCGGAGCAACCCAAGAACCAAATTAAACAACTTAAGACTTTTGGACTCTGAATACAACGTTGCCTCCAGCGAAATAAACTGTATATAAACCCACCGTTCCGAGACCTTGGGGTGAACAGAGCTACCCTGACACTCCGTCAGCTAGCCTGTCACCCAGCTGCCGATTCCCGGGGTCGAAGCTGTTTCTCTACATTGTGGCTTGTTGTCCAGAATCTATGCCAAATTTTCTATCAAATAAATTCATTATATTTTAATTAAGAAATTGGCTCCGCATATTTATAACAATTATCCTCCCTTTACCTCCAAAAATGTAACAAATGAGAATTTCAGACCTGAGTTTCAGGAAACCTTTCACTGTGCTTAGTCTCTTTTGGTAGATATAAAGGCATTATAAACAAAATGTTCTTTCTCTAAAGCAGTATGATAATTATCAACATATTTTGAAGGACTTTGATAATTCAGAGACATCACTAGACCTATGATTCTTACAAAGTTAAAAGTTTAGGAAAGCTGAAAGTTTACCACTCCACTCTGTTTTATTGATATTAATGTCAGCTCTCTCCACCTTAGGCTCCTTCTGCAGCCCTTTTACAGAAATAAACCAATGTAAACCCTGCAAACCCTGGAACAGAGCCAGCAGACTAACCAAGCCATTTCAGAGGCACACAGTGAATCACAGGCTAAACCAGAAAACTTGCACTTTGAGGGAGAGAAAATCAAGCAACAGGATTTCATTATTTTTTAGATATGCAGAGTTAATATCCTTGTCAGCAAAGACAGAAGAACAAGAGAGATAAAGGATTCCTTGAAGGTCAGAACTCAAAATACAGCACTATGATATTCGACTAATTAAAATATTCTATTTTTATACTTTAGGTGATAGCATAGAAATGGGGGCCTTTCTTTTTCTAGCAGATAAATCTAAATATGCATAGCCAGAGCCATATGTTTTACAATAGTTTTGGTATATTTGTGCATTATGCACAAAAAAGATTTTTTATGCAAAAGTAGGTACAAATGTGTACAGTGACACAGATCATTGCTGGGTTTTGCAGGGTAAAAGAAAAGTGTAAACCCCAAAACTAGGACACAATTTGTATATTTCTTCTGTCACTTTTCTTCCCTATGGATTCTGCCATGCATTTGAATCTTTACTCTTCCATCTGATTTGTACTGAATTGTCTGATGCTCTCTGATGCATCTAAAAAGTGAAGCTGCTGAGTGTGACACTGTGGGACAAGGAAGGACAGGCCAGAACACAAGAAATCTCCCATTTCTCTATAGTTACATCAGTAGAAGGTGAAAAATTGTAATTGATTCCCTTTTAGTTTGGGGGATTTCAGAAGAAAGGTGTATTCTACAGCCCTTGAGAAGAGAGTGTCCAGAAGGGACAGACACAGTGGCGCCTGTGACAGCATCCCTGCAGCACATCCATGCCTGGGGCTTGGAGAGGGTCCTGCTCTGTGCTTGCTGTCCTCTGCATCCCCAGCCAGAGCATGGTGGTGCTGGATGGACAGCCAGGTCTGTGCTGCTGGCAGCTCATATAATAAAAAAACTAACATGACCATTTTGCTGAAGCCCTGGCAAAGCAGTGTGTTGGTGCTGCTGGCAGAGAGGGGTAGGAGCTCCTCAGCTGGGGAAGGGCAGGCACGGACCTACACAGGCAACCCGTCCCTCTCCACAGCCTTGGGATGCTCTTTTCCCATCTCCTACCAGCAACCATAGCAGATTTCTGAGGTATCATCCCAATTCAATCCCTCTTCTCACCCTCCCTCTTCCCTCTGTCTTGTGGGATGGCTCCTTGCTATGTCATGCCTCAGCCCTTTGTGGCTTTGGGAGGCTGAACTCAGCTTGAACCACGTGGCAGCAAAACCACTCCAATCCCACGAAGGGCAAGGTATTTTTGCACCAGAAGTGAAGAGATCCAAACTCTTCCAAGGTGTCCAAGAGTTTAGCATCACTGCCAGACTGGGAATTTGGGATTTTCCAGTCCTGGACTTGACCCTTCTGCCAGTCCACACAACACTGAATCACAGAATCATAGAACGTTAAGAGGTTGAAATGGACCCTAAAGATCATCTTGTTCCAACTGCCCTGCCATGGGCAAGAACACCTTTCACTGGACGAGGTTGTACAAGACCTTATCCAACCTGTCCTTGAACAGGGACCTGTCCTTGAACACCCAACTGTTGGGGGTGGGGCACCCATAACCTTCATGGCCAACCTGTTCCATTGTCTAACCACTCTCAAAGTAAAAAATTTCTTCCTAATATCTAACTTAAATTTCCCCTCTTTCAGTTTGCACCTGCTACTTTTTGTCTTATCACTACAGCTCCTGATGAAGAGCTCTTCTCTGGCTTCCTTGTAGGCCCTTTTCACATTCTGGAAGGTTGCTATGAGGTCTCCACACAACCTTCTCCTCTCCAGGCTGAACAGCTCCAGCTTTCTCAGCCTGTCTTCACAGACAGGGGAGGTGCCCCAGTCCCCTTATCAACTTTGTGGCCCTCCTATGCACTTGTTTCAACAGTTCCATATCCTTCTTATGTTGGGGATCCCAGAGCTAGATGCAGCACTCCAGGAGGGGTCCCCACAAGACCAGAGCAGAAGGGGAGAATCATCTCCTTCAACCTGCTGACCACGCCCCTCTTGATGCAGCCCAGAATCTGGACTGCAAATGCTAGCAGGCAGAAAAGATAGGGAGCAGGAGGAAAGAACAGAATAGCGTCATACGGGAAAAACATTAGAAAAGGGAGGGAAAATGCAAACAATATCAAAAATCAAAGCTCTGTTTCTATGAACTTAATTTATGATCTGATTGGCACATGGAGAATGAAAACAGCAATGTGTTTTGGGGCAGACACCAGCACCATGCAGTGCAAGTGATGGTATGGATCTGGTGCTTATGCCAGGAGGAGAGTGCCTCTGATCCACTTCCAAGGAAACCACAGAAGCCAGCATTGTGACCGACAAAGATGCAATTTGTAGTTTTATTCTCATCCCAACAAACATCTCCCATTTGAAAGAAAAGCCCAGGATGTTTTTTTTTAAGAGTTAACTAAATTTAGAATACTATATCTCTGCTTCAGCTTTTAAATATGCATCCACACTTTAGCAGTGCTGAGCATGCAGGGATTGCACATGTATGTCTCCAAGGGCATTTCAGCATCTTATCTGATCTTTATTATATAGGGACACATCCTGCAAGTTCTGGAGTTCCCTGAGGAGCACTGTGCTTGGAAAGGTTGGTTTTGGCATGAAGTCTTTGAACTCTCTTCTGGAAACTGCTCTTTGGTGTACAAGGGACACACAGCCCACGTGGATAAGCACTTTGCTGGATAAGCTCTAAAGCTGCACATGTAAAAATCTAGCCACTTACCTGTGTGATTAAATATGGATTTAAGAGCTACCTTAGGAGAGCATTTTTTTTTTTTTTTTAATTTTGGCCTTAATATCTGTCATTTGGATGTTTTGGTTCTACAGGCATATTTTATTGCCTTCTTCTTGCCAAAACCCAACAGCACGACATGTAATATCAGCTTTTATGAAGCACTGCAAACTTGGTACTGCTGGTTCTCATGTTACATGAAATTAAACCTGTCAATTCAGAGAACAATTACCGAGAAAAACTACAGAACTTACTGCAATAAATTACATTAATTAATTGCAGGAGGAATTTAAGTTGGGCTCAGATGTGCTTTCTGAAGGAAATTAATGCAATAAATTCATTTGGGAACCATTCAGTTGCTCCCTCCAGCCGCCCATATCTTAATTAAAAAAACACAGATGCTAATAAAGCTATGGTAAATGCTCTCTACGTCCAATAAGGCCTCCCAATAATGTTCTTGCAAGAACTCAGTAAAACTCCAGGTTTTACTAAACAATATAGAGCTTTATGAACATATCATCCTAGGATCCATATGATCAAAAGTCCTTGCTCAGTCTTTTGCAAATTATTCTCAGATACCCTGTTTTTGTCTTCAGACTGGTGGCTGCACTGTAGCAAGGGCCGATTTTTACTCCTATCAAGGACATCCTTTCCATTCAGGTGGGGCATTAGCCAATAACTTCCAGTGATGATATAAAGTTTCACCCTCAGATCTGCTGCCTCCCAGCTTGTCCACAAGGTACTCCAAGAGGTGCCAAGTATGTGAAGGACAAAGGACGAAGGATGAGGTTTGTGTCCATGTAGCAGCAGGTGAGGCAGTCAGTACTACCAGTACTGGCTCTGCACAGCTGCCTTGACCAGAAGTCCAGGCAAGTATGGGAGTCTCTAGATTCTTTACTCACTTGTATTCAGAGGGGAACATCCACAAAAAAAAAAGATCTGTAAAGGTTCTTATTTTTTAAAAAACTTTTCTTCTTTATGTCCATTTAAATGAGTCATACTTTTAAAACAATAACCAAGTAAAATAAGTATTTCAGTATTTTTATTTGATTTTTCCATATTTTTTCTTGCACAATGAAAACTAATACAATCAATGTTTTTTGCATTCACAGTCCAATTTGTTTGTGTATTCCTCAAACTGCCAAATCAGGCTTGGAGATTAGACATAATTGGTATATGCTTCCCTCTGAAAATAATGGCCATACCTAGAATTTGTAAAAATGCAGGAAATGGTTTTAACTCATGGATCTAAGAATTATGATAATGGAGAAATGTCCAAGAGATATTTTCTTTCCCAGTTTAAGTTTTGAGCCAAACTCACAGGACTCGCAGTATCCATAAACTAGTGTAGGCAGCTTTATACAATAATATAAATATATAAAAACATAAGACCACAATTAAAACTAATTACTGTAATCTATTGATCAGCTACTGAAAAAAACCAATATTTTAAACAGAAAGACAAAAATAATCACATTCTAATGCTATGTATAATTATCTTTTCTTATCTTCACCCAGCATACTATAGCACAGGTGAAAAGCCATCTGAAAACTGACAATGGGCACCTAGGTTGCATTCAATGGGCAATATTTAATGACAGATTAGAATAATTGCAATTTAGACTTACACAGTTACATCAGACACTGCTGTTGCTTAAATAAAAGCCTAACTCCAGGCTCAGTTCTGAGCAGGTTTGCTGAGGGAGTTACGACTTACTGCAGCCTGCTGAGCACAAGCTGATGAGAAGAGAAAGTCAAGTGGCACATCTCCCAGGGGCTACAGCTGTTAGGAGGAAGAAGGAAAGCTTCCCTTTTTTCTGTACTACCAAGAATCTGCCAAGTCATTAGAGGGAACAATTTTCTACCTGGCAGATTGCACAAGACCTTCTCTTCTCCTTCCATCAGTAGTGCAAGAACCATAACATGCTGTGCCTCTGCAAATGTAGCCCAAAGCTGACTAGGGTGTGTGAAACCGTTTATGATGCTGAAAAGCAGAGAAATGTGGCTTGTGATGCCCTGCTGGAGACCTGGAGACCAGAGGCTGTACTGGGCAAGGACCATATTATACTTTTTTTCTTCTTGATGCTGCTTCTCCTGAAAACAGACATTAACACTTTGGACACTGAGGTGGAATATGGGATAACACAGGGTAAGGACAGAACAACTGTTCTTTCATCCTGCAAGTGAGGAAAACTGAAGTATAAAAACTTCCAGAGAAAAGCCAGAAGTATTTATGGTAAAGGGCTTAACTGCACAACATTAAAAAAACAACAACAAAAAAAAAACAACAACAAAAAAACCTTTTTAACACTTAATACTGAAAGCAATAGCCACAATTTTCCACACTGAAATCAGGAATTCTACTTTAATGGCAACCTGCAACATTGCAAATCACACATGACCAAGTACAAAAGGACTAAGAACTGGAACACTGAAAATTTCTGGATTCACACTGTAACAACACTTGTTCCTCTCTGGAGCTGTTTTGTCCTGCCACTGCCAGTGGTACCATGCACACAAAGAACAGGCTGCATTCTCTCTGGTGTCCCAGCCTTGCTGGGGGGGTGCCTCCAGCAAGGAGCTGAGGCTGTAGGAGAGCTGCAAAGAAGCCATGCCTGAGTCCTTCAGCTGGTCACACGTGCCAGGGGTGAACACAGGGCACAGATGTCCCCATCCAGTTAGGCTGGACACGGCACTCTCAGTCCCTTCCACCACAGCCAATAGAGACCATGGCAAGGAGCTCGTGTGGTTTAATCCATTCACAGCATCTACTCTGTGTTACCAGCTCAACTGTATTGTATGCTGTGCATAAAACAGACTCTCTGGAGGCAAACCCCTGTCTCTGGTACTGTACTTGATCTACTGAATAAATGACCTAATACAAAGTTACTGTGTTTCAGATGTTTCTCTAAAGAATACACAAAGAAAAACTGCCACTGTTGGTATAGACATTAATCTATCTGTAAAGCAGAACGTTGTACACGTGGGCTTGGGATGCATGAGTGAATTTTTGAAGCCATGAATCATGAACAATTTAATTTTAGCATAAAAGCAATGTGTATTATCTGTTACCTACCAGAGTTTGATACTAAAATGCTCTGCATATAGGTGAAAAGGTAAATGATAACTTAACCTACAGTATAGGTAGTTACCTTATTTGGAATAAGCATTATATCTCTTATGAGATTAGGAAAACCATATTTTGCAGAGGCATTTGCTCTTCATGAATGTCATGGAAATATTTAAGCAAAACCCATATTGCATTTGGAGTTAGAAAAAAATCTGGAGAGGTCTTGGCCTATTTCTCTCTCCAGCTTTGGTTTAAATGGTTGGTTGTATTTTTCATCGCCTGCTGTAAAACTATTTCATTTGAAATTGTTGCTGTAGTACTGCCTCAAAAGATAACTCTCCTTGTTTTGGGAATATGTCACATCTGATTGAGGATAACATCCTATAAAAAGTACCTTCACAAATTTTTGTAGCTTTATGGAAGTATAAATTATTTAAAAGTCCTCCTATGTTCATCTATGCTCATAACCCATTGAAACTGCACTGCCCTTTGCAGAGATCATAAATACACAGCCCAGTCCAAACATTTCACAGTCTGCGGATGAACAAGAAAATGCAAGCAAGTAAAAAGCCTGGGAAGAACAAGAATAAAGCAATAAAAATGCAAGTTAGAAAAAAAGAACTGCATGAATTATCCCACTTTCTGTTAATTTTTAACTTGAAACTGCTTTATAAAAGAGACAAGACAGTCAGCATGAAGCATACTTTGGATGAAAAGCAAAATGAAAGAAGTGAGACTGTGGAAAGGATCTGAAGAGAAGGAATCCTGCTATGGGAAGATGGACCAGTGCAATGCTATTTTTTCCCAAAGAATGAACAACATAACTATGTGCCAAGCCACTCTGAGTGTATACACTCTGAGTACATGAGGGTTGCAGCTGCCCTAAGACACACCAGATCCTCAACTATGAATAACACAAAATTATACAATCAATGCTCATTTTATTCTTCTTCTTGTCTGTTAATTAGAAACCACGCTATAGTCCAGATGGCAAGTATCAGTCAATGAAGAAAATTATCAGCAGTACAAATCTCAAGTGCATGAGTGTAGGAGTATCCTAGACTATTAAAGTGGAATGAACGCATATTCATAAAACAGACAGTAATTCATAATATGTGCAACAGATTAAAAAAAGATGCTGGCAGAGGTCTCAGTTTAACAGAAAATGTAAACACACATTCAGCTTAGAAGGTGTGACAGGATGGAGTTAGGGCAGTGGTTAAATGCCTTGTTGAGTTACTTTCTGGTTTAAATTCAGAATTAATTGTGCTATTTTAATTAACAAACAACTGAATGGCTTGTGGAGTTGGCTAAAAGGTTTCTTCAGTACAAAAGAAATATAATTTTTTGTCTTTAAAACCAATTGAAAATGTTGTATGCGTTAGTGAAAACACAGCTTTTAACAGAGGTTTGAAGAAACAAGTAACTGACAGAAAATGCCTGAGTTCTGTAGTCATTTCCATTTAGTATAAATTGTTAATGTTTTCAGGAAAAAGAAATAATGAAAAACACTAGTCATCTTGTAGTCAAGTTTCAACACCTGCTTATTTATTGTCGCCAAAAGAATAAGAATCACTTGATTTATGTCCCAAGTATGTGGCAGAAGCACAGGAATTCTTTGCTTTGAATGGTGCCTGCCTAAAAATGAAAGAAGACATGCAATTTCAGAATTAACTGGGGGTTTTTTTTGGTTGTTGATGTTGTTTAGGAGACAAAGACATTCCTAAGTGCAAACAACCAGTCAAGTCTGACGGGCTGACAGCAGAAGTTTAATCATGAGGCTGGTTTGTGGCAGCTGAATGCCGTTTGCTATCCCAGGACTGGGCAGGTGCAGGGTGCTCACACAATGAAAACTATACAGCTACAATAGAAATATTAATATATAATATATCTAAGCCAATAGGTACTCAAATGATCAGTAGACACAGATTCACTTCCATGGATATGGAATCTAGTAGACATAGATTCACTTCCATGGATATGTAATGAAGTGTGTGAAGGAGAGGAGACTTCTTAGGCTCCTGCCATAACCATGGTTCATTTCAGTTAGGGAAACAATTATTCTGATCCAATGAGTTCACATGGAAGCATGCGTCTGAACAACAGAAGGCCGCCATCAAAACCCTGTGCCATTGCTGCTTGATGGACATCCTTCAGTCATTCCTTCTTCTTCCGCCTGCTATAAGGAGACCACCCCCCCTTCCACACACACACAGACAAAGGGAGATACAGAGGACGTGCACAGTGGAGCAGCTCAGCTCAGTGTTGCCACCAGAGCAGCCTCCATGTGCATCATTTCCCCCATCCCGATAGCGATACACAGCCAGCCGTGGGGCTTGGCAGCAGCAAATGTCACCTCAGAATTGAATCACCTCGGAGTAAGAAAGTGTTCACATTTTCAAGCAATGAAAAATATTACATGAGAAAGCTTCCCCGCACACTTTAGTACTATGGGGTTTTTTTGTCAGATGAGCAGGGCTGCTTGCTGCAGATTCTGTGCAACCTTACAGTCTTGGCCAACATCATGGTGATGCTCTAGATCATTTTAGTTAAGTTTTTACCAACCTCAGATATAATGACAGCCTCCATTATCTGTGATGTAATAATGTCTTATTTTCCTCATATTTGCAACATATCTTTATTGTTTTTAGCAGATTTTTATTTTTATACCAAAGAATTAGAAATTAAGCTATTTTATATGGCATCTGAGAAATACACTGTTTTCTTGCACAGGTATTTTGTCTCTTCACTGGGGCAGAACAGCTCCAATAACTGAATAAAACCCGAGAATACAGCCTGGAAATCATTACACAGTCATCTTTATGCTAGAGTGAGATGGCAGAAGACAGCACCATGCTGAAGCTCCTGGGTTGAGCTCAGTCTCTGCTGCAGTGCAGCAACACACTATTTTCAGCTCCCAGGAAAAACACTGACTCATAAGGATGATACCTCATCCAAACCTACCAGGTTTGCACATTGCAAGACTGGAATGTTGCTGCCTTTTCTGGGCACAGTGGTTCTGTGTCCAGTTCCTGAGCTGAAGGGACCCACCCCAGATGCCACCAAGCAGAGCACACAGCAAGCAAAGATTGCTCTGCATTAGGTGTAATATCATGTTTAAGCTTCTACTGCAATGTCCCAGTCTTGAATTGTCCTGTCACAGCTTATTGTAACTCTCTGCACTCCCAGAATTCCAATTAGGCCATTTGTTGCTCTTGCAGAACAGCACTAGCACTTCTTTTATGTTGATTATTTGCCATTAAAAAATATTCTGAAGTGCGATTAATTTCTAACAATTAACCATCTTAAAAACAGAAACCTAACCCATACCCATTATCCCATCCCAAAAAACCTCATGAAAAGGCCAATCTGTCTGCCCTGACTAGAGGTGAACTTTCTGAAGTTTCACCTGCTAACATCAAACTCTGTGAAATAATTCCCACTTTCAACTAAAGGGCCGGATCATTGACATGGAATAAGCTAAAGCAATACAAATCTGAGATAAGAAAAAAGAAAAAGTATTAATCTGTAGACCAAAAGAAGTATGACAAGCATAAAGAGGCATGTGTTGTTCATCTAAAAAACAGCTATTAATAGATGCTACCATCAGCCCCCAGCACATTCAAAGTCAGAAACTCTTATTCTGCAAATATAAATAAACTGTCCTACTTTCTGCTTCCACCAACACTACAGAAAGGAAAAAGGACAGAGATATTAGCTAGAATACACCTTGTCCTGCCAATGATAAATGGAATGTGATCCATTCGTGAGGAGTCTTTAACATGTATAACGCTTGCTTAATTTATTTGAGCATTTTTACGTGGTCTTTTTCATAGCTTCTCCAGAGCACTGACCACAAAATACAGGGTCTGGCCTTCACAAAGATCACCCCAACTAACTCTTGTAGACAAAGGGAATCAAGTGACAGCAGAATGAAGCAGAAAAGCAGTAGGATACAAAATTCCAATGCATGGAGCCAAAATGGACATAGGTTGGCTTAAAAATCTGAGCACGTTTTTGCAGAGATAGCAGCTAGAAAAACATATTTGCAGTCGTAAGTTGAGCAAATTTGATATGAGTCACAGTGGCTGTAAACATGCAACCCCCACAGAGCTGTTTGCAAATTGTTTCTCTCCATATATCCACTTGGTTCAATTGAAGACTGAATAACTGAGTAACTGCAGAACACCAAATACAGCACATAAATGTAAGTGAAGAGGAAAAATTATCCAGGAACCAACAGTCGAGTCACTTGCCTTTCAAACAGGCACAAAGTTCAATCAGATTTTGAAAAGAAAGACTAAGTGTGAAAAAGGAATGAGGAAGCAGGACAAAAGCTGACAAATGCAGATGATAACCTAGCTCGCCATACCCATATTCTGGATGAGATAACTGAATGTTCAGCAGACAGAAGTCTGGTAGATGATTATCTGATTTCAGCTGAACATTTGATACGATGCCACCTGGAAAATTACTTTGGAGTGAAGACATGGGACTTCATAAAAGAGTTGTAAGGAGCAGGCAGAAGGAGAGATGACAACGGCCTGGCTTACACAGAATCTCAGCAATGTTCCTTGAGGATTGGTCTTACCATGCTTATTTATAACTTTTGCACAAAAACTAGAAGTGTTGATGACAAAGCTATGAGGTATTGCTAAAGGTAGTAGAAGCCAAAGTATTATACATGACATAAGTTCTGAAGAACCAGAAATGAGACAAAACAGACCAATACAGCAATATAAAATGAGATAAACCTCACCTGGGCCATCAATTTAGTGGCCAATAATAGAAAATCTCTCCAGCTGGGACTATGTGATAAAAAACAACAGGAAGAGAAGAATCTGGGTGACATCAGTTGATTCAGGCATGACTCTGGGCTACCAGCACCGCGTGAGACATGCAAAACTCAGATAATATACTTCCTGTAAATACACAAGATATGCTAGTTCTGTCCTAAAAAATTGTAAAATTACAACAGAAACAATTCTGGTCACTAGTGCTTGAATTCAAACTGCAACAGACTTAAAGCAGATCTATAAGCATGACTAGAGAAATAAGAAAACATTTTTATCTGAAAAAAATGGGGCTTGTCCAGCTCAGCAACAGGAAAACTGGAGATAAATAAGCTAGAAAGTTGAATGAAGTATCCAACCACTAAAGGAGCCTTTGTGTGAAAGTAGCTGAATGCATCTGGAAATAAAAGCAGTTTCAAGATAATGGATTTTGATAAGTTTATAAGTGAGCTTACACAATATATTTGCCTTGGAAAGAGCAAGGGGTCTGGTTTGGTGGTGAGAGGAGCACCTCCTTGCCCTGTATTTCCACATACACCCCTGATCATTCCAAACAATTTTTGTATTTCAGAGATTTAATATTACATCAAGGAGAAAAACCATGCAATTGCTCAAACTCTCTATAAATGTTCTTATAAATGCTAATGTAGGATTTTGACTATTAAAAGTGCAGCAACGGCTGGCAGCCTTTTTGAAAGCCTGCTCAGTCTAGCTGCAGGCTGCCAGTGACCAATTTCACCTGGCACATTTTTCTGCCCTGACAAATGGCTCAGTGGATAGCTATGGAACAGTCTGTCTGAGAGGTTTACAGCCCACTAATGACGAAGCGCTCAAAGCTGGGAATCAATCTCTAATAGAAATGAAGATATTTCTCCCCACAGAAAGTCATTACAGTTCTCCTGCCTTTTCTCAAAACATAAATGTTGAGTAAGTTGTCTAGCCATTGGAAAAGCCTAGTAGGAATAGTAAAGCCATCAGAAAACACAGATGTGTAGCTCTTCAACTTTCCTAATAAACCAAGCTGCTTCTGCATTGAAATGTGGAAAGGTCACCCGAGAGGCAAAGCAATGAAATAGTCAAGGCTGAAAGGAAAACAGACAGAGGAAAACACTTCAAACTAGTGTTATGTGATATGTTTCTAAAAGGCAGGAGAAGCAAGAGGTTTTGTGGTGTACATGGGATTCTGTAGAATGTGCAATTTATTCTTGCAGGGAAGGACTTGCATCACATATTTCTGGGTAGTATGGCAAGGCAGACTTCACTTCCTCGCTATTTAGAAAGCTTAGCTGAGGAGAGAAGGATGAAGCAGGGGATATATCTGTAAAAAGTATATTTTAAACACCTCCTGCTGCCTGTACTCCAGAGAACAGGGAGGTGGTGTTTAGAACTGCCTGTTTCTACAGCCAGAGGCATGCATTTCCTTGCTCCTCTGAAAGTCTGGGCAAGCTGTAAACCTCTGAAAGATCATCGCTCACACATGCTCAGCTAAGGCTTGTTGGATTTTCACCATTAAGATGTCGAAGGATGCTCTTGCCAAACATACTCCAGTCTTTCACAGGACATAGTGCTAACAGAACAGTCCATCCATCATTCCTAAAGTGCAGCAAGCTGTGATCTGTTACTTCCCAGCTCCTAACTGTGATCAGACAAAAATGTGTCATTCTCAAAAAACACCGTGAGCCTGGCACATTTCCTGGGCTTTACCAAGACCAAGGCTGCTGACCCACTGCACTGGTGCCATGAGGTTATACTCACTGCTTCAGAAAGGAGTGGGTTACTCATGACACCCAGGCAATGATGAGACTGTGTCTAAAGATAAAGTCCATATAGAAAATGAGTTATACAAAGATAGTTTCTCCCTTTTTTTTTAATGTTTAGTAAGCTGTTAAACTAGAGAGGAATTTAACAAAAAAACAACTATACTTACCAATAAATCTATTTATTTTATGAAACCTATTCCTTGCCAGGTTAGCTCCACAAAATTCAGCATCCTGTTTTTATAGAAGACTCAGGAAAAAGACATTCATACTTGAGATGCCTAAAGGGCTCCAATCACACTCTTCATATTTACTAAGAATGTAAACAAAATGACATGACCTCAGCAGGAATAATTTACTCCATACTTTTCACAAGGGACAATAAACATATGGAAGGAATTACAGAAAGGGAGTCAGTAAAAAATACTAGTTCATCAGAGAAATTGTTTGTATTATAAAAAATGACAAAAAATAGGTAAGCACATAAAATGGGTGAAGTGTGAGGAAAAGTACTCTTTTCTTTGGGAAAATGTTTCTTGATGTTCTTGATGAAGTTTCAAGAGCAGCTGCTGCAAGAATGTAAAATCAGATGTCAGGAAGCAACAGTCTGTGCAAGGAAGGAATTTTATCAGGCTTTTTTAAGGGAGTCTTAAAATGCTATAATGGGCAAAAAACATCACAAAAAGCATTTAAAAGTGACATGATTATAAATGTAGAAATTACTTGAAATACGGGACCTAATATGGCTGAGGTTTCTCATGAAGCACTGTAGAGGAATCGGAGGCAGTGTACCTAAGAATACTTGGCAGTAAGCACTGAGGAGGAGATCAGGATGGACTGGGCATTTTCTGCTGCTTGGACATCCTGCTCAACATGAGAAACTCCCCAGGGACAGGACCTGAATTGCTGCCCTCAAGATGGAGAAAGCAGGAATGATCAGAATCAAAAATACTGTGTAAGCTACAAGCAATACAGTTTGGAAGGTTCAAATCCTTATGGTTCTGTGCACCTTCCAGCTCTTCGGATTTTGCAGAAGACTGAGTGACATATAGCTAGACCTTCAGCTCAAAAGATACACACTCTAGGGAAGATACATTGAACACTACCAGATGAAACCTCAGAAGACTGAGCAGTTGAGGAACATCATGAACTTGGTTTCTCAATGGAGAAACTAACTAGGTTTAGTGGACAATCTTTTTACTAGCTTGTATGTAAGTGTTGCTTTTACATCTTTATGAGGAAAAAGATCCACATAAAGTTACTGAAAAAGCACTATTTGAAAGTGACATCATCGGAGCGACATTAAAAGGAGATTAGCAGTAAATTTGGGAAGAAGTTTTAAGAACCAAAGGCTCCAGGAGTATTAGCCACTGTTTAAACACAAATTAATTAGTCTCAAAATTGCACTTATCTGTTCTGAAAATACAGATTAAAACCTGTTTTAGAAAGGCTCCTTTGGCTAATGGAGAGGTGGGAGACAAGGACCTTGACTTCTAGAGAAGAGCTCTGGAGATCTCTGCCTCAATTGTCTTTCTTCAGGCCACCACTGATCTTAACAGGAGCCTATTCAAAAAAGAACTGTGATTCAAGTGACCTGAGTTGATAGACCCTTTTTATAGACACCTGCAAATTAGAAAAGCCAGCTTGGTCAAAATAAAAGCCAAAGATTGAACCAGCACACAGAATAGCCTGGATCCTCCCGGGATACTGGGAATCATAATGAAACTTATGATGCTGCTGCTGCTGCTTTAGGTTTCTTTGCTTTTAAAATGTTAAATGTGTCAAAATCAGAGTTTATTGTTCCCCTGACTGTCAGTGTGTAGCTTCCACAGCCACTACATTTACTTCAGAAACTGAGAAGGCCATCTGCAAACACCAGATATTTGTTACAGCAGGATTTTCACTGCTAAAGCCTTTATGAACTATTAAAATATTTTAAGAAATGAACTGTATAGGCTGCATTCTACTTCCAGTGAAAATGCATTTCATCCCTTGCTTCACCAGGAGAAACACTGAAGCAAAACTGAGCTTCAATGAAAATTGCATTATAGCTGTATTAATAAAAGTCAGAGATGCTGGAAGTGCATTTTACACCAAGCATATTTTCAGCTAGGAATCAAAAATGTTATGATAGATGTCAGCACTATAGGTGGCCAGATAAATTAAATTTTTCCATCTCTAAGCACTAAATTTAACTTGTTTTTCTTAAGAGAACTACTGGCATGACAGCCTGCTGTATGGGTGGAGAACCTGAATGCACATGAGCATGTGCATGCCAGAGCTGGTGACTTGCTGCTGCACCCTGAATAGCTGATGAAGCCTCTTTGCATCAGTAGCTTCAGCCTGGCCTACTTCAACAGGTAGACAGATGCATTTAACCAATGAATCACACATCTAATATCAGATCAGAGTGATAAACATACACTAAAACAGGCAGTGGGTCCAATTCTTCTGAAGAGTACACCTGCATCCCTCTGGATCATTTAGGACAGATAGTCCAATGATAACACATAGAAGCTGTAGTTATAAAAAACTCTGGTGTGTATTTTAAAGGTGAGATTTCTTCCTTTCACTATAAGATCCTTCCATTATAAGATGATGGGGGAATTATTTCTGCTTTGATTAGTCTATTATTATGTAACCAAGAGAAAGAATGAAGGCCAATGAAATGCACTAGTATTAAAGTTCTCTACAGTGTATAAGGTATGCAAAATCACTGCTTTAATCATTTCAGTTCATAGTTCTATACATAAGATACTGTAGACAACACTGAAAGAAACTGAAGTCTAATTTGCTAACAAATTCTGAAGCTCAGAACAGGGAGACTCACACTTTCTTCACAGTTGGAACCACTTCCCAGCAGTGACAGCCTTTAGATCTTCACCTCCAGGCTGCATCCTAGCCCTCCAGTAAGAGCAACAACTGTTCAGCTATCCAGCACCTTAAAAAAAACACTGGAACACATTTTAATCATATTTTCAGCAGTTTGCAGCTACATATAAGAAAAGGTAAGAAAAACTACAGGTAAGAAAAGGGTACTTGTGTGGTAGCACAAGTAAAGTACAAGTAAAGGCTGTTTGGTCACTGCTTTGGTACAGGCAGCCCAGGCTTTCCCCAAGTCTCCTTCTCTCCTTCCTCTCCTTTCTTTAGAGAAATCCCTTTGGTAATTCAATACTGCAATATCCTTCAAATCAAAGGAGTTAAGCCAATTGCTCTGACAGACATCTAGGAGATTCCCCAGCCTAAGGACAGAAAGAATGAATTTTAGCACAAGTCAGTGTGAAAAAGCTACTTCAAAGAAACAGCAATACAACTCACAATTCTATAAACTACTTCAAATGATCCCTCTACACATTCATTAGACTGAAAAGGGGCATGCCATTGTATACAACCACTCCCAGCCTTAATGCTGCCTTCCAGCCTCTGATGTTCAAGGCATGGCCTCAGGGAAAAAAGAAAAATTTAGAAAGAAGCAGAAGATTTTTTTAAAGGTAGCTGTCTACCCAGTCATGAGTCTCATCAGCTTCTATTTGTTATTCAAAACGAGCTCTTGCAACTGAGAGGCTAACTGAAAAAAATTTAGGAAGAACTAAGGATTGTTTAGTAATGTAGAAAAGTGCTAGAAGAAATTCCTTGTAGAAAGCTGGTGAACACACAGGCACAGGCAATTATCTGTGATGTGGTAGTGTCTCAGCACATACCCATTTGTGCTTTTAACAAATTAAAGGGCTTTCTTAAGTCAAGAACTTGAATTTGTCAAATTGTGTTGCATCACTTCCATAGAGCATTTTTTTTCCTTCCCTTGAGGTGAAGTTTGCTGACACAGTAAATCTAGCAGTAAATCCATGTAGGCTGGAAAGAGATCAGCACTGGGCATGCAGATTTTTTATGCTTATAAATCTACCTAGTAAGAGAGCTTGGGATCAGATTGTTGATTCCCAATGCTTGAGCCTGAACATTTTAGAAATCAGTTGAAGATAAGGCTTTATGTTCCTCATAACCTCAGACTCACTCCCCAACGTTTATTTACCAGCTCTATTATCTTTAAAAGAAAATACTTTATCCTAAACAAGTTTTATACCAAAAAAGTTATGCTACTCAAACTCCAAGCCTAAGAATATCTAACAGATCTAAAGATTACATATAAAATAAAAATCACACAACCAACCAGCCAAGCTAGGACAGACATTTGGTGGTGGTGTCACTCCAGTTATCCATGCAAGACCGTGCTCAGTTGTGTGATCCCTTAAAAATGCATGTTGACAAGCTGAGAAGTACTTCTGATTCACTTTCAGAAGTACCTTTATGGTATAGGCACTAAATCCCATTAGTTGCATCTACATCAGATTTTAGTTTGGGTTAGGAATTTTGATCTTTTTCTAATTCCCGTTTGCTGTGCTTTGATTTGCATTAGACAGTAACCTTGGAGTGCATGAACAGAATTCCTTCTCACTGAAACTAAACCAAAAATGCCCTTCAATGACTAATTCATATCACGGGACCAGACAAGAATGAGTCTCCAGCTCATCAAGCTGGATTCACAGCATGAGCTGTGACAGTGTGTATGGAGAATAAGCAGAAGGGAAACAGAAAGTTACTTCACTCAAAGAGAAAATGCTATGATACACACACTGAGCTAAGTGATTTAATGAAAGAAAAGTAACATTAGCAGAGGCAGCAAAGATATGCAAAACTGCAATGAAACCTTCTGCTGTTTGAAAAGCTCTAAAAATAACAAATGACCGTGCTGCTAAGTTCCATAAAAGATAATGGTGTGGAAGTAAACATTTCAGAATTGTTAGGATAAAAAAGGAAGGAGATTGTTAGAGCTCAGAGAGAGATTGTTTCTGAAAAAGAAAAAAAAAGAATGAAAGACAAAAATCTGAGTGAGACTAGGTCACCCTTTTTCTAAAAGGATGTACAAAGCAAAGCAGACTTGTGCTCAAGGAATCACTGATGTCATTAAAGTCAGTCTTTAAACAGATCCTGTATTTTTTGTTGCTGTTTCAATTGAATTCCAATCTACATCTCCTCTTTAAAAAAAACTTAAAACAACAACAACAACAAAAACCCAAGGCAAATTTTTTTGCCTGCTTTTTATTTCCATGCACTTACTGTGTTTCATATTTTCATTTAGCTATGTGAGTACAAAAGACCCACCATCAGGTCACGATACTGAAGCTTGCAAAATAAACCAAGCAGCAAATGTATATTGGTTCAGTACAGTCTTTTTCTACCCTGTATCTGTGGTTTGGGTCTTCAGAACGGGTACAACTGGGTTGAGACACGCAGAGTTAAGATGAACCCTCATGCTGACTTCTGTATCAATGATTTGCACACGGATGTTAGGAGGGATTTAAGGAGCAGAAGTTTCTCTCTTCCTTGTACAGCACCAGGTGGCATAGTGACCCCTAATAGGTCTGTGTTACCATAAATGATGACCAGCTCTTTTCTAACAGGTTCTTCAAACCAGATAGTAGGAGACAATTGCATCCTTCTTTGTTATGCGAATATAATGCTTCCCTATTTCAAGAAATAAAGGGATCTTTAGGAAGATTATGACACCTGATACAATCTCTGAAGACTAAAAAAAGGCTGTAGGTCAGCTGACCAATTTGTCTTATACCAGTTTTTTGTGTCAGAAGACCAGACTGCCAAACTACTACTTCCATTGATGAGCTGGCCTTGCGCCTTTAAAGCTGTGTTTCCATGCTTTTGTAGAGAGGAGGGAGAGATTTCCTCTTGTCTGGAGGAACATCTTCCTTTGCCTACAATCATCCAAGTCACCCTGTAAGACATAGATTGTTTTGGTGGGGAGTCAGAGAAAGGCAAAGCTCTCCTTCCAGGAGAGGTGGGGGAATCAGGCTGGCAGCATGCACAGCAACAGTGGATGTTTATTCATGTGCTCATTGAGCTGTACATCACTGTGGAGACATTAGAGCACTGCTGTTCTGTGAAAGAATTGCACTAGAAGGCTCAACTGCTGTCCTGTGTCAGAGGGCAAAGCTGTCTCTCCTCGCTTCATGGCACATGCCTGGAGTGCCTCTGGATTAAGTGGTGCCTCAGCACATTCCCCCTGCTCAGCCACACCACAAATCCCAACTCATGCAGCTGGATGCAGGGATGCAGTCCCATGGAACTGATTTAATGGTAGGTACCTCAGGGAAGGTACCTGAATACATGTGTCTAATATTCCAGATTATCCTCAGCTGAATTAAAAATTGCTGTCTTGCTCTTTTCAAGCCCCATAAGAAATAGTCTTCTCTTATCACAATAAATAAACGCAGTGTGTCAACATAAATAATATCATCCTCCGGTTTTAGTCACTAAACAATTCTGAATTTAATTTACAGTGTGTCTGTGATACAAAAACATTTATTTGAAAAAAGAAAACAGAGTTTTAAGAGTTTCTCTCTTGTCACCAATGAGAACAAAAGATGCTTCCTAAATGCCTGTATACCTGCTCATCCCATTTTACTCTGACAGTCTGGGTGCTCAGACACTCCTGTACTGCCCTCTCCTGTTCAAGCTTCAGCTTGTTGGGTTTGGACAAAAAATAGGCAACTGGACAAGCAAGCAAAGAACTGAATATTTTCTTTTCCTGTGAGGGAGGAAAAAATTAAGTTTTAATGCCAGCTGTCAAAACAAAGCTAGATTTGATTTTACAGATTTTGAGAAAGGATAGAAACTTATAATGTGGACAGTAGGTAACAGCACAGACTGCATTGGAAGCAACTGCTTGACTGGATACAAAGCTTATTGTGATTTCTATTTGTTCCCCAATCTTTCACCTCTCCTGTGTCGCTCCATTCTCAAGTTTAATCAGGGTCATCTGAAAAATGCTGCATGAGGGCTACCCAGGGCTGCATGAGGGCTACACACATTTCCTGTATACCTCAGGGAATACTGTCAAACTTATCATGCTCAAAACTGCAGCTCTCTAGTGAGAAATAAAGCCTCTTGAGCTGCTCTTGGAAATTACATTTGTCATTAAAAATCTTTTTGGTATTCTAGGGCAAAGACTAAAAGCTGCCCAGGGTCTGTTGTTGCACACCCTGCAGTCCTCCAAGTGACAGAAATTAATTTGTGAAGCTTCCAACTCCACATCCTTTCTAATAACTTCTTTGGGTTAATGGCAGTGAGAATTCAGAGGATTCTTCTTAAATGCAGATTTTGTATTTACTACTGGCCAAAAGATACTGTTTTTTTAACTACAGAACAACTCATCTGAATTAGCAATTCTTTTCTGGAGGAAGAAAGACGCTTTTTGTCAGCTGAGGACTGAAATATCCCAAGTGCCTTCTGATTTTCCCACTTCTTTCCTAATGAACACACTGACCTCTGCTGTCAGTGAAAGAGCCTGTTTGAAATGCAGCAAGGAGAACTTCCCCATCTTCCTCCTCTTGATCCATTCCCTGCCTTACCCGGTGAATGAACTTATTGCTTCTTATTGTTCTTTATGCTAAAAAGAAGAGAGAATCCTTCTGGATGTCTGTCTGTCTCAGCAGCAGAAAATCTTGGAAACTCTGCTCTGGGTGGGCATCACCAGCACGTCCCAGAGGTGGTTTTGTTGTCTTCTCTTTTTTCAAAGAACGAGGTGTTGGTCTGAAGGGTCCCTAAGTAAAGAAATGATTCACTTACTCTCCCATAAGATACAGGGATTTTTTTTTAATCAACTGCAACCATGTCAACAGCTTCTCACAGCAGAAGAACTGGTATCCATTTAAATCCTTTCTGGGAATCATAAACAGCTTGTTGACAGAGGTCACATCCACAGGGGAGCTCACAGCTGATTACTTCTCCTTCACAGAGCTTTCGCAGGCAGCGCGACTTGCGCTCCAGGAGAGGATTTAAGACAGGGATGTGCTGAACTAACCAGAAATAATTTCAAACAATTGTGTTGTGTCTGCCAAGATGCCTAAATAAATGGGAAATGAAAATAGCCATGAATTTTGAAGTCAGCTTTGCTACTTTTGTTGTGTGCTGTATGCCTGCATTTTTGACGTATCAGCTTTTTTTCCCTATGCTGTGTCACACTGAATTCACAGCTCCTGCCTTGGTAAAAATACCTCTTAAATAATGACATGAAAACGCTTCCCATCACATTGTTAGGTTTGAACTACTAAAGTGCAAGTGGGAGGGAGATTTTTAGTACACTTGAGGCACAAATCTATAGGAAACCATCAGTTCATCAGTTCTGAGGCATTTATTCCTTCCCTCCAACCATTTTATTGCATAAGCTCCTTCTTAATTCCTTTACAATTATTTCCACTGGATAGTATTGACTGAATTTCTAATTATTTACTTGCTATGGTTTTCTTATCACTGTATATTTCTAAAACTCTTGATAAATAAACAGAAAGAATGACAATGTGCAAGACATTCTAAATAAAGTCCCAGTATCATTCATGTATTACATGAACGTTCTACTGAATTAAAATTTATAAGTCAAATATTTCCAAGTCATTATTTACCCAGACTGTTTACACTGGCTGGTGTCTATTAGTACTCCAAGACAACGTCCCTTCCAATTACATTTTATACCTTCACCTGTATTCTTCTAAATGATTGCCATTTCTCTATTAAATCAAATTCTTTAAGCTCCCCTCTAATGGCTCTGTCCCCAAAGTATACTTCAAAATTTTGATTGTCACAATAGGCAGTTCTTGCTTGGCATACAATATTTAGGGCTAACTACTTGTCCAAACGATCTCATTAAGTGGAAACAATTATTAGAACTCTGAATAAAAGATATTTTGCAACCTTTGCCCATATATTTTCAATACCTCTTAACATACAACCTGAAACAATATTTGTTTGCCTAGTACTTTTTATGTATATATATATATATCAGTTCTGTTTAATATCTTTCCAGTTCTGTTTAATTTATTTCCCAAAGACCTCCATGAGGGGATAGAAGGTACCCTCAACAAGCTTGTAGACAACATCAGGTTGGGTGGGGGTGTTGATCTGCTAGAAGGTAGGAAGGCTCTCCAGAGGGA